>PVJH01000300.1:0-361225 GCA_004026705.1 Nesogale talazaci | reverse complement strand
TACTTCAGTGATCGTGTTGGGCCATTGAGCCTCGAGGAATGCCAGATTCATAGAACAAAGCGTTCTTGCATTGAGGGAGCACCAGGGTGAGGGCCCAAGGTCCACCTGCTACTCTAATATTTGGCCTATAGATATGTTCTTAATTTTATTCCCAACTTATAATAGTTGTATCTATGTATGGACATACCTATATTTAGACTTCTGTAAGTGGCCTTTGTCTTCTAGCTCTTTCCTCTATTTCCTTCCATCTCCCTCCTGTCCCACCATCATGTTCCACCTTCATTGGCATTTCATTGTTTTCTCATATTCAACACAATCCTCTTATGATATCTCTTTTACTATGATCTCTGAATTTTCATAGATCCACATTCCTTCTTGCCTGTATGGGTTCAGATTTATCAACCACCCTGACCTCAGCATCTCTAGTTTTAGAATGACTGAAAAGACTGGTGACCTTCCTTTGGCTTCATTCTCCTCAGCTCTTTGACAGTCATCCTAGAGCCAATGACAATGAAATCTCATCAACTCCAGTATCTGCCCCAATGCCTTGTTTGTAAATAAACATAAGTAGATATCGGTCAATTGCGAGGATTGGGAAAATAATTTTTCCCTGTGTATGTGAAAAGACAAGAACAGATGTTTTTGTTTGTTTGTGTATGCCAAATAAAATATGGTTTGAAACCTGTGATAGCATACATTGTACATCTAGTGTACTGCTCACTTTTCTGAAGGTTATCACTATTGGATTTCTTTGAGCTCATAGTCAAGAATTAATATGCACTGGTGGGGGTGAGGGGGAGGGATCAAGGGGAACTGATGTCAAGAAGTTCAAGAAGGAAGAAAATGATTTTAAACAGATTGTGGTAGCCACTGTACAATATGACTTGATGTGACTGAACTGTGGAATGGTATAATGTCTGGATGAGTGCTCAATAAAATGGCTTAGGGAAAATTAAAAAGAGTCAGTCAGTCAGGAAGATACTATGTCCTAGGACCCCAGGTAGGCTCAAAAGAATAGGGAAAGCACATTACAATTTATTCTAGAAAAAAAGCACAACAGACTGTTTTTTCTAAGCCATGACAACAGTTTTCAAGGTGATCAGTTGGACATTGCTCAAAGGATAAGTGATGCTAAAAGGAAAATAGAATGAGTAATACTATGGCCTTTCTTCTGACTGTTATCTTTGTCATTATATTTTGTAAGTTTCCAGACTTTCAGTTTGTACAATCTGGTAACGCTGCCTCCGGCATTCTCAGGTCTCAATGAGAGGGAAACAGCAGGCACGGTGTTTGCCTGCAAGGAGTACAATGCCACCACTGCAGGGACACTCTTTGGGCAAATTTGAAGAAGGCGTAGCAGCAACTGAGAGCAGGCCTAGGACTGCAAGAGACTCAGAGGGCTTAAATATTGTCCTATGGTCAGCATTCATCTAAAAAGCACAGCAAAGCATGTACATTGGGATTATTGCTGCACTTTTATTAAGGTTATGGACTATTACCTGTGCAATGATGTGTCTACCTTCAAGATTGTTTAAAGTGACTTCCAGAGAATTGCACAAGTTTTAGCTATTTACCCCAAATGTATCATTCTTTGTGGTAGTAGATGATCCCTGATTATCTTTCATTAGTGAATGTGAGGCTTGCTCCAATTATTGATGTCAACAACACCTGGTAGTTCTATCCAAAGAACACTGAACTAAAAAATTCATTCGACTTGAGTCCCAAGTTTTACAATTGAAGATCTGTGTGGGAGTTGATCTCTCTGAAAATGAAAATTAGAATAGATGGACTGTGAGATCCCTTCCAGAATCAAGATTCTTGATTATTGTTATTTTATGAGAGATTTTCAGTGCTTCTGAGCTCAGTGATGCCACTATGGTTGGTGCCATCCAGTGTGATGACTCATGGTCTCCATCACTGCCCCCACTCTACCCACACCCTGCCAAGCCAAGGACCTCTTCTTATGTTAGACCAGACAGAACCCTTAGCCATAGTTATTATAAAATTTAATATATGCATTTATGAAGACACATGCATACCAAAACACTAAACTCACTGTCCCCTGAGTTGATGCTGGCTACTATCAGACCGGTAGAACCAAGTAGAATATCCCCATGAGGGATTATAGTACTAAATTTTCTTTTCTATTGTACAATACTAATTTTTCTTTTTTCCCCCAATACAAAATTTTCATTGGAGCAGAAAGTTACATCTTATGCCCATGGTTAGTTTGAAGTGCTCACCTGTGGATAGCAGCCTCAGGCATAGCACACTAATTTACCAGGTCTTCGTGTGTATGTGCGTGTGTGTGTGTGCGTGTGTGCAAATTTATGTCGAGAAAATGGCTTACACAGTGGCAGAATCAGGCAAATTCCAGGTCCAAGTGTCAGAAGTCAGGCTAGAATTTTCAATTGCTTCTCATAGCTTGAGAGCTGAAAACACAAAGCTAGATCATGGCTGCAGCAGGGCATGCATCTAGTATGGACAAGTCAGGCATGTGGCTACAAAGGCAAATGAATCCAAGCTGGACAAGCTGGATAGAGGCTCCTGATGGTCCCCAGGATCAGCAGACCACCCAGTAGTTCATCGGCTGCCATTCAAGGAACCAGAAGGTGAATAGTCAGATGCAGGATTTGTACCCAGCAAAAACAAGCAAGCTTTTCCATCTCATCTACTTATATGGGAAGTTGACCACACTGCTGGGTGTGTTGGGTAGGGTTCTCTTAGAGAAATAAAACCAGGACACTAGTAATTCTTTTTATATATTTATATATAGAGAAGGGTATATGAGATCAGAAAGAAACAGTTAACTAATCTATAAAGCAGTAAAATTGCTCGGTGCAACTCACTTGCGTGAGGCAGCTAGAAGACTGGCAGCCCTTCAAGTCTTGAGGCCCGCTGAGTAGTCCTCTGTAGAACAATTCAGGCTAGCTGGTCACAGGCAGCAAACAGCAGAGCAGGTCACCAACAGTCAGCCAGATGACAGAGTTCAACAGTCCCCAGGTTAAGAGATGTATATCCCAGGAGCGTGGCGAAGTAGGGCTTAAAGGCACCTCAACTCACAGCTCCACAGTCCATGATTAGGTGTCCCACCGGTAGTATTGCTTGGAGGTCGAGGCACAGGACGAACAAAGATCCGAAAGCAAAAGAGAGAGTAGGACTCACTGAGCCCTTCCTATCTCTGCCCTTCAATTCGTCCCGAGTGTTCATTGGCCGTGCCGTGACAACAGACCCACCAATCTTCTGTGGCCATGTTGGCATAACCCACCAACCCATCACACTGGGTGATGACTGTGCCTTAACTGACAAACCATTGAGATCCTTGGTGCAGATGAGTTGATATAAAATTTAACTACCACAATACTGTTAATAAATATTGCTTACAACAATATTGTATCTAAAACATCACACAATTTGGCAAAACCAGCAAGTGTAAAAACATTGGCAGTAACAAAAACAATGGTGTATTTGTACTGGATACAGGGCAAGCTATGTGATTTGAAGTATGATTGTAATTGGACAGTGATGACAGGCAGCTCTGACTGGCTTGCATTGCTGTTATTCGGTATCTTTGAATCAGTTCTGACTTAAGGCAACTGTATGTACACACAGGGAGCCTTGGTTGGGTAGGCTGTGTGTTGGGCTGTTAACTCTCAAGTCGGCAGTTTAAAATCACAGCTGCTCCCCTGGAGAAAGGTGGGACTTTTGATTCCTGTGAAGTGTTTCGGTGTCACAACCTGCCAGGGGCAGTTCTACTCTGTCCTACAGGGTGAGTCAGAATTGAGTTGGCAAAGTGTAAGTAAGTGAGTGACGTAGAAGTAGAGTGAAATGCTGCCTGATCCTATGCAACGAGATGGCAGTGAGTGAGTTGTGAATGAAATACTGCCCAGTTCTATCCCATCTTCCAGTAGTTTCTGTTTGAGGCTATTGTTGCAATCACTGTTGATTCTTGCTGAAAATCTTCTTTTTTTGAGATCCTTCACTCTGCCAAGCCTGAACTCTTTCTCCAGGGACAGTTCCCTCCTGGCAATATGTCCAGAATATAGGAGGTGAAGTCATTTCTGAGGTGCCGTGTTGTTTGTCATAGTGTAGTTTTCATATACTGCCAAAATATACTGCCAAAGAAGAGCAGCTAACATGACTGTGATAGTCAGGGATTATGTCAGTTAGACATTCTTGGATAAGAGCAGGGTCAGAATGCAACCTATTAATTATGTTGACTCCTAATGACATGTCCATGACATCAGAAGCCTTTTTGTATGAGAGAGAGAGAGAGAGAGAGAGAGAGAGAGAGAGAGAGAGAGAGAGAGAGAGAGAGAGATTGAATAGAGTCTAATTCTCTTTGGCCTTTCACCTTTTGCTGGATCTTATGCTTGGTTCCTTGATCTCCTGCTTCATCACCTGCTGATCCTGGGAGTGGTTTACTACCAAGAGTGGATTCATTGCACTGGCTGGATCTCTATGTGCACTAACCCAGGCCCCTACCACCTCTGCTTCACCATTGCACTTCTTGTTCACCAGCTTCCATGGCTCAAAAGAAGAGTGGCTTGAAGTGGACTGGATTAATTTATTTCTACAACTGTATCAATAACTTCTTTATATAAAAATATTTTTCTATTTACAACACATACAAATGTCATGGGTTTTTGCTTCTCTGGAGAACTCATCCTAACATATTTGGTTTCAGGATGTGGGTATTTCCAGAGAAACCAAATTGTAAAGATGAGTTTTGTTAATAGATTCTCAACTATAATCAGGCCTAAGTGCATAGAGAAATTCCTCTCTTTAAGTACAGATAAGTTTGTCACTGCTCATAAAGAGGGCAGTTCCATGGCATAAATTGGCAAAGCTTGTACCCCCAAAATCACCAAAGATAGAAGAAGTGTTGTGAGAGATGAAGTTCTGAGTGATTGTGTGTTTAATATCTTCTTTTAATTTTCTCAGCATAAGAAGTTTAGAGAAGCTAGTTGGATGGTACTTTTTGCAATAGACAAATTATTAAAGAAAACAGATTAACTGGCCACTTCAGAAGTCTGGTTCAAATGCCATCTAAATGACCTCAAAGCTTCCAGTTGTGTTTTACCTCTTCTAGTAACAGAACTGATATTGCTGAAAACCAAACCCAGAATTTTATCATGTAAGTCACTATATTATAACACCATTCTAATTCTCAATTTAAAAATATGTCTGATATTAAAGTGAGAGCACTGATTGGAAAGAAATGAGACCCTAAACTTGGGATGGGGACAGATAATCCAGGAGATGGATACATTAAGTCCTGACACTCCATTGAGCCATTGCAGCAACCAACAATATCTGAAGAGATTAATCCACTTTCAGTAAAGCCATTATCCCTCTGACCCACAATTGAGGAGGTTAGCCAACCTTAACAGCAAATAATGAGTTCTTATGTATTAGCAAAATCATGCTATGATTGTCTCGTCAATAGACATCAAACTGGAGAATGCATGATAGAATTTTGCAGGATCAACTTGCTTGTTCATAGCAAATACCTGTTTTTCAAAAACACAAAAGTTGACTATACATATGGATCTCTCCAGATGGGATACAAAAAGATCAAATTGCCTACATCATTGTTTGTGTCGAAGCTTACTGTCAGCAGCTAAAACTAGGCCAGTGACTGATTATGGATAGAACATCCATTGCTCATGGGTAAGTTCAGGATAAAGCCAAACAAAATTGAAACAAGTCCACAAGAGCCAAAATATGATCTTGAATCTATCCCATCCAAATTTTGAGAACATTTTTGAGAACATACCAGATTGCATGCATTAGTCACTAATCACAGAAGTCCTGACGAGCTTGTGAGGACATCAAGACTATCATTCATAAAGAAACAAAAGATATTAAAAAGACAGGAAATAAAGAGAAGATCAAAATGGATGTCAGAAGACACTCAGATACTTGCACTTAATTGTAGAATAGCTAGAGCAAATTGGAAGAAATGAGGAAGTCAACAAGCCCAATAAAAATTTTCAAATGGTAGCTTGAGAGGCCAAAGTCAAATATTTAATGAAATATGCAAAGTCCAGTGTTAGAAACCAAAAAGGAAGAACATTCTCAGCATATCTGACATAGAGAAAGATCAAGAAAAAAATTCAAGCTGTGAGGTGCGGTATTGATGACTATTTGGACTAAATATTGAATGATGAAGGAAACATCAGAAGATGGAAAGAATACACTGAGTCACTTTACCCAAAAGAACTAGTCAAGAGTCAATTATTTCAGGAGGTAGCGTAAGACCAAGAACCAATGCGGGTGAAGGAAGAAGTTCAAGCTGCATTGAAAGCGTTACTCCTGAACCAGACTGCAGGAATTGATGGAATACTGACAGAAATATTTCCACAAACTGATGACGCACTGGGCACCTTAACTCACCGATGCCAGTAAATTTGTAAGAGCTACTTGGCAAACTGACTGAAAGAGAGGCTTGTTTCTACCCAACGGTGACACAGGATGATTATAAAATTATAGAACAATATAGAACAATATAGCACACGCAAGCAAAATTTTGTAACAGTGGTTAGAGTAGTACATTGACAGGGAGCTGCCAAAGTTACTGACCAGATTCAGAAGAGGAAGTAGAACAAGGGATATCACTGCTGACATCAGGTGGATGCTGACTCAAAGCAGAGATTACCAGAAAGATGTTTAATTGTGTTTCACTGAGTATCCTAAGGTATTTGACTGTTTGTATCCTGACAGACTATGGATAGCTTTGAGTCGAATGGATTTCAAGAACACTTCATTGGGATCATGACAAACTTGTATATGGATGAAGAGGTACTTGTGTGAACAGAACAAGGGAATAAATACTGCATGCTTTAAGATCAGGAAAATTGTGCATCAGGGTTGTATTCCCTCACCATATATATTCAATTTGTATGAGCACATCATTAGAGAAGCTGATTATTGTATTATATTAATTAGAATATGGCATCAGGATTGGAGGAAGGCTTATTATCAACTTGAACTATGTAGCAGACACAATGTTGCTTACTGAAAGTGAGGAGGATTTGAAGCATTGCTGATCAAGATCAAGGGTTGCTGCCTTCCATTTGGATAAAGTTTACTGTAAAGAAGACCAAAATGCTCACAATGTGACCAATAACTAGCATCATGTTAAACGAAGTAAAGGTTGAAGTTGTTATAGATGTTTTCTTGCTTGGATCCACAATTGATGCCTATGGAAACAGCAGTCAAGAAATCTAAATAAGAATTGAGTAGATAAATCTGTCCCACAATTTTTAAAAAAAGTTTTGTTGGCACTTTATCCACATCATACACTTCCATAGTTTGATCATAATAAGATGAGGTATACAATCTTGATCACAATCCATTTGAGAACATTTTCTTCTACCTTGTACTCATTATTTGAATATTTTTTTCAATTTTGCCAAAGATGTGCACAACTAAACATTCTTCATTTCAACAAGTTCTACATATATAATTCAGCACCATTAAATTTACTCTTCTTGTTATTGGTATCCCTCTTCAAATTCTTTTCTTAAAATTTTTTTTCCTCTTCAAATTCTTATACCCCTATTAAACTAAATTTAATGTCCCCTAGACAAAAATCTCTTCCTCCTGCACCCATGGTAATCTTAAGCTAAATTTGGCTTCTTTCTTCTTATTTTAATAGTTTTCTTGACATAATATTCACAGATCATATACTTCCATAGTTAAATAGCTTTCATATACATGATCACAATCAGTTCTAATGCCCCCCATCCTGAAATAATGATTTCTCTAATTCACCTCCTACCTTCCTCCATTCCTAAAAAGTCACTGCATCAATTATTGTCTCTTTAAAAAAATATTTTATTGAGGCTCCTTACCATTCTTACTTCAATCCACATATCAACCATATCAGGCATATTTGTACATGTGCTGCCATCATTCTTTTATAGACAATTATTTTCTATTGAGTCCTTGGTATCAGCTCCTTTTCCTTCCCCCACGTGACCCCTTGATACATTTTTAAATGATTATTCTTTTCATATCCCTCCCCCCATGGTTTCGGTTGACCTTCCCTCTGGAGGGGAGATGTGTGGTTGTGTGACTATCATTATGATCCTTTTTTTTTCTTCCATTCCCCTTCTCCTTCTCCCTACCCATTTGGTATCACTCTTCTCATTCTTGCTCCTGGGTTGTGCAGGGATTGCCTTAATGCATTCACTTCTTTTGTGCTTCCCAAACTGGGAAATCTAACAGGCACAACAACAACAACAACAAATCCAAAATGAAACAGAAAGAAGAAAATAATTGTAATAATTTAAAGATAAAAATAGAGAGTAAGAAAGAAAACACCATCAGCAATATTTTAAAAGTCAGGGAAGAAATTTCTATCAGGGAATAATCAAGAAATATTTGTTTGAGCCTAGAACAAATTCAGATTGTGTCAAATGAGAGGACAATTGACCAAATATCACGCCATGGTTTGACTCACCATAATCAAGCTTAATAATCTCTATCAGATAGTAATGCTGTTTGATTCCCTTGATTTGCCAGAGGCTTTGTCTCACTATATTATTTTCTTTTCCCCAGTGAACAGTCATC
Organism: Nesogale talazaci; assembly: GCA_004026705.1. Taxonomy (NCBI): domain Eukaryota; kingdom Metazoa; phylum Chordata; class Mammalia; order Afrosoricida; family Tenrecidae; genus Nesogale; species Nesogale talazaci. Next base: position 352,645 of record PVJH01000300.1, on the reverse strand, counting down.
CAAGTGGGGAAGACTAAGATACTTGCCCACAATTGGGTTGATTGTTTGTGCCTTGTTGGTGTAGGTTCCAAGTGGCATTACTCAGTCAATAGAGACACAGTGGGCATGATTACCGAGACAACAAAGTCAAAGTGCTAATCAGAATAACATGACTTATTTGGATTTATGGCATTGGTTACTTAGAAAGGGTGTTCCTAGAAATGATATAGATACTTATTAGGCTTCTACTAAGTATTGATCTAGAAAAATTTAGATCAGCTGAACAGCAGTCTAACTTGAATCATCAGAATAAAGTCACAACTCCTCCATCAATTCCCAGACATGCATCTGGGATGCATAAACCCTTGAATGAAGGGGAAGCTGGTTTCCTTTGAGGAAGGACCCTCATTACACTACCAGCGGTTTATACTGTTAGTCATTTTCTTAGTCACCCTAACAGGATCTGAAGGTTTTCTCCAGGGTGACTATTCACTGGGGAAAAGGAAATGATCATATTTTTCACAGATTAATGCAGTGGTTACAACAATAAGCTAAATAAAACAGTGATTGTGAGGATGACACACAACAGGGAAGTATTTCATTGATCTATATGAGGTCATTATGAGTTGTAATTGATTTGACAGGACTTAGCAACTGTGGCAGTCATGTGCTTATGTTAATTTTATGATTGAAATGTAGGGGTGGAGTCTAGCCTGTTAATTTGGAGATAGCCATTGAGTAGCCAATGAGGCCTCTATGTGGGCATGGCTTCCTCCCGAGACTTCTGGGAAATCTCGCAATATTTCCCTCATGAAGATGAGAAGTTATCTTCCCCAGTTGTTGGGAGTTAGTCTCAGAGATGATAAATCATGGGCAAGACAAGATGGCAGATTCTGAGAAGCTGGAGGAGCCAGCAGAGAGACCACACGGCTTTGCCCTGATGGGGCCAGACCTCTGAAGCTGGGGTGGCCACATGGAGACATCTGCCAGTGATAAGTTACTTCTGCTGTTGATGGACCCTGAGCTCTGGAAGCGAGGAGCCATGTGGAGACCCCTGCCAGTGCCGGGATTCTGCACCCTCTGACCTGTGACTTCATGAGTCAGAAGGAAACTTTGTAGACTGATTTCGGGCATATGGGTTAATATCGGACTTATGACTTTGAACTGGACTGGGCTCAATGTCCTATTCCTCTTGTATATAAACCTTTTCCTTATATCTATATGCATGTCTATGAAATTTGTTCCGCTAGTCTACCCGGACTAACACAGAAACACTAGAGAGACTTCAGAAGAAATAATTGGTGATCTGCTTCGGAAATATCAGCCATTGAAGACTTTATTGTGCATCTTTTTATTTTGACATACATGGGTTGCCATTAATATAAAGCAACTTTAGAACAATCAGTTGGCTATCGATGCACAGTTGATTTCTCTAAAGACTTTAATGTGTGTGGAATGGACCCTGCCTTTTTGGGTGTACTGGATTGTTTTAAGGATGGGCACTACCTCTGACCTGTGTCACTTTGATTCATTTTCTAGGAATTCCACACTGGATTGCAGATCAATCATGTTAGGGAGAACAGCATTAAAATATTTAGTAGCATAGATATGCAACATTCATCTGTAGAATGGCACAGGAGAAAAAGGTAGTCTCTGAAGGACTGTATTGAGTTATTCCTGGCTGAGTCCTGGGGACAAAATCTTTTGCTGAGGTCCCCCTATTGTTAGCTGCCACCATCTCAGCCCTGACCTGTGGCTAACCTATGCACATCAGAATGAAGCATGGCATGATCCTGTTCCATCCTCACAAAATTGTTCCTATGCTTGAGCGCGGAGATGCAGCCAAAGTCTTCCTCTTTCTCATGGCCCCTTCCCTTTACCACACATGACGTCTTTCTTCAGTCACTGGCTTCTCCTAATGCTATGTCCAAAATACGTAGGATGAAGTCTTGCTATGTTTGCCTCTTGGGAGCCCTCTGGTATTCACTATGTCTTCCAATTCAGATTAATTTTCTTTTAGCAGTTCGTGGCACTTTGAATGTCCTTCTCCAATGCCACAGTTTGAAGGCATCAATTCTGCTACGGTCTTCCGTGTTCAATGTTCAAGTTTCACATGCAAATGATGCAATGCAGAATACCATGGATTGTGGCAGGTGCACCCTAGTCTTTGAAATAACATCTTTGCCTTTCTGTATCATTAGAGTATATACTCTAATGAGATGTATACTCTAATGAGGTCTAATGCAGCAGATTTATGCAGTGCAACTCATATTTTAATCTCTTGACTGTTCCTTCCATGAACATTGATTGTGAATCCACATAAGCAAAAATCCTTGACAAAGTCAACCCTTTTCCCATTAATCATGATATTGTCTATTGATCCAGTTATGAGGATTTGGGGTACAGTTTTTAATTTCCATCAGCAATTGTTTCAATTCCTCCTTACTTTCAACAAGCAAAGATGTGTCATTTGCATACCACATTTTAATAACAAGCCTTCCTCCAATCTGGATGCTGTATTCTTCTTCATACAATCCAGTTTTTCATTTTTTATTATTTTAATTAAATCATTTTGTCGGGGGATCATATATCTCTTAGCACAATCCATACACATTCCATTGTGTACATTTGTTTCTCTCATCATTCTCTAAACACTTGCTCTCTGCTTGAATCCCTGGTATCCATTCCTCATTTTTTCTCTCCCTCCCCACTCCCACCTCCCTCATGAACCCTTGATACTTTATAAATTACTATTATATTGTCTTATCTTACACTGTCTCCCTTCACCCACTTCTATATTGTCTGTCTCCCAGGGAAGAGATTATATGTAGATCCTTGTAATTTGTTCCCCTTTTCTACCCCACCTTTCCTCCACCCTCCCAGTGTCATCCTTCTCACTACTGGTCCTGATGGGTTCTTCTGTCTTGGATTCTCTGTGTTTCCAGTTCCTATCTGCACCAGTATATATGCATCTTCTGGTCCAACCATATTTGTAAGACAGAATTGGGATGGTGATAGTTGGGTAGTGGGGCATTTAAGAACCAAAGCAACATTGTATCTTTAATCATTGCTACACTGCAGCCTGACTGACTTGTCTCCTCCTCAAGACGCTTCTGTAAGGAGATTTCCAGTTGCCTACAGATGAGCTTTGGGTCCTCACTGTGCACACCCCTCATTCACAATGACATGATTTTTTTGTTCTTTGATGCCTGATACCCTATTCCTTCAACACCTCATGATCACACTGACTGCTGTGCTTCTTCCTTGTGGGCTTTGTTGCTTCCCAGCTAGGTGGCTGCTTGTTTATCTTCAAGGCCCCAGACACTATATATTTTGATAGCTAGGCACCATCAGCTTTCATCCTCACATTTACTTATGGATTCACTTTGTCTTCAGCGATTGAGTTGGGAAAGTCAGTATCTCAGTGTTCTTGTGTTGAGGGAGTAGTTGAGTAGGGGCCCAGTGTTCATCTTTTTCTTTAATACTAAACCTATAGATATGTACATAAATCTATTTCACTTTTCTCAAATATATATTTGCATATGGATATGCCTGTATTTAGATCTCTATAAATGCCCTTTGTCTCCTAGTTCTTTCCTCTATTTCTTGTTACTTTACTCTTGTCCCACTATCATGCTCAGCCTTCATTTGGGTTTCATGAATTCCTCTTGGCTATACTGTCCTTGATCCAACCCTGCCAGACCTCTTACACCTCGTTTGCCATTGATTTTTGATCACTGTAGTTCTCTTGTCCCTGGGTTTGTTAGCACTCATTCCCTTTCCTCCATCTCCCCCTCTCCCTTGTTGTTCTCTTTTCTGGCTTTTGTATCCTGCCTGTCCCTTCCAGATAGACTTGCAGTGATAACAATATACTATGACACACAAAAAATAAGCAATAAAACAATAGCTGCAACAGCAACAATAGAAAGGCAACAACATCAGCAACAACATCAAACCCTATAAATAGTTCATGGTTGACTTGTCATTCTTTATGAGTGCTTTTCAGCCGAGTCTAATGGGGCACCTCACCATGGCCCCACAGTTTATTTTTGGTATTCCTTGGGACTTCATTGCTCTGTTCCCCTTGCTGTTCCATTACACACATCCCCTCCATTGTCTGACTTTGGTATGGTGGGCTCAGGTGAGCACAATTCCTGCTGTGTGTCTCCAGTGTTGTCCCCAGTGATGTTATGGATCAGTGAGGAACGGTGTGTCTCAGGGTGGGGCCAGCCCTATGATCCTCTCTGTGCTTTGGCTGCTCTGAGCAGAAATATTGTCCTCAGGACTTGGTGGGTCAGAATCTGCTTCACTTTTCCCCCCTCCTCCCTTGTTGGTTCCAGTGTGCTCTGATCAGACAAGTCCCTCTCCCTGAGCTGTAGCGACAATGCTGCTCTGAAGTGAATTATTCTGGGGGTTGGGGTGTGCTGCCCACTTAGTTAGGGCCAGGCCCTCTGGTCTCTCTCTTGGTTCCCTGCTTCCTGTCAGCGTGTTGTCTTCTTGTCTTAGAGAACTGGGTTGAAATCTGGTTCCTCTTTCCCTGTGGAGATGCAAACAATACCATTCCCTTGGGTGGGTGAGTGCCCCACTTCCCTGGCTACCCATGTCTATTTTCCCCCTCCTGGCCCCTGACATATTACCTGGACCTCATCCCAGGAACGCATGTATATAGTAGTTTCTTCCGTATTCTCCTTTTGGATTTTTTGAGCTTAATTACCTCAGTGCACTCATGTTATACTTGTCATTTTGTGCTTTAATTACTTCACTTAGCGTAATTTCCTCCAATTCTTCCCATGAGTCAATATGCTTCATATGTTCATCACTGCTTTTTAGGGATGTGTAATATGTACGTACCACAGTTTTTTAATCCTTTCACCTGGTGATGAAAATTTGGGTTGTTTCCAACTCCCTGCTATTGTGCACTGTGCTACAATGAACACTGGTGCACGGATGTCTGGCTGTAGTTTGCTTCCTGCCTTTTCTGGGTATATGTCCAGTAGCGGGACTGCTGGATCATACGGTAGTTCAATATACATCTGCTTTAGACATCTCCAGATCGATTTCCATAATGGCTGTACATACTTACAGGTCTACCTGCAACAGACAGGAGTTCCTATCTTTCTGCAGCCCCTCCAACACTTGTTACTTTCTGATTTCTTGAATTGGGCTATTTTTGAGGGTGTAGTTGGTAACTCATAGTTGTTTCAATTTGCATCTCCCTTATGGTTGGAGATCTGGAACATTTTCTCATACATTTATTGGCCATTTGGATTTCTTCGCTTGAGAAACTTCTGCTCTGGTCTTTTGCCCACCTTTGGGGCAATTGGTGGATAATTTTGTTGTTGTTGTCCATTAGTAGGGTATTGTAGATTTTAGTAGTAAGGCCTTTGTCTGATGTGCCATTGCTAAAGATGTTTTCCCATTCTGTGGTCTTTCTTATTACTCTCGTGGCGAATTATATCAATTTACACAAGTGTTTTATTTTTAGTATATCCCACTGGTCAATTTGTGCCTCTTCCATGTTTGTGTACTTCCCGATTTCTGATATATTCCCTGAGTCAAAATTCTCAGATTTGTTCTAATACCTCATTGACAGTCCTAATAGTTTGGGGTTCTACCACTAGGCCTGTGATTCACCTTGAGTTTATTTTTGTGCATACAGTAAGGTCTTTCTTCATTGTTCTACAGATATCTATCCATTTTTCCCAGTCCCATGAATTGACGAGGGCATCCACTTCCCATTTATAATCCAGTTTTTCTGATGACTTTCTCAAAAGTTATATTGAACAAGTATGGTGAAAGGAGGCAACCCAGATGCACTCTTTTCCTGATTTTAAACTATGCAGTATGCCCTCTTGCCCCATGAACATAATTTCCTCCTGAACACAGTGAAGAGTTCTGGAATTTCCATTTTCTCCAGGTTATTCGCAGTTTACTCTGGTCTGCATAGTTAAATGCCTTTACACAGTCAATAAAACACAAGTAAGCATCCGCTGTCTTTTCTTCTTTGAGCCAAGATCCATTTGCAATCAGCAAAGACATCTCTTGTTCCACGTCCTCTTCTGAATGTGGCCTGAACTGGCAGTTTCCCGTCAATGGGCCATTGTAACCATTTTTAGGAGATCTTAAGGAACAGTTCATTTGTGCTATATAAATGACATATATCATTCTATAATTTGAGCATTCTGTTGAGTCACCTTTCTTTAGAATGGGCAAAATTATGGATTTCTTCCAATCACTTGGTCAAGTAGCTGTCTTCTACTTTTCTTGGCATCGATGAATGAGTTCTGGATGTTCTTCAGCTTCCCTAAACATTCCAATAGTCCATTTCTGGCTAATACAGTCAGTGCCACGGGAAGCGCTTCCTTCATTACCATTAGTTCTTACTCTTATGATACCTCCTGAAATGGTGAATGGTTAGCTCGTCCTTTATGGAACAGGGACTCTGCGTCTTCTTGCCATCTTCTCTTGATGCTTCCTACAGCATTCAATCATTTGCCCACAGAATCTTTCAAAACTAGATCTCCCTTGTTGCCTTGAATTTGGAACAAAGAATTTTGATGGCGTGGTGAGTTATGCATTGGACTGTTACCTGCAAGTTCAGCAATTTGAATCCACTGGCTTCTCCTCAGTTGGAAGATGATGTTTTCTGCTACTGTAAAGATTTATAACTTTGGAAAACTAATGGAGCAGTTCTACTTTGTACTAAGGGGCTGCTATGAATAAGAAGCCATGTGTTTGGCCTTTGGTAACCTAACTTTCTTGCTTCAAGAATCTGTTCATCTTAATTAAGCTTCTTTTTGAATCGATTTACATGAGTTTCTTTGCTTTACAGCAATAAGGACCACAGGATGTAGAGGTATTTTAAGACTGAAAACATTTATGTTCATGTGAGATGGTTAGTAGGATAAAGTCTGGAACCAGATGGCTTGATTTGATGTATCTGTCTTACGCCTACCACGTAAGAGAGATCTGACCTTGGAAATACTTCTTCACTTCTCTGGGATTTGATTTCTTTCTAGAGCAAGATATGGGTATTCACTGGCATTACCAAAATTGGTGTCACCTAGACAAGGGCAGATGATGTCAATATTTCTACTATTACAAAGCTCCTCTTGCTCCAGACCAGATGCAATCAATAGTAAGCTGATTATCAATTTTAATCATAGGTTAATATGCAAGAAATATAGCTCCACATTGCTCAAATGTATTATTTACTAGTTTATAAGAGTCTAAAAAATCATTTTTCAAATTCTTTCAACATTGAATTCCATTATTAGTTAAAATGGCAATAGTTATTGAGTAAAAGCCCCTTTTGAATTTTGCTCCCTTTCCTTGAATTACTCCTTAATTCTAAAGAAGTTACTGAGAAAAGCATGGGATAGGAAACAATACTTGTAGCAAAAACATCATAAGATCAACAAAGTTAGAAACTATGCAAACACCAACAGCAACAAAACAAAGCACATACCTGCAGTGTCTGCAGGAAAAGCCCATGATTCAGTGTTTTGGTAACTGGGCAATATTCCCAACTTTGTTTGGGGTGCATTAGGAGATTCCAAAGTAAATTAGCATAGATTAAAAAAATCTTTTTATAAATATTTTTGTGGGGGCTCTTAGAGCTCTTATAACAATTCATACATCAATGGTATCAAGCACATTTGTACATATGTTGTCATCATCATTTTCAAAACATTTTTTTTATTTGAGTCCTTGGTATCAGCTTCTCTTTTCTCTCTTCCCACCCTCTCATGCTTATCCCTTGATAAATTATAAATTATTATTATTGTCATAGCTTACACTGTCTGCTGTTTTACCCACATATCTGTTGTCCCCCTACCCCCATGGGTCTGTGTGCTATACATCAGTCTTTGTAATCAGTTCCCCATTTCTCCCCCTTCTCTCCCACCTTGCTCCTACCCTCATGGTATTGCTACTCTGATTATTGTTCCTGATGGGGCTTATCTGCCCTTGATTCCATTTGTAAAGAACTCTTATCTGAACCAGTGTACATGCTTTGGTTTGGCCAGGTTTGTAAGGTAGAAATGGGGTCATGATAGTCGGGGGAGAAAACATTAAAGAACTCTAGAGGAATATCACACACTGGCTGGTCCATCCCTTCCTTGTGACTCACCTGTGAAGGCATGTCCAATTGTCTACAGATGGGATTTGAGTCTCCACTCCGACCCCCTATGTTCACATTGATATGATTGTTTGTTTTGGGTTTTCTGATTCCTGATACCTGATCCTGTTGCACTTCATGATCACACAGGCTGGTGTGATTCTTCCATGCAGGTCTGTTGCTTCTTTTAGATGGCTGCTTGCTTAACTTCAAGCCTTTAAGACCCCAGATACTAACTCTTTTCATAGCCCAGTACCACCAGGTTTCTTCACATTTGCTCATGCATCTATTTTGACTTCAGCTATCATGTCAGAAAGGTGAGTATCACCGAATGCCAGGTTACTAGTACAAAGTGTTTTTCCATTGAGAGAAGACTTGAGTAGAGAAGGCCTGATGTCTGTCTGCTACTTTGATACTTAACACACGAATATATGAATATAGACTATATCCTTATCATTATATATTAATATATTTACTTAAACACATACCTATATTTATACTTCTATAAATATCTTTTGCTTTCTAGTGCTTTCTTTTATTTCCTTTTACTCTCCTGTCTTACTATCATGTTTAACCTTCATTCAGCTCTCAAAATTTCCTCTCGAATAACTTGCACTAGAACAAACCCATCAGGCATTCTATATCCTCCTAACCATTGATTTTTGTTGTTATAACTAATTCCAGGGGTATTTATTGTTATTATTATTATTATTATTATTATTATTATTATTATTATTTTGAATCATTTTGTTGGAGGCTCATGCAATTCTTATCACAGTCCACACATACATCCATTGTGTGCTAAACACATTTGTACATTTGCTGCCATCATCATTCTCAAAGCATTTACTTTCTACTTAAGCCCTTGTTATTAGTTCCTCATTTTCAGTGATTGTAAGGTTGTACATACAGCCTCCTCCCTAGGGTATCGTCAGTAGGGAAGTGGGTGAAGGAGGACATCAGATAGTGTATGATATGACAAAATAATAATAATTTATAAATTATCAAGGGTTCATGATGCTAGGGGGAGTGGGGAAGGAGGGGGAAAGGGTATTTATTATTTTTAGCAGTATTATTGACATATCATTAACATATCATATGGGTTAATACTTAAGTTGTGTTAAATAAGAGTTGTGCAATTTAGAAAAATTTAGAAAATTTTAGAAAAATTTTAGGAAACATTTTTTAAAATTTTATAAAAATTTTATTTCTTATTTTATTCTTGGTTATTAGCTGCCCACTTCCTCCCAAACTTCTCTCCCCTTCCCCTAAAACTATTTATTCCATTATAAATTTGCCTATATATTTCCTAGATTATTAAATTTACCTAGAAATTACCTAAATTTTATATACTGCAAATATACAAACACAAACAAAAGCAAAAAATCCAAGAATAATAGCAAAATAAACAGAAAAATCTCAATAGAATAGAAAGCAGAAAATATAAAAAGCAATAACAGATTTAAAATGGGTGAAAGAGAGATCAAATGACAGTGTCAAATTTGAACCTAACTGCCTATGCAATAATACACTTTCCAACACATTCTCTGATAGTGTCATATCCTGGTCTGTGATTAAAGGGTTTCACCAGGGGCTTAATTCATATGGAGACCCTGTAAATTGCTGGTGGGCTTTCACAATCATCCATAGCTTATATAAAGCAAATGCTCAGAATTCAAGGACTAATACCATTCCCTCCTTCAGTCTTAGTTTTTAATATTTACAATCCTTGGATCAAACTGGCTGGTGTGCCTTTTCCCTGTGGACTTGGCAGATATCTCATTAGGTGGCTTTTTGTTTTAAGACAAGCCTTTATGACTCAGATGCTATTCTTTCTGAAAGGTGGACATCATAAAAGGGCATTTTCATTCATTTCTATGAAACACCACGCAAGAATTTTCTTGCATCATCATCTCTGGAAGGGTCATGCAGAGTCATATAATGTTATACTCACCACATCCACCTAAGAAGACCATGGAGGGCCCAGTTAATAGCATATTTATTTCTAATCTTTACAGAATATTAAAACCTAATAATGATAAGTTCTGTTACCATTGATATGCTGGTATAAAGTGAACAAATTATGTAGTGAAAAAATGAACAAAAACCCTTAGAAGAAATGCAATTGGAATACTTCTTAGGAATGAGGATGTTGGCCAAATGATAGAGCAGAAGACCCTGTTGGTAACACAGAGATTCAGTGAAAATGAGAACCCCTCAGTGAACTGTTCTGACATAATAGCCCAATGATGGACTCAAACATAGCAGTGATGGTAAAATGTGATGCAGAAATGAACATATATTTTTTCTGTTGTATATTAGCTCACTATGAATCAGAATTGACTCAACGTTAACTTTCAAAATAAAGCATGTGCCAAAGATTGTTAAAAATGTCTGTATGCATTAGTTCTTTATTATCTTCCATAGCCATGTAAAATAGATAATGTGTTTTTCATTTTTCAAAGAAGAATCTGAGGCTGTATTTAGCTGTAATAAAGTTTTCATGATTATTCAAGGAGTGGTGAACATAGAACTCCCACTGAGGTATTCCAAAAAGGTAGCATGGTGATTAAGGCTTTGAAAGGTGGTTCATGTTGATTTGAATGTACCAGCAGCTCCGTGGGAAAAAGGTGTGGCAGTCAGCTTCCTTAAGGACTACAGCCTTGGAAACGCTATGGGACAGGATCACCCTATTCAATAGCGTCGTGATGATTTGAAGTCAACTTGATGGGAAAGAAGGGTTTTCACTTTTAAAATCTCCTGTTCCTGTGCCTTGTTGCATTTGCTCTGTGTGCAGGAGGTTGGAGGAAATTGTCTAGGGTCTCTTTAGTCTCAAATGAGATATGCCATTTATTTCTCAAATATCTTGCATTTGTATAGTCCTTTTTTGCATTATGAAATTACTTTAACATGAATTACTTCATTTTCTGTTGTATGCGCCAGAGTTCAATTGGCATAGAAAGCATGTACGTCTTTTGAGTAGATAAGGAAAATTCACTCAGGGCTTCGTTAATATCTATGAGTGTTATTTCCTCTCGCCTAGCTCTGACCTGCAAATGGCTCATTTTGTCAGAGTGCTAAGCAGGTAACTTTCAGATGGTAGGTTATGAATGAAGTCTGTGCCTGGGTGTGGGATGTGGGGAGGAAGGAAAAGTGAAATGATAGAAAAAAGAGGCAATCAATGTTTAAACAATAGTTCCCCGTCAGCAAAAGAAATCCCTTGTGGGCCTTAGACTTCGGCTTTGTGTGGTAGGAGCCAGAGAGACCACAACCAGAAGCTGCCTCATCTCTTTCAAATCTGCCTTGGCAAATTAGATCCTCGATGGCTTTCAAATGTTCCCCGGCAGTGTGCAGCTGTGATGACTGACAGGCTGGGGAAACCTGGACCTTGGTGGAATAATAAATAGCCTTCGAGAAGAGAAAAGAAAATGTTCTGAGTCGATGTCATTGAAGGCTTTATTTATTCTATTCACAGCACTAAATTATGAGGATAACATCCTGACCTGATGTTTTAAAAGGATTTAAAAAATGCCTGTGAATGAGAATACAAGTTTCCACATTGTTAATACCTTAAGTAGAATTGCTCCTTATTAAACTTACTTGGGAGTGGGAGAAGTTATGTTTGGAGTAAGGGGTGAGAAGACATCAGACCATCTCTCCATCTTTTCTATGTTGGGTTGTCCTGGGCCCTGAGGCAGGACACACCAGGTATGGAGAGTTTAGACGACTGTGATTCTTGGGGCTGTCGTTGTCTGCTTCTGGGAGGCAGATTGTCCACTCTTTCTTCCTAGTGCATCTTAGCCTGGGATATTTTTATTACCTTTTATGTCATATTTCCTATTGGAAGCATAACCAATCTTTTTTTTTTAAGCATCAAGGTTTAGATAACATTTACTCTAGAAAATATCTCAAGTAAAAGTATTTCACACATTAGTAGGTACATTAATAAGTCTGAGAGAAACAGTCATATTTTAAAACTAATAAATATATCATAATCACTCCCCTTTTTGGGAAATGCAAGGTTTTTATAGAATAAATTGCTACAGATGTTTTTAGTTCAGCTCAAGTACATTTTGCTTTATCAACTAGGTAGTCACAATGGCTGACTACAGAATGTTATTTTCCTTAGGTAAGCAGCTACTTCTTTATAGAGTTGGCTAAACAGAATCTGTATTATTATTTAGCTGAAATGGTGCTCCTTTAGCCAGGGAACTAGAGAATGTTAAGATGTGAGGCTTTAAAATATATTGCATTGTATTCATTTCATAAGCTTCTTATTTAAATCATTTTCAGTATTTTTGATATAATACGTACCCTTAATATAATCATAGTGTATCAAGTAAAAATACATGGTGTAATGGTAATTCTGGGTTTTTTTTAGTGTTTAGAATTTGCAAATATCTTTCAATGCTTTACAAATAATGAGTTAGTTGCTGATTCCATTGTATAAATGAGAAAGCCAAGGTTGATGGGACCAGTAATTTATCTAAAATCACAGAATTGGCAAGTAGTAGAAACAAATTCAGGTGGTAGCCATAGAATCCAAGTGCTTTCATTATTATGTGAGCACTGTGAAACAGGACAGGGAGAGTTGTTTTGTCTGAGAGCCAGATAGAATTGGCTGGAGACCACGAGAACTCATGCATTTCTCTGTTCCTCCTTCCTTGCACAGGAATCCCTGACCAGGCTGCTGTTCACTTCATTGGAAATCAAATGCAGAAAACAAAGGATCTTGGTCCTCAATGTGCTCCAGTTGCCTATTGTGTCATTTTCTCACCCTTTCAAATCTTCTCATCTGTGTAGTCGAAACTGGTATTCGTAAGACAGCATTTCAAGGAAAAGTTTAGATTTTTACGGGTGTATCCTTGACATGGTCCACATGGCTTTCAGCTTCTCAATGAAAGTTGCACAGTATCTCTTTTGTTACCATCGAGTGGCAGGCTTACCGAGATAGATAAACCATAAAATTACAGGGTAGAGGTATAATTACCTGTGCTTTCTAAACCACAGTGTAGGCTACTTAGTGGTATTTCCTTTTGAGTGATAGAGTTAATTGTTATTACCATGCTATCATAGAGCATTAACTAATAAACACAACTGGGCTACCCAGTAATTCCAGGGTGATTGCATAACACAGAACCGGTAGCTTGACGTGTGATCAGCCTTTATGAAAGGTGCAAACTGCCATCACCGCAATGGTTGCCCATCAAGTTGGTGTTGCTTGCGTTCAGCTGGGGATTATGGCGCTCATCAAAGCCTCAGGGGTGGTTTAGTGGCCTGAACCTGAGGTTTTGAAATACCTGGAACTTCACCTAGGCTCAAAGCCTTATAGGGAGGTTGACTCAACAAATACCACTCCATTCACTGTGGTGTTTGTGTGTACTTAAGAAGAGACTTTAATACTGGATTTCTTTGCGTGCACATGCATGGATTCAGGGCATTTGGGGAAGGACTAGGAATATGTTTGCGTTTAATCATTGGGAAAGCCTGTTATACCGGTAATGTTATGTAGTGGAGAAATACAAGACCTTGCTTGGAAAAACTTAGAACTCATGTTCATCCTACTCACTCCCTGACCTATCACCTAGTTTTTGGAAATGTCTGGAACCAAAATTTGGAACATTTTCTCCCTACTTGTAAGGTACACTTGGGTTCTGGAATAACAAACAGGTATCCTTCCAATTATACATTGTACCTGGATTGATGAGTCCATGTACCTTGGTATCAGTCTATCTGTGTATCTTTCTATCTATGTATGTGTCTATTTGTGAACTTGTGTATCTCCTTTTGTATCTTTATGGGACATGCTGGCCCAGATTACTAACTCTAGTCTGGAGTTCAGGGATAGCAAGAGGAAACTCGAAAAAGGACTAAGCAGTTTAGGGCCTGAGGCTCTCTGGCTTTCCAGAAATCCTATTCCCCCCCCCCCCTTTTATTTTTTCTTTTTCTTTTTGCCAATATAGCTTCTGTGCTATCTCTTGTATCTTTTTCCACCCATGTCCCTGTTCCAGCTGACTCAGTTCTTTATTAACTAGCAACCGTACTATTAAAATAGATTCCCAGATTCCTTGATTGTAACCTCTTCAATTTATCCTAAAGCACATATCACAACTTTCAGTGATTTTCTAAAGCTCAGCTTGATGTTCTAGGCCCTTTGTGAAAAGTCCTTGATTTACCTTCCCAGTTTTCTTTTATTATTATATCCAACTAAAACTCTGAAAGAAGTCCAGTGGGTTCACTGATTTATACTTTAGGTTCCTAACTGAAGCACTGAAAGTAACAGCTGCCCATAAGTAGAAGATGAGGGTCTCTGCTTCTATAAGGATTTACAACTCTGTCAGCCCTCTGGGGCAGTTCTATCCTCTCCTGTGGATCACAATGGATCACAATTGACTTGATGGGAGTTTGAGTTTGGTTTAGTTCCAGAACCTGCAGTAAATTCCCTCTCCTCTTTAAGAACATAAAATATTCATACACCTTTGTATTGTAGCCACAAGTATTGTACAGTGCATACATTCTGTTAAATCAGACCACTTTTAATTCTCTTTGTATATCAAAAACTTTGCTTTGCTAAACTTTGCTATAATGAATGTTTTTTTTTTCTCTTTCCTTCAAGTCTCATTCAAAAACTCTTTACCTACAAAGCCTAGGATGGTCACCTTTAAGCTGGGAGCTATTTTCTACAGATGCCTCCCAACCATTTACCATATGCTTTGTTTATATGTATGCCTTATCTCCTTCCTATATCATAATAGGATGTGGGAGGAGTCTTGGCACTAGGCTCATCGTACTATTTTCCAGGTGTGTTTTGCACTAAATCTTGGGTGCTCAGATAAGCCTTGGAAAATGTATTCCTGAAGACTAAGGTCAATGGATCACTTTAATCAGTTTTCAAATAATTTCAGTCAAAATAATTCTAACTTCACCGAGTTTTTCATGAACATTTTATTTCATGTGCATAGGAATCAATATGATGCAAAACCATATCCATCACTGACTAGGCAGGGAAAATAGGATCTTATTATTTCTTGGACAGATGCAGATTTCCAAATTAACATTTAACAATGAGCATCAGTTGCTGAAATACCAAGTTGATTTGCCTAATGGTATTGTGGCCCACTTTAGTGTCCTTCATAGCCTTATCTTTTGATAACTACCTTTATAGCAACTGAGTTAAGATTAAGATAGTTTGAGGATAGATATATTTGGCAGATTGATGGACAATAGATTTATTTTTCTCTCAAGGGAGTGTTTTTAATGAGTACCTTGAGGGTTTTGGAAGTGGAGAAGATTGAAATTATTGTAGAAAATTTCAGATGTCATTTTGTTGAATGATTTTACAGTGCTGTAATTTGTTAAGTACATAATCTTTATTAAGTAACCTTCGGTCTTATTCAGTTTCCCATCTATAAAATCATGGTGGAAGGACTAAGTTATTTTGAGTGAAGTTATTCACATACTTAATAGCTCTTGTTATATGTTCTATTTCTTCTTATTATTATAACTTACACAAATAAGAAAACTTTCCCCTTTTTCTTGTTTGATTCCAGACTATCTGAAGCACTTTAACCCTAGTACTCACACACAGTCTGTTCTTTACATGACTGAATCTGATCCCTCTGTGGTACTTCGCCATTGTTGGCATCTTACCATTGGATAAGAAAGCATTTCATGAGTGTGAGAGATGTTGAATTCTGACAGAAGAGAGAGTGTGGGGGAGAATCATTTTATTAAAATCTTTTGGATTAGGAAAGGAACTCATTTGCCTTGGTCCTCTTAGATAGAATCCTGCTGGAAGCAGTAGGGAGGATGAAAGATTAGACAAAATCCCATCTATTTCATAATTTTTAAATTGCAAATATCGATCATCTAACAGTGCAGACAATGCTATGTCATGGCATATTACCTATACACAAATTATCTGTTTTAGAGAATAAGGATTAAATACCTTTAGGACAGGAAACTTCCTAGATTCTTATCATCTAATCTCCCAATTAGAAGACTTCTACTTACCTTCAATGTCAAAATATTCTCTGTCAAAAATGTAATGTTTCTATCAATAAATCTCTATGAGGTCATCTATCTACTGATTTACTTTTCTATTTATCCATCCTCTCATCACTTAAAGGATATTGAGGCATTTGGCCAAAGTTTTTCATGATACCCCCTTCTTTATGCTTGAAAAATATAAACAGCATCACATTAGCCAAATATTTTTCCATATACACTTCAATGATATCAACCACATCAGTCATGATGTATAACTATCCCTAGTGATATTTTGTCAAAATTTCCAACCCTATAAACAAAACCACAGTGCTTCCTACACACCAATCCATCCATTGCCTGTCCCTCCTGCCCCTGATTGCCACTATTAAAATCTAATGTTTAAATATTTACCAAGTATTTTCACTTATTACTCTCCCAAAGTGTATACCATTATGTACTAGAATGATTAAGATTTTTACCCTGTTCTTTTATCAGGGAATGATGAAAGCAGAGCAGGGTGGAAATGTTGATTTTTAAAATTAAATGAAAAAAATTAAATTAAGTAGAAGAGGATGAAAGCACAAGTACAGAGCAGAGTATAAATAAAGGGGTACAGAGCACAGGGAAGGCACAATGATTCAGGCCAGGGTGTAGGCCTGGAAGTAGGTTACCATTCACACAGGACAACTAATGAGGGAAGAATGGTTACTTTATCACTATTGCTTAACCCAGACCCCGTGGCACTCGCATTTTAAATCTAAGTGTTGAATTGGATGCAGAGCTTCTGAGCTGACTTTATACTTTGCATCAAAGTATAAACAGCTCATCGAAGATAAAGGTATCAGATAAGAGAGGGGTGTGAGTGTCATCAGGGGCTTCAGGAGATTCATTAGGGTCCTGGGCAGTTTCTAAGCTGCACCCCTCCCAAATTTCAAGATGGATAGCTATTGACAGCTGTGTTTGGTCAGCAAGCAAAAAATGTCTCCCACTCTTGTCCAGCTGCTTCAATCTGCTGCCTTTCATATTTGTGTCACCCAAGAGTATCATCTTGCCTTCTCTGGGCCCCTTTGCCTTTAGGGTTAAGTACTATGTGTACCGCCCACACCTCTGGGTGTCCACTCTGTTTGAGGAAGAACATTGGGTTAATAGAAATTACTCAGACTACCCTCCCACCCCACCTGTCCTGAAGAGGTAACTAAGCTACCTTACATTTGTCTCTGGGTGTGTTTGTCAGTGGGGTGAAGACCTGAATCACAACTGCTATTAAAGTAGAAAGACCGCATGATTAATTCTTCTTTTGCAGACCTGTGCCTCCCTTTTCTGCAGTTGAAAGTTGAAATCCTGGGTTACAAACTCTCCAAGGTCCCCGCTAGTGATAACACTGAGAGAAAGTGGAGGCTTTGTACTCCAGTAAAGAGTGACAGTCTTGGAAATCCACACGAGGAACCCCACCCTATCATATTGGGTTGTTATGAGTCAGAATCAATTTGAAGGGAGTGAGGGTGTTACTACATGCTTGAATTTCAGAAATTGTTCTCTGCTTAATATTCTGTCGGGTTTATGTGCTAAGTTCATCAAACCAACTGAAATTTAAGCCCACAACTCTTTTCAGCAACTTAAAAGTGCTATACAAGTCTATGTGCATGCGATGTGATAAGTTGAGTCAATTACGCACAGAACTCTGGAAAAAGACACAAGCAGAAATTAGCAGCTCTCCCTCACTTATCTCATGACTTCAAGTGCCAGTGATGTGGAGGTGTGAATTGTCTCAGCGTTGCTCTTCAATTTTTATGTGGAGATAACTTAAATTATGGCCAACACTGCTTACAATCTCATTTTGGCTTTGAGATAATAAACTGCTGCTACCAACTTAAAAAATTTTTGAGATGCCCTTTTCACTTTGACCATACAGATGGAAAAATCATAAATAACAGGTCCTTGAGACGCTTCAAAAATAAAATGTGATGAAGGGCTCAGTCGTCTGATTAAATTCCCCCACTAAAATCTCACCCAGCCTATTCTTACCACAGGGATAAGGACTGCTCACACAATGGGCATTATTTTTCTTTGGAGCATACTTGTATCATGTCAAGATGTCATCAATACAAATACTTTGACATTTTTAGTGCAATGACTGGGAAACAGGTTGAATTTTTCAATCCTCCTAGCCAATATAAGTCAGTCTGAGATACTTAATTTCTATTTGAGATCCTTCGTTTCTATTATAAACAGATCCCGCAGTGGGAGATAAATTTCATGGTAACAGTTAGGACTTTTTTATGAACCACCTGCAAGTTTTCTGCAAACAGCATGTTTTATGGGAGCTCAAGGCAATGTTCACCCATCAAGACCTGACAGTCAGAGGAGGATGGATGAGTCCTTATCTCAGGCGCACATGTAACCTTCGATGTCCCCTGGCCTGACCTCCCTCTGCACTCATTTATGAAAATGATTCATCTTTAAAGAGCTTCCTCGCTCTGCCTGCAGGCTGTAGATCTCTTTGCACTGGACTTGTGTAGGCTGAGGTTATAAACTTCAGCGTGTAAGCCATTTGGAAGAACTTAATTTTGAATATTGGAAAAAGGAAAGTGCAAGACATAAGTGTTTCCTTAAAGGAACAGGCTTGACTCCCCTCCCCCCCCCACACACACCTTTTTGTACAGAAAGGTACTCCCAAGAGATTTCACTGTGAAAATCTTCATTTGGCATTTCCCTTTTATTTATTTGGCTAAAGTCTTGCCATATTTAACACATTTAAATAGAGGGGCGGAAAATAACACTGGCATTTGTGATGGTGTAAAAATGCTGTTCTCTATCTTTGGAAAAAGGGAAAGACTCTGGAGTTCACACTTTGTGTTTGTACAGGACAGGGAGGTGGGTGTTATTTGTGTCTATGTTGGGGATTATGCAGTTTCTTAATCTACTTTAAGACTGAAAGGCTTAAGAGGTAAGGAATAAGAATTATAAACAAAAATAAAGATCTGAACAAAAAATTGAAATAAGAAAAATGACGAGAACATTTGAGTTAGTTCATTCATACAGAATTTGTGTGCTGTAAGAGTATCGCCATAGTGCTTGGGAGTTGGGTCTCACATCAACATTCTGGCAAGGTCCTTGGAGAAATAAATACTTCTGCAAGTTTGGAGTTACAAAAGAAAAGAGAGACAATATTGCTATAGTGGCTTTTAAACTTTGACTTTTGGTGACCTGATTGAGTAAGAATGCAAAATCCTAGAAGGATAGATCAGTATTTTCTATGAAGAACCAGATAGGAAATCATTTTCTTCCCTTATGGTTTTGTGGTCCATGTGGTCTCAGTCACAGCTACTTAGCTCTGCATGATACCAGGAAACCAGTCATAGGGAATATGCATGCCCATGTTCCAATAGCATTTTATTTGCAAAGACAATCAGGACAGAGTTTGGTCCACTGGTCAGAGCTTACCAGCCTCCATCTATTAGACTTCTTAGCTATACCATTCAGCTTCAAACAGGCCTCCTTTATTATTTCCATATCCTTAGAATAAGACCAATGCCTAAAGAGTAGTCATAAAGAAGCACATTGGGCACTATTGGGTTAATATTACAATTTTTCATAGCAAAATAACTCCATTGAGAACTATAGTTCTAAAAGATGGCAAGAAGAATTCCTTAAAAATAGATTCAGAAATTCTCCAGATTCCTTGTCCCTCCGATCTACATTTTGGCCCAAGTGGCTAAAGAAAAAAAGAGGAAAAGTAAAATGGAAGTGAACTGGGAGTCTTTAATGACTTCCAAGTTCATTTCAAATAGAAAAAAAAATAGATTCCGAAGGTTAGGTAAATTTAGAAAATATAGACAAGTCTTCTTGGAACTTTTAATTTTTTAAGTTTATTGAGTTGGCATAGCTTACAGCACTATCTTGTACATTCATATTTGCTTGGGGGACCATGGGATGCATCTAACAAAATTTGTTCATCACTACCAGGATGGGTCCTTTAGAGAATGTGGTGGTTACATAATTTCATGTCAACTTGAAGATATATAAAAGTGTAGGGATGGTAGTCCACCTGATGGTGTCTCCTTCTGGGTGTGGCCTGCTTATAAGGAGAGTCCTGGGAACATCCCATCACTGTTGACCTGCACCTTCCTGCTGACAAGTCATTCGGAGACTTCCAGAGTCCTTTGATGCTTCTGCTGCCATTGAATCCACAAGATTTTGCACCCACCGGCCTATATTATGCATCATTGTATGGTTGCAGAAAGACTTATGGACTAGAGTTAGACTGAACTGGGATGATTTTTTGATATATAATTACTTCCTGATAGAAACTCTTTCTTAACATATATGTGTGTCTCTGGACTTTGTTCTCTAGCCAACCTGGTGGGATTCATGTTTCTACCATTGTCTATTTGTCAGGCAACATAACAATTGGATTATGTTCCACACGAAGCTAGGTGTCTGCCCCACAAAATTTGCTTCATATTACTTCCCAAGCCCCAGAGATCACTATTAGTAAAAATTGCCTTTTGTCTCATATCCTGATGACTATTGTTCTTAGAAAGTGTGCCTTTGGTAGCCTCAAAATATAAAGAGATTAATTTTTCAACTTTATGCTAAATCTTTTTTATAATTTTATTGGGGGCTCTTACAGCTACTACAACATTCAGTACATCATTTGTATCAAGCACATTTGCACATATGCTGCCACATACATTTCCAAACATTTTCCACTTGAGCCCTTGGTACAAGCTCCTCTTTTAAAAAAAAGCTCCCCTTTCCCCTTCACCCCCCTTTTTAATGAATCATTTTATTGAATCATTTTATTTATGAATCATTTATCACAATCTACACCAACATCAATTGTATGCAGGTCACATTTACACACCCATTGCCATCATCACTCTCAAAGCATCCTCCCTCCCTCCAGGCCCCCATTATCAGCTCCCTATACTACCCTTCCTTCCCCCTTCCCCTTGAACTCTTAGTAATTTACAAATTGTTATTTTTTCATACTGTACACTGTACAATGTGTCCCAACACTCACTTCCCTGTTGTCTGTGTCCCAGAGAGGAGGCTATGTGTAGATCCCTGAAGTTGGTTCTCCCTTTCTATTCCTCCATCCTTCTGGTATTAACACTCCTATTACTAGTCTTGATGGATCATCCATCCTAAGTTTCCCATGTTTCCAACTTCACCGTACATCTCCTAGTTTAGCTGGATTTATGTGGTAGAATTGGGGTCATGATAGTGGGTGGGAGGCAGCATGGGAACTAGAGGAAGGTTGCATATTTCATTGCTACTGCCCTGTATCTTAACTGGCTTATACTAAGCTTCATATCATAAAAATAATGCAAAAGTTCAGCTATTTGGATCTCTCTCAGCTTGCAAAGTCTTATTCCTAGAAAGAAACTCCTAAAAATGTTATCTTAAAGGAAAAGTGCTCATCCTGAGAGATGGCATTGATCAAACCTTATGGTTGTGGAAATTCATAGATGATGGCGGCCATTTCCTGGTATGCACCTCTCTGTTTGGTACCCTCTGTGTGCATGGCACAGAATACACAACAAATAACATCAGTATAATTAATAAGTTGCGGTCTGTGGAGAAGATATAAATTAGGCAAAGACAGAGGTAGTGTAGTGTTTTCCAAATTGGGAGATATTAAAGAACTGCAGATCTTCTTAAGAAATGGAAGGAAACAAGCTGTCAGAGTTCCTGGATTCCTCAACACTCTGCAATCAGAGTTGTTCTGATGTTATCTGCTTTTTGTACTAGAAAAATAATAGACTTTAGAGTTAGAAATATGCATCTGGTCTACCTATATGGATCCACTTAATCTTTCTGAGATTTATTCCTTAACTATGAATATGGGTAACTCCAGGTGTTATGAACCGAATTGTGTACCCTTGAACTTATAAATATGAATCTGTTTGGAAATAGGGGTTTTCTTCTGTTACACTAATGAATATATTTTTGGCTTTCGGTTTTATCTTTCTTTTGCATATTTCATTTAATACTTTGCCTTCTTGAGCTGCCCTTTGAAATATGTTCATCTCACTCACTTTATCATTTACTCCCTTCAACGTCTTTCATTTAATTCAATAGCAAGCGTTAGAGTCTCTTCTGGCTTACACATCAATACAGAGAAAACAAAATTCCTCATAATTAGACTATGTGATAGTTACATAATTTCATGCCAACTGGATAAGTGTAGGGGTGGGATCTGATGCCTCCTTGTGGGTGTGGCCTTCTCATTCTAGGAATGTTCTTTCCTTCTCCCTGGAAGGGGACCCCCCCCCTCTCTTTCTCTCTCTCTCCCACCTTTCCTGATGACAAGTCACATTTGGCCACACTGATGGCAGCCAGAGCCCTGAAGCTGAAAAAGCCACATGAAGACCCAAGCCAGTGTTGAGATGCGCCCACCACCACTGGATCCACAAGACTTTCCACCCATTGGCTTGTTATCTTTCTGCATTCGGCATCATTGCATGTGCTGCACAACTCTAAAGAAGAATTTATGGACTAGTATCATAAATATGGGTTACAGTGGACTTATGGACTTGATCTGGACTGGAATGCAATGTTTCTTAATATACTGCAACTTTTTGGCATACTGTGCTTTCTTATACATCTGAGTAGCTTTGGATTTGTTTCTCTAGTCAACCCGGACTAACACAGATGAATAATCAGCATCATGACAAATGGAGAAAATATTGAATTTTATCAAAAATTTCATTTTATTTGGATCTACAATCAATGCTCATGAAAGCAGCCATCCAGTTAACAAGTTTGAACATGTTATCAGGATGGACCATTTCCTACAGAAGGGCAACATGGTTAGTGAAATAGTGGGTCAGTAAAAAAGAGGAAGGCCCCTAATGTGATGGATTGATACAGTGCAGCAAAAATAGGCTCAATCAAAGGTTGTTCAGGTTTGGAGAGTGGTTTATGCTATTATATAAGGGATATATGAATCAGAAATGACTAGATGGAACCTAACAGCAATAGCAATGTTAATGAGAATGTGCCAGCACAGAGTGGGTCTTAAAATCAATCTTTTTTTCAGCATTTACTTCTCTTAGTAGTTATTTAATATTTAACAATGCAAGAAGGGTTAGCTATGTTAAGCTATGGAAAGAGGTTCATGAGAGAATCAAGTGAAAGATCTAATGTGTAGACACTAATTAACACAGTGTGACTTCAGGGATGGAAATAATACCATTGATCTTGTTATGCATGGACAAACACAGAAAAAAATTCTGGAGGAAAACACACCAAGTGTTGATAAGCTTTATCTCTCAGAGAGAGATGAGAAAGCAGACATTTTTATTTTATCATATGTACCCAAAGAAAAGAAGATTTTTTTCAAAGCTCTGCACTTACATTCTTTATTGAACAGCCTTGCCACCTTCAAAGTACATTCCATGATACTTAGTACATCTTTCAAATCTGCAATTCCATTCTTGGAAACATTTTTCAAGCTCATCTATTTGTATGGCTGACAGCAATTCCCTTATTTTTCTTCACTTTTATATGTCATCAAATCTCTTTCCTTTCTTATTCCTTCGCAATAAAAAGAAGTTGCTCAGAGTGAGATCAGGTGAGCAAGGTGTGTGGGGCAAGAGAAGAATGCTGTTTTTTGTCAAAAACTAGTATACTGAGATGGCTGTGTGAGCATATACATTGTTGTGGGGACAAAACCTGTTCACTGCCTGCCACAAATCAGGACTTTTGGGCACATACTCTTACACAATATTTTCAGAACCTCTAAATAGAAAGTTTGATTAATAGTCTAACCTGGTAGAACAAACTGAAAACGCCCTATGAGTTGATAGTTTTGTCAGTTTGTGAAGTGGACAAGTTTCCCTTATGAGGTTTGTCATCAATCGATATTTTATCTTTTTTGAAATGAGTAAATCTCACATACTGTTCTCTTAAATCAGCCATCCCCCCAAATGTGGTTCAAGTGAAACTGCTTTTATGAAAAAATTTACTGTGACCTGATAGAACCTTCCCATGCGATGCTGCTGGGTGCCCTAACTCAGAGCAAGTTGTTTGATACTTGCCTAGATGGGATGGGGAGGGGAATACATACTATGAAAGGCCTGCCCAATGAAGTTTTTTTTTTGTTGTTGTTTTTCTTTTTTTTTCCAGGGGTGGTGGTGGTGGTGGTGCAGGATGGTACCCCCTACTAGTTACTGAGTGGTACAAATGGTTTGCGTTTGGATTTTAACCAGCAGTGTCATTGTTATTTGTTACTCTATCATGTTAGTTCTGACCCAGAATAACCCTTTGTGCAACACACACACACAACACTGTCTGCTCCCCTTTGCTGTTCTGACAATCCTTGCCATCGTATTCACTGTCAAACTTAATCTTATAAGAAGAGATACAAAGACACACAGTGTTATGTAAGAAGATGCCAGCTACAAGGAATGCTAAGGGTTGCCATCAGGCTACAGAAGTTAGGAGACAGGTCCACAGGAGGAAGTGACATACATGAGAACCGAGTATTGATTTTTGCCCTCCATAACTATGAGAAAATAATTTCATCTTAAAAACCACCCACACATGGTTTGTTGTTATGACAGCACTAGTAACCAAGATACCCAGGATTCACCGACTTATCATGAAGATTAAATAAATTAATGCATATGAAGTCCCCAGTCCAGTTCCTCTTGTATAATATCGTTTCAATAAAAAGATAACTCAGATAATAAAATAGCATATGGTAAAGAGCAAGAACACACATAAATCCTTGTATTTCATCTGACAGAGAGTTGTTGAAAAAGTAATGAAAATATTTTAAAGGACTTAATGAGAGAAAGGATTGATAACATCTGGCATGGGAAGCACAAATGGCTTCACAGGCATTCATTTGAGCGCCACTTTTATTCGAGTTCTTGAATATAGACAAAATATGTTGTGCAACTCATTGAACTTAATGGAAGGGCAACTAGGTAGCCTGGACTACTTTTAGAAGTCTCATAGTCCAGGGAGTATTGTTGTCAGTGTGGATAACATTGTTGCTCATCTTCTTAGCTGCCATTGATTTGGCAATCTCTACAGAAGTAGCCCATTGGGTTGTCTGCTAGCCTTTAGGTTAGCAGGAGACTGAAAACTGCACCACTTTGGCTCCTGAATAAGACCTAGCCCTGTGTAAATTAAAAGGCAATATCATGGAAAAATACTCCTAAACAAAAGATTGGGGAGAGAAGAAAAGGAGGGATGGCATAGGTGACAGGGGCAGCAGAGTGCGGTAGTTGCATACTCTGTTGTCAATTTGATACTTACGAGTGAAGGAGTGGAGTTTAGCCTGTCAATCAGGTCACAGCTTGATGAGCTCATTTGGAAATGCTAAGGAGATAAATAGCTCCTTGGAGACAGGACACACGCTCACTTCCTGTGAGACATTTCTGGTGAGAAGCCACTTGAAGCTACCCTGATGCAGCCAGAGCCCTGGGAGCTGAAGGAATCACATGGAGACCCCTGCTGAGATGCTTACAATGCCACTGGATCTGCAAGACTTTCCTCCCACTGGCCTGTGATCTTCCTGCATTCAGTCATTGCATGTGTTTTTCGTGAGTGTGTAGATGACTTTATATATTGGTATTGGACCTCTGGGTTAATGTTTGATTTATGGACTTGACCTGGACTGGGCTGGGATGTTTTCTCAATATCCAACTGCTCTTGTATATAAAGCTCTTTCTTATACACATAAGTGTCTGTGAAATTGTCTCTTTAGTCTACCCAGACTAACACACAGAGTTATGCACATGCAGCTATCATAGTTCTAAAATAAAACCAATGATGAGACAACCATGATTTTACTACTTAATTTTCCTTCTCAGGAACCCTATTGCTTCTTTTTTTGTGTAGCTTTATTCTCTTATATGAGTAATGTCTGAAATTATGCTTTGCAGTCACCAATTTCTCAATATATTTCTAGTAAATGAATTTTAATTTTGAAAAATTTGAAATCAGGGACTCTGTTTATCTAAAACTCCAATCCCAAAGTTCCAAATTGAATAAAATGGCTCACTTCATCATACACATGAAAGACATCTATAGTCCCAAGTAGGGAGGTATAAGGGTGTTGTTTGCTCAGAGGAAGGTAGAGGCATTTTGTGATTTTCTTTGAAATTATTTGCTTACTTGAGCTAATATTTCCTCTCTCCAGCAGTCACGTTACAGATTTTATGAGCGATTTTGCCCTTTTCCTATGGTTACCTATAAGAAAATTAGAAGACAAACAATCCAGTTGCTGTGGAGCCAATTTTACTCATGAAAACCTGACCAGTGCAGAGCAAAACTGATGTCATCTTTCAAGGCTGAGATCTTTTGCAAGCAGACCACCACATCCAGTTTTCCAAGATTTTGGTGGACTCAAATCTTCAATTTTTCAAGTCATAGCTGAAGACATTCACCGTTTGGGTCATCCAGGAACTCCATTGATGACTAACGGAACCAATAATCATAGTGTCCCTAAGGATGCTCCTTACAATTGTCTTGCCCCATAAATTGGGGAATGGAGAGAAACAAGTTTGTGAGACTTGTATTGTGAAACAATAACAAAAATAGCCAGGCTACGCTTAAAAATTAGACCGAACAAATAAGATCTGCTAGATGTTAGAGCTGAAGGAGCCTGAGAGATTATTTCATGCATTGCTCTCATTTCTCAGTTGCTGAAACTAGATTCAGAGGGACTACATGTCTTACAGTTATTCTATGACAGAACGAGGACCAGAATTTAGTTTCACAATAATTGGTTTGATACAATTTCCACTATATCATGCTACCTGTTGTCACTTATGAATATACCCATTCTTTGAGTGATTTTTTCATCCTTTAGTTAACAATTCTTTCTACATTTTCTCTTTTCGGATTATCAGGTGTACTTTCAGGTTCACTGACAGCACACTTGCAGAAGAAATTGTCTTAAAGGCTTAGGGGCCAGGGTATCCCACTGGGTGCCATACCAAACTTCCCCAAATTTCAACCTTTTCCCTTCAGACTCTGGCTTTTGGCCAAGAATTCACTATTAACTTTGTATTTGAATCAGAGAACAGGCAGGGGAAATAAAGAGAGATATGGATCAAAACCATGTGCTGAAGCATGTGGGAGAATAAGGATGGTGGGAATGACTGCAGACTGAACTTCATCGTGCTCACCATGCTCTGAGGGAGAAGACAGGCATGTGGAATCTGCATGCCTCCTTCTCTAGCCCATCTCACCAGTGTAGACACTGACCTTGGTGAGGAAACCTAATCTGTATAGTTATGGACAAAACCATCAGATTCTTTCAAGAGTGATTATTCATAATAGAAAGAGGTTCTTTATTGCACCAAAGAAACTCTCTGCTGAATAATTTTATGTACGTATCACACTTTGGAAATCCATCTATTCGAAATGGGGAGATGTTTCTGTATTCAGAACTGTGTTTTGCTGCACATGCTTCCTAATTCCAGACCCTTGTTACTTACTGCCTTTGAAACATCCTGTCAGCCAAGCTGCCACCTCACTATTGTTTTGAAAGCATTTGCACAGCGCCTTTCTTCTTTCAAGTGGTCAAAGCTTCAGTGCTAAGAGGCAGAGCGGTGTAATCGGTGTGGAGGAGCCAGTTGGAAAATCAATGGCACAGAATGATAGAAAAATGCGTCCAGGTACAGCTTGAAAAATGCTTCGTCTTCAGTTCAGTCTCCGTGTTAACAATGGCACTTGAGACCTTGTCTTGTGCTCTTCATCTTCATAGTTCTTTGCATACATTAACCAATTTATCCTCATAATACTCTTGCCAGGTAAAATGTATTAATCAGAGTGGATTAGAGCTTTGGTGAATCCATAAGTATGAAATTCTCAGTCTCCTTATTAGTGCCTTCAAAACCAAAGTTCCTTTACTGATAATCAATCCCCAGCAATATTTCTCTAGAAAAAATATGCTGCCTGTGTTGACCCTAATATGACCCTAAGCAAGACTATAAAAGTGTATGTTTTAGCAGGACCAGACACCACATACTTGTAAAATATCTTAACTTGCAGAGAACAGTTATATTTATTTTTTCATTGTCTAAATATAAGTAAGATTTCACGAGCCTTTTAATCCAACCTTTTTAATCTGTACTTCTGTGAAGTTTTGAAAATGTATACCATTGAGCTGGAATCCACTCATTAGCAACTCTTAGTCTTATTCTTTTTTTAGTGCAGTTAGTTGAGTTACCACCAGTGAGACCAAAGTGTAGTACAACTCCATTGTCTCCAACAATTGCTTCTGTGTCATAGTTAGCCAGCCTCTCCTCCCATCTCTAGTCACTGGCAATTCTGTTCCTGTAGCTTTGCTTTTCTGCAGATACTCTCTGTGTAGAATCATATAATATATAGCCTTTTGATTATGGCTTCTTTCTTTAGTACAGCAGTTCTCAATCTGGGAGTCGTGACCCTTTGGGGGTTTGAATGACTTTCACAGGGGTTGCCTAAGACCACCGGAAAACACACTATTTCCGATGGTCTTAGGAACCAAGACATAGCTTCTCTATCTGTCTCCAGGCAGATACACCCACATAGAGTACATGGTGCGAAGACTGTTCCCCATGCTACGCTGTACTTTAAGACATTTTATTTATTTGTCATTAGAAATAAATATTTCACAATATATGATGACATGTTATTTTGTGAATAATCAAAATGCTTTAACTATGTTCCATTTGTAATGAAAACACATTCTTCATAGTAGATATTTACATTTCAATTCATAGAAGCAACAACATTACAGTTATGAAGTAACAACAAAAATAATTTTAATGTTGGAGGTCACCACAACATGAGGAACTGTATTAAAGGGTCGCTGCATTAAGAAGGTTGAGAACCACTGCTTTAGTCTAATGCTTTGGGTTTATTAATGTTGTTGCATTTATTAGGAAATTCCTCCTTTTTATTTCAGATCAATGCGTTATTATATGAATGTTCATAATTCATCCAGTCTGCATATGAGGAACACATAGGCTGCTTTTAGTTTCTGTTGTATATTAATTAAGCAACTATAAACATTGATGTACAGATGATTGAGATAACTTAGATTTTTATCTCAATTGTCTATGTTTATACTTTTAAATTCATATTTTCAGATGGGAAAGTCAGGGTGGATATTGTGAATGAAGCAAAATACAGAGCACTCATTTAATATTATTAATTTCTCTAAGCCCTGATTTATTAGGTGTGCTGCACAAATAAATGTGTTTGGGGGCAGCTTCCACTTACTATCTGGTGTGTTATTTCATTCTTTTAATTCACATTAACTTAATAACTAGTATGAGCAAGCCATTCTTTAGGCATTGTTCTTGATCACGAAGGAGGAAACAAGGATTTTTTTTTAACAAATAAAGAATCATATGCAATTTATTGCCTTTGCACACCAGTATGCTTTGTTATAATTGCTTTTACACAGTGTGTGTGTATGTGTGTGTGTGTGTGTGAGACAGAGAGAGAGAGAGAGAGAGAGAGAGAGAGAGAGAGAGAGAGAGAGACGGAAGGAGATTTAAATAAAGAGGAGAAACATAAGATTCCTTACAGATTCTCTAATTTGCTGACTGGATGTTGAGTTGAATTTCAATTATTTATTAATTATTTGGAAACTTCCATAGAGTTTTGATTATGTCAGACTCTAATCTGTCTGATTATGTTCCAAATGTGAAATGGGTTGTGAACTGGTAGCCACACTCCACCTAAATAAATAAACACACACATTTAGGAGATAGGTGAGGATATGGCTGTTTATTGACTGGAGGTGAGAAAAATGCATGAGATGCTACAGATAGTAGATATTTAATGCTTTGACCTTAGCATTATTTTTAAAAGTAAAATATCACACAATATTCCAGGATTTTCTCATTCACACGGAAAATTTGGAAGCATGAAAATGGTCCTGACAAACTAGTTATGAGGAAAGGAGGAAAAATGGGAACAGTAATATCGGGATTTGAAAAGGTAAACTCTACCTCTTTCATATTTTTACCTATGATTTCCTTTTTTTACAAGATGGAATTCTGTCTCTAGTTATTTCTTTGTATATTCATTAAGATGCTTCATTTTAAACTGAATTAGGTGGAGCACTGGTTATGGCATCAGGTTTTCAATTTGTTGTATAACTTTGCAGTTCTAGAAATAAAGTAAAATATTTAATCAACAAAGCTAACCAGTGTATACCACTTTAAAGTACTCTGAGTTCTTCCTAACTATCTCCCACACAACATGGAGACACACATTTGAAAAGACAGAATAAAACCCTCCTAGTGGAGCTGGGCTTTTGTTTGTTGGCATCTATTGACTGAACTGGACTTGCTCCAAATATTTCTAATTGAGAAACCAAATTGCCCAAATGATATGGTCTATAATTGTTTGGTTTCCTATCAGCATCTTTTAAAAATTACAAGGAACACATATCGCTTTCTCAAAACGGGCTGGATTCTTTCAAGACCACCACAGCTAATGTTTGACTCTGGTGACATGGAAACCTCAAGATGACAAGTATGGTTTGTTCTGGGAACCATCGCTCACGACACTCCGTGATGAATTTTCATGGCTTTCTGAGAACATAACCCATCCGTGCTCTGAAATAGAGAATCAGATAACTAAGTTATGCTCAGCTGATTTGCCACATGATAAATGATGAACTTTTCAAAGCTACTTCCTCACACGTCTTTTAAGAACAAAATGGTCAGAGGCTGAGATAATAAAGAAACAGGACCTCTAGTCTAGTCATGGTTTTCCTTGGCCCAAAGGTTGAATGTGTTACACTAGCATCATATTTGCACACTGGAAGTGCCTATAATGGTCATGATTGGATAACCTCATAGTGCCAGAAGCACAGCAAATATTTAGTAGATATTCCAGAATGTGACTGTCAATGATGAGAAAACAATTGTGTTAATGGTCTAAGCAACATGCTGAAGCAGATACCCTGCCTTGGCTTCTAACTCAATGGAACATTCTATACATGTATAATCTGATTAAATAAGATTAAACAATGTGGTCATCTGAATTCACAGAGGGTCATTATGAGGGTTTTTATAAGTCCTTGTTCTTACTGTGGCCACAAAGCACTTCAAACAAGTTTCTAAAAAGCTAGAAACTGGAATGTTGGTGGCTATTACTAGAATGTATTTTACTACTGTAAAAAAAGTGCTTTGGAAAATAGAATTGTTAGGTGCTTGTGCATTCTAGGTTTTTTTTCTAGAATGGTGGGAATACGGAATATGATTTTCTCCCTGCTAACTGCTTGCACTTGACTTGCACACCAAAAAGGCAGATAGGATTAAATGGTTGTGTCTAATTCACATTATTTCCAAGGTGGGTTGAAGTAGTAAAGTAGTGAATATATTCTCATTACTTGTTTTAAAAATATGTTCAACCAAGGAGCAATGCTAGCTGATGGATTTGTTTTCTTTTGTCTGTGGTGTGTGTGTGTGTGTGTGTGTGTGTGTGTGTTGTGTATGTGATGGAGTCAAAGTGAATCAGTTGGTAGAGAATTGCAGAAGGGAATGTCAGGGTATTTGCTATTGTAACTGTCTGCCCTAAAGTGATGATGTTGTTAATAGCAATTGTTAAGTCACTGATAACAGTAGCAGCAGTAGTGAAGGCAGTCCCCAGACTATGGAATAGTTCCTGTCCTAAATTTGCCTTTAAATCAAATGTGTATTTATACATTGGAGGTTAGGTACAATTCATGTCTACTGTTGCATTTATGAGTTGGGCTGCTAAGCACAAGGCCAGCAGTTTGAAACCATGAGCAATTTCTTAAGGGAAAGATGCGGTTTTCTATTCCCAAAAAGTGAGTCTCAGAAAGTCACAGGGGCATGTCTATCGGGACCTTTATGCTCACTGAAAGTTGCAGCCAACTTGGTGGCAGTGCGTTTTGAGTTTGTTTCTTAATCTCAGCTAGTCACATTTTGTCTTAGGATAAAAAAGCTATCAAGGGCCCATGAGGGTTGGAGGGGGAAGGAGAAAAGGGGGGGGGGAGCTTAGCCCAAGGACTCAATGGAAAGTAAATGTCTAGAAAAGAATGATGGAATATATGTACTAATATGTCAGATACAGTTGATGTATGCATTGTAACAAGAGCTGTGAGAGCCCCCAATAAAATGATCTAAAAAAAAGTCCTTGGATAATGGGATGAAAATATAACACATTTTTTCCCACAAAATATTTGAAGCCCTTCATACAAGTATATGCTGTATTTTTTCATGCCTAACAAAAAAAAACTAATAAAATACTCCCAGATAATACTAAAAGATCTTGACCACAAAAATCCAGTAATAATAGTTTTGTTGTGTGTCACAATGTGCCCATTTCTTATTGTGAAATAGTGTACCTCATATTCTTAATGTAGAAGGTTTTATGGATATTGATTTAATACTGCAGGTTGTATATAAGTACATATACAAGTTGTATATAAGTGGGACATTAGTAACCTAGGAACTGCTCACAGTATTAATAATATGGGTAGTAATAAGTGGTTAACTTTTATTGAAAAGTTAAAAAGCTAGGCATGCATTGTTTCATTTATTATCTATAACAATCAACCCTCCATCAAACTTATGCAATTGTGACTCTTATTATAGAGGAGGAAGTGGTGGCATACAGAGTTAAGTAAACTGCCCAAGGTCACACAACTTACTCAATATGGAGAAGGTAAACTGAAGGCTGGAGACTGGATTCTGTCCATTCAAATGATATACAAAAGAATGGTGAACACTCATCTTCAGGTTGAAAGAAATAAAGTTTAAAAGGTGAGGACAATACATTATAATAGTCATTTCCAAATATCTTTGTTTTTTTTATCTTTCTCCACTTGATCTTAGCTAAAATACTGAAAAGGGATGTTTTATAGCTTTGTTGATATTTTTATCAGGGGTCAGCAAACTGGTCTGTGGATAAATATGATAGGTTGTCTCTTTTTCTATGAACTGTGAGCTACGAATGGTTTGTATATCTTCAATAGTTGGGGAAAAACAAACAGAAGCAGAGGATTTTCATCATAGTATGCAGAAATTAAGTGAAATTCAAATTTCAGTGTTTATAAAGTTTTGTTGGAATCCAACAAAGCCTACTAAAGATCATTGGTGATGGTGTCTTCTCTGCAATGTCAGAATCGAGCAGTTGTAGCAGAATTCGTGTGGCACTCAAAGCCTACCACATTTACTCTCCTGCATTTCCCAGGAAATCCTGGTCAACTCCTTGATTATTTGATAATTTATAGTAAAGAAGTTAAGAACACGGGCATTAAAGTTTGACTTTTGGATTGGTATCCTGTCTTTCCCCGCTTGTTCTTTAAGCCTGGGAACAATTATTTTACCTTTCTACATCTCAATGTTCATGTTTGCAAAATAGCAATAATTGTATCAACTTCACAGGGTTGTAGTAAGGATATTAAAAGAGATAATCCATGTAAGTAGTTTAAGACAGTGTCTGGCACTGTAAGAACTCAAACAAATGTCAACTATTATTAGCTTGTTATAAGTTTTTTCTACACTGGTATTAATTGGTTTTGTTAACATTTTGTATCCCCATAACTGATTAACTCAATTGATGGGGGAGAATGTCTTTTTGCCACATCTCAATCTACATTGCCTCTTGCCTTATCAAAGCTGCGATGTTTTTCTTGGCACCTCTTGCTTCAGGTCAGGAGCTCGCAGATAACAACACTGACACCTCCCATCTCAATTACAGTTGGCTCTCTAGCATCTTCGGCACAGGCATTGTACTCCTGCAGCCAGTTTGACTATTTGGGTAGGTGTGGGAAAACCCCGTGAAATGAGAAGCTGATATTTGATTGGGTAAACCCAAGAGACTTGAGGCATAGAACTTTTAGCTTGATGTACAAATGATACTATCTTATGAGTGAGAAGAGTGGACAGTGGCTCCTAAAACAGCAAACCAAACCAGTTATCATGGAATGACTCCCAACTCTTGGCAACCCATGGCCATGATTATCATTATACCTTCGGGGATTGATTATTTTACCAATAAAGGGCATGCATTTAGCACCCAATCCAATCTTTGCTTACTTAAGAGTATTGTTCCAATTTTTATATTAAGCATGGAATGAAGTGAATGTGGAGAGACTTGTTGGCAGTTAATATAATCTCCTCCTTTCATGTATGCTATGAACCTGAACCATCAGTATGAATAAGAACCTCCCATGACTATTTTCAAGGGGTGATACCAGCTAGCTGTTCACTGGAAATGGACTCTCATTGTGACAAAGTAGTGGTGAAACAATGCAGGCTATCATTGAAACCTGTCAACTAGACTTATGTAATGTTTCAGTCTTTTTTTGGGGGGGGTATCACTGCCCTCTGGTGGTGGGAGTAGGAGGGGCAGCCTTTGCTCCGTGGAGCTGGAATTGAACCTCCATCCCAGAGGGCCGCAGTCCCGCGCACAACCACTACTCCACCTGGGCTCAGCCCTAGTCTTTTTTTCTTTTGCTTCCCAGATATGGGATCAAGGGACCGAGGTTTTCGATTTCTAGCTTTTCACTCAATCACTGACCTTGTGTTTTAGAGCTTTCCAGCTAGCCTCTCATTCAGATGGAAAGGGGATTTGTTCAGGCGCTGCATGGCAATGCTACTGTGAGGAAGCAGGTACCTCTGGTCAAAGCCTGGGTATTTTCATTTGTCTCATGAAAGTGTGAAGGCTGGAAAGTGAATAAGGATGACAGAAAAAGTGCTGATGGTTTTGCATTAGGTTTGTGCAGAATGTAAATTAGACCCTAGACCCTAGACCCTAGAAAGAACAAATCTGCACTGGAAAGAAGGCAATGAGAATGTCCTTCAGTCGTGAGGATGATGACACTTGGTCTCATGTAATTTGGGCATGTCGTCAAAAGGGTCTGGAGAAGGGAGAGGGTCCACAGTAAAGAGGAAGCTCTTCACCAAGATCAAGGGACACAGTGTCCACTGGAACAGGCTCAAAAGTAGGAAGGACTGTGCGAATGTTGAAGGCCGGGCAGTGTTTCATTGTGTTGAATATAGGGTCATAGGAGTCATAGGCTACTCAACAGTACCTAGCAACAGCACTAAGAATGCTGAAGAAATAAATGACCCTTTCCTTTTTTCATATATACAAAAAAGAATGATAGCATTTCCCTCATAGGGATGTTGAGAAGATTAAGAGAGGAAACAGCCATGGATGGAGAGTTTAGTGTGTTAAATGCTTTTCAGCTTGTTTGCAAATATTGCCATTATTATTGACTCTTAAGGAGCAACGACTCTGCTTAGCACTGGAATGGTATTACAGTGAATCTCCATAGCAGCTCTCAAAGATAGGCGTAATCCCCATAGATGAAATCAGAGCTCAGAGAGGTTCGCTGAGTTGCTTAACACCACGCTGCTGATAAGTGAGAGAACTGGTATTTAAACCAATTCTGACTAACTGCAGAGAGCATGTACTTTTTATGAGTACTGTCCACATACCAGAATTCAGTGGTCCTTCATGTGAACCAGATCTCATAATGCAATTTATGTCGATTATTTGAATAATAGAATAACTCACTATAATTTGAGTATTTTAAGGTGAAGTATTCTTATCAAGAGAAATTAAACTATCCAGTCAGCTAGAATATGCTGTTCAGGATCGAGCTGTGTGATTTCTAGCATTCAGCGCTTAGTGTTTTCCTGCTGCCAGTGATTCAGCAGAAGGATTAACAGACATTTTTGTTTCCTATCTCTCCCTCAGTGAACCTCGTATGAGCTTGCGAACTCGGATGGAGAGTGTGTGTGGGGCTATGCTTAACATGTGATAGTGTGTTGGTGGAGGTGGGAGTGAGAAAAGGGAAGAACATAATTACCAGAGGGAAAAGTTGAACTGGGTGGAGGTTTAGAATGATTCACCTGGATCTTTGGCTCAAGCAACTTAATGAGTTTCTGTAACGCCTTCTGATAAAAGTTTGGCCAAGGAGATGGTATTTTGCCCAGGGTGTAACCGCCCCAAACCTTGATTACTATTTAGAAGCAAAGACTGCCAGTTTGGAAACTGATGATTCAAAGACGGAAAAGTAAAGAAGTGGATGGTTCACCTTAGGTGGATGGGGGGTTTAGGATTACAAACAGGGTATAGGCTTGATTTGATTGACCTAGCAAGAATATAATATAGTTTAAAAATACCTGTTAACTCAAAGTGCAGTAAAACAGCCAGGAAGGCAGAAAAACAGATCAAAGTAGGGAAACAAGCCTTTGTTAGAAAATGATCCAAACCAAACAACAAAAAATAGGAGGTGGCCTTCCTATGAAAACAATGGGTTCAAAACGCATTGAGGGAGTCCATAAAGAGATGCTTAAATTAGCATGCTGCACTTGTAATCATCTTTTGAGTGTGCTGAACTGGAACAATTTATTTTCCAACACTGAATTCCATTTGGTAAATGTTCACAGACCAAACACCAAACAAACAAATAGAAAGTGAGATGGTTTTGCTTCCCATGGGTGTTCTACTAAACTGAAACAATTGAGTGAAGCCTCTTCCTAAAAATTTTAGTTTTTTGTTATGAAAAACCACATTATCTCATCTTGAGGTTGGCTAATTGTTGTTGATGCTTTGTGTTTTTT
Source organism: Nesogale talazaci (assembly GCA_004026705.1). Lineage (NCBI taxonomy): Eukaryota > Metazoa > Chordata > Mammalia > Afrosoricida > Tenrecidae > Nesogale > Nesogale talazaci. The sequence continues at coordinate 315,979 of PVJH01000300.1, read as the reverse complement.
GTATCTTGTCATTTAGTTTCACTGAGCTAATTGTTATTTCTATACTATGTCAAGATTTTTCAGGTGTTTGATCCCTGAGCTTAATATTCCTTCTACCTGCAAGACAATTTTGTAGCTGAGAAACTTTTCTTCAAAAGTCAGCTATTGACCCTACCCCAATAACCTTGTGTTTGGGCTGTATTTACTTTTATGCCCATTTATCCATTTGAAAACTTTTTTTTTTTGCTATATAGCAGTATTCACACAGCTAAATTTACTTAGGTTTTCTCATATCCTTTTAGGATATTGCCCTTTTTTGGTTTGTTTTCTTGTTCCTCAAAATATATCACAATTGTACTGACACATAAATCATGTGGAATTTTACTGATACTTTCTTTTCCTAGTAAAACATTAAAATGAAAATTATTGGATGAGGAGATTTAATACTTTCATGCTTGCTATACATGACAAATTACTACTATAAAAGTTAATCAATTTACATGTCTATCTTCAATATAAGCTTATTTATATTGATGCTTGTCCATCCTGAATCTCATTCTTAGAAAGAAAGACAAGAAAAAAGGGAGCAAGAGAAAGGAAGGAAAAGAAATGAAGACAAAGAAAAAGAAAAAAAAATTGGGGTGTTTTTGAAACATACTTATGCCTACATTAAATTTTTTGAACATTGCTTGTACCACAGCTAGCTTTCTGTTTAATGGGAATCCCTTCTTTTATAAAAGGTCTTTTCTGGACATTTACCTGTTTCCCAATGAAAGTTTTTATAATATTCTATCATGACACTAGCTTCAAATAAAATCCAGTGAGCTCTCATTGGGGTAGAGTTGACTCAGTGATAGAATTCTCTTCTTCTAGGAGAGAGACCAAGGTTTGACACCTGGCCAATGTATCTCATATGTACTCACCAGCCTCTGTTCATGGGAACATGATGAAAAGGTTTTCATTGAGAACCCAGGCTAAGCAGAGAATCTTGGCCATCTACTTCTGAATACCACCCAATGAAAATCCCATATATCTCAGTAATCCTATCCTGTTGTGCACTAGGCCACTATGAGCCTTACGACATTCCAAATTTACATCAATCATCTGTCCTAAACACCCCAGGAGGTGGACATGACTACTTACACTTATGTAAAAGATGAGCAATTTGTTATCCAGAGACATGAAATCATCTGATATTCACCTTGTAAATTTCATGAAAGAGATAAATTCCAATACTCTGATTTAAAACAGTAGATCATTCTTACTCAACTGCCTCATTCATCAATTTTTTGAAATCTAGTTTAAGCCCTACCCACTACCGTTGAGTAGATTCTGACTGACTCAATAGGACAGAGTGGAACTTCTCCAACCAGATTTCCTATACTATAAATTGTCACATGCTCAGCCGCCCTGTGCTTCTGCGGAAAGGATGGTGAGTTTGACCTGATGACTTTGTGGGTAGCCACCTTATGGATCGTGCCACCAGGGCTCCTGACATCAGATTCACTGAAGTGCAATTTATACTTAGGAACACAGTTCCTTTTCAGCATACAGATCTAGGCATTTTAATAACTTTTTATGATCCACAACTGTAATCACGATTCAGAATATTTCTGTGTCTCATCATTTTTAGTTAGCTCCCTCCCCCTCTATAAGACCCTAGCCCAACACTGAGGTGTTTTCAGTTAATGTAGTTTTGTCATGGCAGAATGTTGCATAGATAGAGTTATGTAACATTTAGCTTTTAAAAATCTGCCTTCTTTCATTTTGCATATGCTTTTAGAGTCTGGATCAAGCCCATAAGTCCAATATTAATCCATATGTCTGATACCAATTTATAGGGTGCTCTTCAGATTCACAAAACACATGCAATGATGCTGAATGCAAAAGGATCACTGGACATGGGTTGGAAGTCTACTGGATCCAGTGGCATTGTAGGCATCTCAGCACTGGCAAGGGTCTCCATGTGGCTTCTCTTGCTCCAGATGTCTGGCTATATAAGGGTAGGTCCATGTGGCTTCTCCAGCTCCCAGGGCATAGGGTCATGTGTCTTGTCAACAGAACATCTCTAAAGGAGTGAGCAGAGAGTGTGAGGAGGAAAACCCAAGAGTTCCCAGAATTCTCAGGAGAAGGTCCTGCCACAGAGTCATCATTGACTATGATCTGATTGACAGGCTGGACTCCACCCATTCACTTTTAATCCTTTCAAGCCCCAAATTGACACCAGATTACATAACTGTCACAATAATAACTTTACAATTTTTTTTGTTTAATAGAGGCTTCTATAAAATTTTCTAGCAATATTTTTACTTACAGCCAGAATGACATTCTAGGATTGTCATTGAAGCCCACTGGGTTTCAAAGATTATAAATCTTTGCCCAAAGAGTTTGCTACATTTTTCTCCTATGGAGCAGCTGATGAACAATAGTAAAAGATCATGGTAAATAATAGCAATAAGTGAAAAATGTACAAATTTGGGATCTCTTCATATCCCAGTTAAACTACGAAAGCAAAGAAATATAATTTAAAACCAAAGCAAATTGTCAAAAGCTATTGTGTAGAGAAATGTACATTATGGATGTATTGATCCAGGAATACTAGAGAAACAAATCCCTAGACACTTATATAAAAGAGCACCTGTGTATTGAGAAAGCATTGCAGCTCTGTCCAGATCAAGTCTGTAAGTCTGATATTAGCCCATATGTCCAATACGAGCCCCAAATTCCTCTTTCGATTCACGTAGTACATACAAGAATGGTGAATGCTGAAAGATCACAGTCCAGTGGGCGGAAGGTCTTGTGGACCCAGTGACAGTGAAAGCAGCTCAGCATTGGCACAGGTCTCCATGTGTCTCCACCAGCTCTCTGATTGTCTCAATTACAGAGAGTGGGTCTGGCCTCTGTGAACTATTGATTTCTGTCGCACCTCCAAAAAGGGTCATCAAACTAGATCAGGCTAGAATCTACCCCTCTGCTCACACTGACAGAGTAGGTAATTGCCCCAATGACTGTCATTGGTTGCTTTATAAATTGGTTTCATTTTTTGCCCACAAACACGGAGTGATGTATCAAGAACTATGTGTTTTCCTAGATCTAGATCCAGTTTTCCTAAGAACCGAGGGCACTAGGAGTTGGAAATGACTCGCAGGCAATGGGTTTGGTTTGGCTCATATTTGGCTCCAGGTAGATTCAGAAAAAAAAATCATGTAGAGTTTTCTTAGCACTACTATGTAGAAGACTCTCAGATTTAAGCTACGCAAACACTGATTAGTTAGAGAATTTGTTAACTAACCACCATCTTACAGCATGAAAATAACACTATGTGGATTACAAATGATGGTGGCATTACAAATACTGTCATATGCAAAGTCATCAAACTGAAGTGAAATGAAGGCAAAAGCAAAATACAACTGTGATCAGATTTCATGGAGGACTGATAAAGTTCTGGTAATTAAAAAAAATATAAGTATTTCCTATCATATTTTTAAAAATACCTATCTTGAAAAGTTCTTTCTCTCAGGTTTTGCTTTTACCAGCAACATTATTACCAAAATAACATTTCTAAAATAAGATAAAATATTTTTTTGCAGCAGCTGTAGTGACCTAATCTAGTGACAATTCAGATGTCATGTAGATAGTTACTTTGGAACAAAGGATCCTTTGCTTTGCTGCACTTGTGGCCACACAGCCAAACATCCCAGCCTAAAAGGAACCTTTGGAACACAAACTACATCATCTGAAACTGTGGCTAAGGCAGTGATTATCTGTTTAAAATCAAATGCAAATGAAGTCAACTTTACAGATTATACAGGTCAGCTTCTTTATCTGTTCATGCCCTCTTTTCTGAAGTATATATTTACCTAGATGATTGGACATTTTGTGTAGAGTAGTTTAGCTGAACTCATTAAATATGGATTTTATTTTTAAAAGTGCAAACAGTAATGGTGAGAGAGGTGGTGTACTTTCTTTGGGTGGTTTCATGCTTGGATGAATATTTGTTTTTTTATTGTATTCTAGTTTTACCCCCACTTTCCTGTACTTTTCTTGGAAGATTATACTGGTGTGCTGAATATTTGCCATTCAAGTTTTTTTTTTTGATGCAGAAAGCATTGGAATGAGGTTGCCTTGCAAAATGTACTCTGAGAGCTATATAAATGTGAAAGCTTACACATAAGTTATATAAATGTGAAATTAAATTATCTGGTGTAAGACAGTGTCTGCAGCCTGGGTGTCAAGGTCAATAAAGGCAATGACTTTATCTCCTTCTCTCCCCCCTCCCCCCCCCCCACACACTTTGGAAAACATTTTCCAAACATATCAAAAAGATTTTCTTCTCTCTATTATGACACTGTCAACTTTCAATCCTTTTCTGGATTGACTATCAGATTAGGCATTTGCTTTGTTGATGATTACTTTTGGAGTATAATATTGAACAGAGTGTGAAGAAGTATTACAAGTCCTACTAATTTTTAATGAAGAAAAGGAAAAGCAAAAACAACCAAAGAGTTGTAAATGATGAAAGTGTTGCCTGAGATGAAAGAAGGAATCCTAGATTAGAGAGATAGCACATATTTAGCCTTAAATCCTGGTCATCTTTCTGTGGGGCACATGTTATGTTACCTTCCTGGAAATGCGCAGTTTCCGTCTTTGCTGGATTGAGCTGCAGGGATCAGTATGTTAATGAAAGTAAAGGAAGAAATATGCATGCTTTATAAGAGAATGAGACTTTTTCATAATTTTTTCAGGTTAGCTCTCATCATTTTAATTTAGATCCAGGACTAGCACATTGACAGAGGCTTTTTGCCCCATAGGGGAAATTTTGCAAATGTCAACTGTTAACAACAAAGTCAGAGACTTTAGTAAGTCATTAGCACATTGTTAAAAAAGATGATTTCTTTCTTTTTTTTTTTTTTTAAGGCATCACTGCCCTGGTGGTGGGAGTAGGAGGCCCAGCCTTTGCTCCTGGGAGCCGGAATCGAACCTCCATCCCAGTGGGCCACAGTCCCGCGCACAATCACTACGCCACCGGGGCTCAGCCCAGATGATTTCTTATGACATCTTAAGTTACTTAAAACACACACACACACATTCAAACACATGTAATTGAGGAAGCTAAAGGTTAGGCCACCTTTAAATCTAATCAAGACCACTGTTTGAAAAAGATGGAAAATTATATTGTGTATGTTGATAGTGGCTCTAGTCTTTATTTGTGTATGGCAAATTGCATAGCCAGTGGATATCTTTCAGTTATCTCTTGGAGATATCAATTATAATACAATGTTGGTGATGGCTTAATATGAACATTAAACTCTCCTGTCCTGGATTAAGCCCCGGGGGTGCAGTGGTTGTGCGCGGGACTGTGGCCCACTGGGATGGAGGTTCAATTCCAGCAGCGGCTCCACAGGAGCAAAGACTGGGCCTCCTACTCACACCACTAGAGGGCAGTGATGCCCCAAAACCAAACCAAACCAAACCAAACCAAACCAAACCAAACCAAAACAAACCAAAACAAAACAAAACAAAAACAAAATCTCCTGTCCTGACATATGATAATGTACGTTTGGATTATGGAATAAGCAAGGCAATCTTGGGTTTATTTGTGCTTATTTACTAATCTGTAGTGAGCAATTTCACATTATTCTTCACCATGTAGATTCTGCTTCTAGAAAGACTGGCACCTGTCTTTTCCCCAAACCCACTGTATCTCTGTATAGAATTAAAGCGTTTTTTTTTTTTTTTAAAAACTATTTTGGCCAGGGGTGGGGGTGGGCATCACTGCCTCTGGTGGTCATGGGCGCTACCCAGTGCTGCCTCTGAGAGCCATTGCTGGATTTGAACCGCCAAGTCCGCAGACTGCAGTTCCACACTCAACCGCTTACGCCACCGGGCCTCAGCCCTAGAATTAACACCTTTTAAAAATAATTTACAATTCTTGACAAGGGCGGAGTAATCAGTAGACAAGGTAAACACTGGTGTATAAGTAAGGACAATTAGACCCATGCTTTTCTTGATTATTGGATAACCAACCCTAGTGCTTATGTAGTGTTTAAGATGTGTCCCCAACTTCTAATCAGGACAAATCCATTTTGAGACATGAGAAGGAAAGGGCATTATTTGAAGGAGTACAGACTCAGACATGAATTTGAAAAGACCCTTCACAGGTTAGTGGGAGCTCTAAGTTTGGGAGCACTGCCGTGCAAGGACAACAGTAAATGAAATTTCAATATCACTTGGAACTGAATTAGGTACTATTTTGCAAGTAAATCACAAAGAAGCATCCATTCATGCAAATGACCAATTCTAGGTTTCATATAACAGGTCTATCCAGTGCTGGAACACATGCTAATTCTTAAGAAAAAATGGATTTCATTTCACTTCAGCATGAGCTTTCTTAATAAGCTTGATTTTGCCATGACTTTCTCCCCTATATAATACAGCCTTCATCATCTTGGTGTTTAGTTAAAGGAAGAGCCATGAAAGAAAAAAGTGAAACAATTTATGAAAAATCATCTTTTTCTTTAAAAAATCATTTTATTGGGGTCTCATACAACTCATCACAATCCATCCATCCATCCTTTGTCTCAAGCACATTTGTACGCAAGTTCTCACCATCATTTTCAAAGCATTTTCTTTCTACTTAAGCCATTGGTATCAGTTCCTCATTTTCCCCTTGCCCCCTCATGATCCCTTGATAATGCATAAATTAATATTATTTTTTTCATGTCTCACACTGTCTGATGTCTCCATTTATCCCTTTGTCTGTTGTCCATCCCCCCCTGGGAGGGAGTTAGAGTTAGGTCATTGTGATCTGTTTCTCTTTTCTCTCCCCACATTCCCCTTCCTCTCCTGGTATGGCTACTCTCAATATTGGTCCCAAAGGGTTTATCTGTCCTATATTCCTTGTATTTCCAGCTCTCATCTATACCCATGTACATGCTCTGATCTACTCATACTTGAAAGGTAGAGTTAGAGTCATGGTAGTAGAGGGAGGAAGCATTAAAAAAACAGAAGAAAGCTGCATGTTTCATCAGTGATATACTACACCCTGATTGGCCTGAATTTTCCCCATGACCGTCTTTAAGGAAAAGTCCAATTGCTGGCAGATTGAATTTGGGCCTCCATTCCACACTCTCCACCTCATTCAATTATGATTTTTTATTCTGGGTTTTTGATGGCTGATACCTGATCTCATTGACACCTCATGATCATATAGGCTGGGGTGCTTCTTCCATGTGGGGGCTTGTTGTTTCTCAGCTGCTCGTTTATCTTCAAGCTTTTAAGACTCCCGATGCTATATCTTTTGATAGGTGGGCACCATCAGCTTTCTTCACCACATTTGCTTATACAGCAATTCTGTCTGAAAGGTGAGAATCTCAGAGTGCCGGATTATTAGAACAAAGTGCTCTTGTGTTGAGGGAGTACTTGAGTCGAGGTTCAGTATCCATCTAGAAAAAGCACTTTTTCATTTTTACAATTTTTTAGTTAATTACTTGAAATCAGTGCTTTGATTAAATAGAGTATATTGAAATTAAAAAACTGAAATGGCAGCTTTATAATTTAAAAGTGAATTTCATTGTTGCATCTTGTTATCCACCTAGCACCTCTTTTGGTTTTGTTTACCACTTACCTCTCTGAGGTCATCTGCAAATAATAATGATACAAAAGAATAGAATGAAATCAGAAGTTGTAAACTAGCATCTCAAAAGATAAATTGGGCTTTAAGAATTTTATTCCTCTGGCACCTCCATTGAGTTGCTAAACACAAGGTCAGCAATTTGAACCCCACAAAGAAGAAAGATGAGACTCTCTGCTTCTGTAAAGATTTATTAAAGACTCCGAAACCCAAAGGGACCGTTTTAAACTTACCCTCTGTCAGATGACCCAGGAAGAGATGATTTCATTCCCCTCTTTAGAAGTGGTAATTAATTAATCTAATCATGATTAAGCACTGTCATTTCAGTCCTCCCACCATATTACGGGGAGGGGCATGAATGGAACTCTGGTGGTGTAGTGGTTAAGTATTGGGCTCCGATCCTCGGGGTTGGCCCTTCCAGACCCCAAGCAGAGCAAGGCTGGGATTTCTACTCCCAAAGCAGTCCAGTCTCAGCATCCCACCAGGAGTCTCTAAAAGGTAGCACTTACTCAATGGCAGTGAATTTTGACTGTGTTGTTTGCTTGTTTGTTTTGAGACATACTATGAAGTGATCCAAGAGACTTCTGAGAGAACATATACTCAACATTAGGGGCAGAGATGCTGCTGTTTGCTCCACAGTAGAAGTTTGTGACTTCAAAGGGCCCTGTCAACCCTCTGGTAACCAGCAGAGCAAGCGACCTGGAGATGAATCTGAGGCTGGCTTCTTGGAAGAAACACAGAAAGAAGCCGCCTGTCCTAACATGGCTGCCCTGCTGATCCTACTGCACACCTTCAGCCTCCCCACTTACACAAAATAACAAATTCTAGAACTATTTAATGCAGTTGCCAAAGGGTCAGTTTGTTACCTGCAACTGAAACATCATAAGCTGTTTAATTGGTGCTTGATGATTAGCAAGAAAGGCATCTTACCCTGTTTCTTCTTCTCTTCTATGGTTTCAATTGAAATACATAGTCCAAGAAGGCTCTTAACCATATTAATAAAATAATATTTGCGTGGCAAATCAGGGGTCTATGCATAAAGCAAAATCCTGATTCTAGTCCTCCCCCTGATAATATATTTACATCCTCTGTGGCAATAGATAGGGCACTTAGTAGCATCTTCAGCTTGTTTTATCTTCTTTAAAACGGCATGGCACCATGTGCCCCACCTACTCTGTAGTGTTATTGTAAGTATAAAACAAGTATATGAAGCCACTTTAATGTTTATTGAATACTTTAAAGATATTTTAAGTACTAACCACCCACCCTTAAAGACAAGCTTTGTTAAAATTACCATCTAAGCAAATTCAGCATTTACAAAAGAAGAACAACGAGGAGCGGTTACCAAGAGCTCAAAGAGAAAGCCAATGTTTTGACAATGTTGATGGCAGCCGGCGTGCAAATGTGCTCAACAAAATGGACGTGTGGATTGTGATAAAAGTTGCCTTAGCCCCCGATAAAAATGATTTTAAATATTAGATAAAAAGGTAAAAAGCAGAACAAAGAAACTTGTAGGTGAGTGGTGAATTAATAAATGGGGACAGGGAGTCCAAACCATGAAACAAAAGTTACAGCGGTAGTCAATATTAGAACCAAATACAACAACAAGCTCACTGACATGCAGCCCTTTTCAACTCTTATGAACCCTTTAGGACAGAATAGACCTTCTCCATAAGATTTCCTAGGCTATAAATCTTGACAGCTGCAGATTGCCTCATCTTCCTCCTTAGAATAATGAGGGGATTCAAATCACCGACCTTTTGGTGAGCAGCACCATGCTACTTTACTGCACCAGCAGGACTCTGTAAATGATAGGAAGGGAATGGAAATCCAGGAGTTTCTGTCTCCAAGCTTGTATATTATATATTGTGTACATATATGCTGTGATGAGTTATGGTTGGGCAAGACTGGTGGGAATCTAGATATAAATCAAATGGTTTTAGGAATAGCAAACATACCTTGAATAGTCCTTCCCTGCCAAGCATCATGCTCCATGACCTCTTTTAATGTCTTTGACAGGAAGTAAGTCATTACTATTTTCATTTTAGTTGAAGAAATGTATGTACTGAAATTACAATGTCTCGTCTAAAGTTGGATTACTGGCAAGCAGCAGGGACAGAATTCAAACTGTCTTCTTAGTCTACTTGATTCGTGACTCAGTCCCTTCTTAGTTCAAAAAGTAATCCAGTGATATGACACCAAAGGAGGAAAATAACTACTACTCAGATATATTGGGCTACTTACCACAAGACTGGTGGTTCTAATCTACTAGTTGCTTCTTGGAAGGCAGATGAGACTGTTTATACTTGCAAAGAACTAAACATTCAGAAAGCCTTTGTAGGGTCTTGTGTTGGAGTCAATTTCATGGCAGTGATTTTGGTTTGGTTTGAGCTATACAAGCAAAGCTGCCAGTTTGAAGTATAGAACATAGATGAGTATATGAAGATTTTACTGTAAACCTACCTGGTCTAATTCTCTCTACTCTTTTGTTGGCTTCCCTAGAAGAGACAACATTACTCTGGATAGACATACTGTGATGGAGTTGTCACTAGAGAAACTATACCAAGAAAGACAAAGAGTGCTGGTATATCTGGGAGAAGGTTAAACATTTTGCCCTTGAGGAAAATGATCAGAAAACCGAAGTTCTCATCTCCAAAGGTACAAGTATTGGCAATATTTGGTATCAATATTTCTAACATCAGTTACTGCCTGAAATATAGCAGCCGTTTTCTGATAACCTAGGGTCTTGGTTTCGCACATACATTTTGTTCTGTGACAGCATTCATCTATTGGCTCTTTCGTTAACATTGGTAAGTATTCTTGAATATGTACTAATTTTCTTCTAATATACTTTCCCTTTTCTACTTTTGACTTCTAACTTTCTGTGGTATGAGGAATCAGATGGACAAGTTTGTTTGAAATTCATGTATACTAAGCACCAGTAAGTCCTGTGCTGGCTTGAATGTTGGTAAAAGAGGTTCAGAGAAAACTCTTTGGGATATTTTAGAGAGCTTGGGAGGTTGGGTTTTTAGCCACATCGTTTATGGAAGAATTTTCCTGTAGACAGAGGAATCATTGAGGTCACCCAGTCTGACTTCATGCGCTATATGAGCAACCATGACTCAGATCTAGTAACAATGGCTATTACTTAGTGAGTCCTTATGATGTCCCAAAGAACACTTTATACATATTATCTCATTTGCCCCTCATCACAGCCCTATGAACTAGAAACAATTATTACCCGTGTTTTATAGATGAGAAAGCGGAGGTATAAGGAGGTTAAGTAATTTGCTCCAAGTTAACCAGTTATTAGGTGGGTGAGAAAGGAGTCAGACAAATACAACCAGACTGAGAGCTGTGGTCTTATGTGTGCTGTGCTGTGATTTAATTCACCTGAGTTTTGGATTATGGAATTAGCAAGGCAGGGGAATAAGCAGAAATCCAGGGAAAAGGCCATCGTTAGAAACGAAGCTTGAATTTTATCAAGGAATGTTAAAATGTATCTCAACATCTAAGTACAGTTCACATATCACATACATATATATGTAGCATATGAGTTGGCAAACTTTCCACAAGATGTCTTTTGGATTCATTCTGTATTTTCCTCACTTTACATTTATACTGCCTTGAAATCTGCTTTTATACCTGTGTAAGGGTTGACAGGAGTGTTTGAGAAATCACTATTTTTTTCCATGGAATTATCCTGAGGACTGGAATGGGTGAATATTTCAGAAGGAAAAAATAGCCTAGATAGGCCATCCTGTGTGCTATTTTCATCCCATGACACCAAAATTTGGTGTGAAGGCATTTTCATCAAGTGAAGAGTCAAAGATTTTTCCGAGATGATTCTAAGCAAAAGTTAATCAACAGCAAATTAAACAATTTCAGTCATTTCTAAACTCTGAGACTGGAAGTATCAAGGTTATCTTTCATGTCTTCTCTCAGATTTCACCAAGTAAAGTAGGTGCTTGTGTCAAATTTCTCCTTTGTTGGGGTTGTTAGTGGAAGATTTCCAAAGTATTTGAAGAGTTTTTGTGTCTGTTAAATTCTATTTGTGAAAGTAAATACCATTTTTTCAATTGCTGCTAATACTCTCTCAGAAGATTTATTCTACATGGGATAATCGTTGCTTTTAATGAAAAGTCTATATACAATGACACCTCTGCAAGTTCTCAGCATATTAAAAGCCATTTCTTGCACTAGTTTTATGCAAAGGAGTTGAGCTGCTCCACTGGGGAAAGACTAGATTTCCTGCCCCAGTTTCTCACAGGGACAATTCTACTCTGCCGTATAGTGTCACTGTGAGTGAACTTTGACTTGAGAGAGAGCGAGCAATGTGTTTGCTTGTTTGTTTGTTTGTTTGTTTTGGGGGGAGGTCTCATGCATACTTCTTTTCTCTTTATTTAATAAAGAAAGTAGAATTTATTTGATTAAATTTAGGATAAATTTGCATCATCATATGGGAAGATGTGTCAGGAGAGCCTCTTATTAGGCCAATTAAAAAATGAATAAGTATAAACCCTTTCCTCACATATCAACACGCTTCAATTATGGATTCCAATTTCATATGTAGAGTCAGTGTTCTGGAAAGATAGAGGGTGACCACACCTGGCCACAGACTGGAGGATGACCACATGGTTGCAGAGTTTTCAAATCATTTCTTTCCATAGCTGCCGACTGACCAGGAATCCTTGCCCAGCCACGTGAATGTACAGCCTCAGTCATCAAGTGAGTGCGAGGCTTTTTCCTGGTGTTTTCTATTTACCTTCCTCCTCCTTTCCTAACCATGTGAACTTTGCCATTGGATAAATGCTGCCCCTTTGATCTGAAATGGTTGATTAGTCAATGACAGTAGGTTGTCCAGTTTCAGATCTGAAAGGTGTCTATGCTAATCTGGGTTCTCTAGAAGAGCAAAATTCACTGATGGTTATATATCTTTATATATAAATAGAAATTTTTATCAAGAAAATACCTTACCTGCTTAATTATACAGGTGGATAAGTCCATTTGGGTCCATGTCCATTCATGAGTCAGATGTTAAGTTGCAAGAGTCTTCAGAATTGTGTATTCTCAGACTCTGATGAACCAGGAAGAGTGGTCAGAAAGCAGGAAGACCTCAAGCTAGAGGATAGAGAGGCAGATGAATCCAAAGTCAGAAGGTTAAGCATGTGAAACTAAGCTCAACAAATCAAAATGGCAGGTCAGATGGAGGGCTGTTGATGACTCCCAGGGTTGGAAGGCAATATGCTAGACCATTGGCTCTAGTTCAAAGAAACAAAGGTTGATGCCCCAGATGCAGGTTCCATATTCAACAAGAAGCAGATGAACGAGTCACAGGTCTGTTTCTATAGGAATTAGACCTTCCACCAAAGAAATTTCATCAAGACTGTGACTTGCGGCAGGGGGTTGTACTCCTCTGACCTGTTCCACAGCTGTTTCACTGTTCACAGACTATCCCATCAAGGAGTTGGTTACATTATGTGAAGTTTCATCAAGGGTGATTGCTAGACTGAGAATCCTAGTGCAGCCAACTTGGCTGCTAACCATCACGGGGATAAACGGCCACATTTTCACCCACTCTCAGAGAGGAGATATTTTTTACTAATGTCAAAAATGTGAAATGTCAGATAACAAGATGGTTGATAAATTAGGAGAAGGGATCATTATCTTGGGCTTATGGGCTTTTTAGCACACTATGTAATAGGAGAGGGAGATAAAATGAGCTTGTGCTTTCTTTAAGAGTTAGCTTTCTCAAGTGGGGACTCCTGTGGCTTCAAGAAACACGCTCTCTTGCATCATCACGAAAATGTGCAAGAAAGAGGTCACTTCAGGGCATGAGGCGTACCAGTAGTTAGTCTACTTCCATAAAAAGTTGCCACCTGGAAACACTCTGGGGCAGTCACCTCTGTCCTGCAGGGAAGCTTTGAGTCAGAAATGACTCCAAAGCAATGGACCTGACCTGGCTTGCTGTGGTAGATACCAGGATCAAACACTCCCAACAGGGAAACAAATCTTTGGTTGTTTAAAGCATGACTTTTTAGATCCTCTTCCCACTTTCCCTCCTCTCCCACCTTGCTCAGATGACATTTCTGTCCATGCACAGCACAAATGTCGACTAGGCGTTCATTCCTAAATCAAAGGGAAGCATTTGTATTTATTCCTCCAAAATTCCTGTAGGGATGTGAAATTGTTCTTCTACCCATATAGTCATTGCAACTCTCACTAAATTACCATGTGGGAGCATGCAAATAAAGAAGACTCTTATTCAGGCTTTGACCAGTTGCGCCATTCTGCTACGTACAAGAGTTAGCTACACTATAGGCAGGAACAGATAGTCCTACCATCCACAAGAAAGAAGAACCAAGAGTGGAACATATGAAAAAAAAAAGAGTGGAACAGGCATATGTGAGATGCCTCCCTGAAATGGCGGCAGCAGAGACACCAGAGACCATAGGCATACACTTAACAATGTTACTCATATTGACTGGAAGAGGTAGAATTGCGATGAGACAGGGTAAGGGGTTTCCCAGCCCATGGATTAAGTAAGACTGAGCGCTTTCCAGATTGGAGTTCCCTTTAGACATTCCCTAACACAGAGGGGCCAGAGGGGCCACATGGTTGAGTGGTCAAGGACCAAAGAGACGTGTCTCCTGTCATGGCTGAGAAAAGGCAATGTGGACAAGACAACTGCATCCTTAATGCTACCTCATCCTGATTTGATGCATTCTGTTAACTCCTCTAATAAGCTCTAAAATTGTGTCTATTGGTTGCTGAATTCTATGTGGCAATTATAGCAGATTATCAAACCCAGCAAAGAAGTAGAGTGCCAAGGGAGGGATGGTTGGAGTCAATCTATGCTTCATAAGAATCTTTCTAGGGCAGATGTGGAGTTAGGGTCTTCATAATCCTGTGTCGCAGAAGGAGGAAAGACATGGTCCTATTGACACTCACATAGCTTTATGCTATGCACATTCAGATACACATGAAGAACTTGTGACTCAGTGCTAGCGATGGCTATTATTTAATGAATGCCTACAGATACACACAATCATATAGATACTATATAGATTCACATAGACAAAACAAGCAAGCTGCCTACAGAAAAAAAAAGATAGAAACAATACCCGTTGCTGTGGAGTAGATTTGGTCAGAGTAGAATTGTACTCCCAAGTTTCAATGGATGGTTTTTGTGCGTAGCTCAGTATATTTTTCTTCTGATATGACTCTGTGTTTCCCAATTATATGGAGATATATGCATAATCCATAAGTATAAATAGATATACATATAGGCAGGCACACACACAGCATATATAGACCTGGACTGATGGACACACCTATTCTTGGATATCAGGAAAATTTCCATTACATTTCATTCAATTTTTCCCCAAGACCTTTTTGAAGTACCTACTATATACAGACACATGCACATTTAAACACACAATCACATTCGAGTATGTGTAACGCTCCATTGACTGGATTCCAACTCATAGCATCCCTATAGGACAGACTGCATAGGTTGCATGGGGTTTTCAAGACCATAAATCTTTACAGACACAAGCAACCTCATACCTTTCCCGTGGGTTTGAACTATTGACCTTTGAACACTGCACCATCAGGGCTTCTTTTGAATATGTGAATGTTCTCTTAAGTCTATGCTGGACATTGACTTATTAAACAAAGTTTTTCTCTCCCTTTCAGTCATGGGGAATGGTAGTTTCCATTTGCATTGTAATTAATTTTATAGTCTCCATATCCATGTTATGTGAAGTACATTTTCCATTTGTCCCAGGAACCCAAAGACGCTGTAATCACGGGCAGAGAGTCTCCAACTCTGTTTCAGAAACAGAACAGGGCAAGCTGTGGCCAGAGCAGTGGGGCAAAAGTCTGGACACGTATGTAGTTGGCCTACCCCTGGCCTCATTCTATGCAAATTCAAGAACTGCATTCCTTCTCACATTATGACTTCCAGCTCTTTTTCCGTGGAGGGAGGAGAGTGGCAAGTAAGAAAAGCAGTCTGCATGAAAAGAATACACCACAGAAATATGCGCTAATGGCTCTCCCAAAACGCAGAGCTGAGGGGCTGAGCCCCGGTGGTGTAGTGGTTGTGCGCAGGACTGCGGCCCACTGGGACGGAGGTTCAATTCCAGCAATGGGGCTGGGACTTCTACCCCGACCTCCGGAGAGCAGTGATGCTCGCCCCCCACCAAAAAATACAGAGCTGAGTTATCAAATCACAAATGCATTTAGATGCACCTTATCTAATTATAACTACGGGGATGTAACTTTTTTTCTTTCAGCGTGTCTATCAAAGTTTCCATCTTCGTATCTGCTCTAACAGATCTTTCTAAAACAACTTTCACCATCACATATGAGTGTTTCCTTTGAAACCTGATGATTAAGTCCAGGGAGTGTTAGTTAGTCTATGCATTTGCTATTTCCCAATTGGAGCTCTGTTCAAGATAATAATTTCATTTTATTGTGGTTTGTTTTGATGGATGAGTGGGAGCATTTGATTGCTCTCTGATGCGAGAGTAGGCTCCCAAATCTGAGATAGATTTGATAGTGAAAAAGACAAGGAAGTAATCCAATCAGAGTTATAAATAGTAGCTACTGTTTATTGATCACCTATCCTATATTGAACTTCATGCCAAGGGGATTTGCATACATTATCTTAATCCTCATAATATAGTAATTTAAAAAGACCTCAGAAGGCAGGACTGTGTTACTTCTGCTATATGAATAAGGAAACTGAGGCTCAGGAATTTTTATATTCAGAGCATGTTTGTTCACAGGAGGCTCCAGAAGGAGAAAGCATGACCCATGCTTTCAGATTCTCAGAATTCATTGATGACATTTGCGAAATTGTTTCTCAACCCCGCTTGACATTTTTCCCAGTACTTTTTCATATTTAGAAGTTTAACCTGGATCAGTTTATACAGATGGGCAGTAATCTAATAAATATTCTTTTTTTTTTTTTTTGCAAAAAATTGAGGCGGACGTGAAAATCTTGAAATCAAACTGCCTGGATTTGAATCCTGACTATGCTGTGCCTTAGTGTTCTGGTTTTCAAAATGAGAATAATTAGAACACTTGTCTCACTGAAGTACTATTGTTATTGTTAGGTGTCCTTGATTCGGTTCTGAGCGAAGTTTTCCTAGGCACGATAGAATGAAATACTGCATGGTCCTGTGTCATCCTTAGAGATTGCTCCTATGCCTGATTCCATAATGGCAGCTATGTGGTCAATCCATGTCCTTGATGACCTTACCACACTGAAGTGGGATGAGGATTATATGCGTCACTATGAGCAACATTGCTAGGCGCATGTCTGGCATCATGATTTATTGCTTTATGTTATTTTTTCTTCATCAACAGTCTGGCTCCACATTTTCTTATAGGCAACTGGACGGTGTCTTCTTCAAGTGAAAATGCAAAGAAGGCACAACAAACAAAGCATGGCCATGATCTGTAGTGCATGTGTCAATAGGTGAACTTGCATACTGAGAACACACGCAAGCAGCACGTGGATTATAAGAGGAGAGACAAAGAAAGAGCAGGTTCTCCGAGGGCCCCTCAGACTCAGACTTAGCTGGGTGGCAAGACTAACTGGCTGAACCTGTGGGAGCAGGAAAGTACTCGGACTGTGCAGGACCTTTTCGTCGCTGTTGTAAAATAGAGCAGAGGTTGACTAACTAGTGGCCTGTGGCAATAAGTTAGTCAAACTCAGACTTGACTAAGAGTCTGGTCACAAGAATGCAATGAGAAAAATGAGCAAGACATTTGAGTGGCAAACTTGTGTGGGTGGAAGGCTTGTTTTGAGGTAACTGGTGCTATAATTTTATTGACTATTATTTCAATAAAGTGAAATATCTTTCTGACAAGCCAAGACAAAGCTCCACAACAATACACACTCACTGTTCCTTTCGTTTTTCTTTGTATGTCCCTGCTCTCCCCTCATTTCTTTTCTTATTTTCCTTCCTTCCTCCTTTCCCCTCCCTTCTTGTTTTCTTTCTTTGATTGTGGGAAGTTATTCTCTGACTTTGGTGATAGACATTGCAAACCGTGAACCATGCATTGCAGGCAGCTGCGAAAGTGAATGCGTCTGCCACAAGTTTAAAGAGACAACCCCCTGTCAATGTCCAATTGTGCAAAATTCATGGTGGACTGATTAGCCATTTGAAGCCATGCAAGTCACAAGCATAGAGCTATGTGACAGTTTAGGCTTCTCCCGCCACCTTTCTTTTTTAATGCCAAGTTGAATGTCTCTTAACTTTTTTATTCACTTTGTTTGCCAGAATCTGCACTGACTTGTTACAATCATCATACAGCAATAGTGGAATGGTATACGAAGAAAAACAGCACAATTATCCAGGGTGCTCAGAGAACGTTTAAACACCCTGCTTCATCATTGTGATCGAAGTCAGCAAATCTAAACCACACATTGTTTGATGGGGTGGGGGTCGGGGAGGGGGTGGGTGGAGAACAAGTCAACTAACATGAAATTAAAGACCCAACAAAATGAAAATCCTTATTTAATGTCTGTTTTCTATTGTCTGTTCCACTTTCTTGAGTCTCTACCTCTTGGTTTTCTCTGGGTTAGAGTGTATTTGACATAAATGAAGGCCAGGAACAAAGAGCTGTCGGTGTACATTCTTTCATCAGAAGGAATTAATGTTCTTTCCCCATACTCCCTTGACCTTTTGCTGAAAGTCTATGATTTATTTCTTTCACAACCATCCTAGGAGCTTCTGATTTCACTCTTCTCAGAATCCCATTGGATGTATTTAATGTTATAGTCATTACTTAAATTGTATTCTCTTATGTGTCATTTTTATGACCAAGCCTTTTCCATGTTTAAAACTCACCTACTCATGGAGATTATAAACTGCGTAATGGCCAGATTGTATTTTATACTGCTTTTTATGCTTGTGGCAGTATCCTAAGTATCATAGGTACTCATAGATAATTCTTGCCTGGCTGAAGATATGCCTGTACACTCTCTCCTACAGGGTTTGTACTCAGTAGAAACAATGGGTTCCTCTTCTGCAGATGCTATGTGGTTTTCAGCAACAGGACATTTCTTCTCTCAAAAAAGGGAAGATAAGATGCCAGCCTCCCTGTGGCTTCAAACTTTTCCTTGTTCTAGTATCCTAACCCTTAAGAAGAGTTATTTGCAAATAGAACAACATAGAATTATTTTCCTTCTGTGCCCAAGAGAAATTATTCTCTTGTCTTTAAATTCTCCCAAGATTGACAGTGCTACCTTACACACACTGTGGCATGATATGGGTGCAAGTAGGAATATGAAGATGGATGAAAAATAAGCTTGGCTTCCTGGCTTGCCATCATTTCTCACTCTCCAGCAGCCAAATGAAGGCATAAAAGAAAGAGCAAACATGACTGGAGGGTTCCACCTTATTTTCAAAGTGAGTTAGACTCCCTAGAGGTCTGAAACTATTCTGTCTAGTGGGAAAGAAAGGAAGGAAACAAGGAAGGAAGGAAGGAAGGAAGGAAGGAAGGAAGGAAGGAAGGAAGGAAGGAAGGAAGTTCCAAAGAGAGAACTACATCTTTTAATCTCCTTCTGGAAATAGCATTAAGACAATACTGTTGATTTTGCTATGTGCATATCATCTGAGCAATATTGTCCAGATGCCCCCTTTTAGTTTTGATGCCAATCGACTTAACCACAACATACAAGCAACAAATAAGCAGGCAGGTTGCATTTACCACTGAGTTTTCAGGTCATTTGGTAGTCATTTCAGGTGTCTGGTTCCAAAGCAAACATATCACATACCTATTAGAATCCCCTCAGGCTGTTGGGTAGCATGAAAGGGCAGCAACAATGAGCGGCACAGATCGCCTCTGCAGTCACAGGCACGGGCATTTGTGCAGGGAAGGTTTCATTGACTTACTTCTCTCCTCACTTATGCATGCGGTGATTTTCCCTGTGTACATTTCTATAGCTAGAATGATATCAGCTATTGAAATGGCAATAGAGATAAAGAAAGATAAACATAATCATGAAGTTACAGTAATTCATGTTCTCTCCCTCATGGATACTGAGATCCTCTGGGATATGGACTGGTCTTACTCATCTGAGGGCTGTTCAGGAGTTTCTGGGATCATGACTATTTCAGCTCTGTGACAGTCTCAGTGTCTTTGTGATACAGTGATATGATGCTATATATTTGTTAAGTCTCATCTTTTGAGTTAGAAATTAACTGGGCGTTGCTGTGACAGATGATAGTAACAGTGCCTTTATTTTGAATCCTAATGGAGATTAACCATGTGTTCATCCATTCCTCCCTCTTTAAGTTTCGGTGCACCCAGTGGAGAAAGAGGATTGGAAGGGGACATCTGACCAATAAGAAGCATTAGATTGGATGCCCTTGCAGCACATGGATTCAGAGGCCATGACCTTAACTGGAAAAAAAAAGTGTTTCTTTTGGTTGCTTGTCCTGTAAATAAGCACATACAAAGCCTGGAAAGTTTCATATTCTCTATAAAAAATCAGAGTTGTTCATCTCTGTGGTGTGTAGTGCAGTTGGCATAGGGTATAGTTTACTTTATAGAAAGGGAAATCAATAATAATCTTCATAAGTTACATTTACTGACCTTTTCTAGTTTTGTCATAGTTATAATTTCCAATACAGAGACTGTAATCCAGAGAAAGCACTATATTTTTGTTACTGCACAATTCTATTTCAGTCAAAGCAATATTCTGTGTTACAAGCATTTATCCTTAGGAGCTGCTTTCTTGCAAGTCTCTTTTATGGAAATACATGTTTTGTGTTGGTTCCTATCTATCTGTTACATTAAATTCACCACATTCAGATGGAGTATAATGAAATACCAACTAGTTTCTGGATAATTTGATGTAGGGACCTTTTTTTCTTTTATTGAACAATTTCTCACTGTTGATTTGAGGGGTTTTTAATCTTCAAAAAGCTCTTAAGGCAGCGTTTCAAGCTGTGTATGTGTGTTTGTTTGTGGGTTCAAATTGAATTCCAACTACTGGTAGTTGTAATGTCTCTAAATCTATATGCCAGTATACAGAAAGTGTCCAAGAAAAATACTACCACGTGTCTAAGAAGAATCGTATGTGATCTTTGATGACATGATTGCAATTCTTCTCTTTATTCTTCCTGGACATTTTAGCGTTTCATTTTGTCACCTGTGAATCTAATCTAATTGTAAGATTCTCCAAGCTTGCTTGGTCATAAAAATCGGCTATTTTTTTAAAAATGCATCATGTGCATCTTTGTGGTAATGCTAAAGTTTAAGAATGTCCATTTTAAATTAGCATCTTAGGAAAGCCTTCAGAGCAAGCAGATTTATTTGAAAGCAATTCTGAGTCAAGATCATTCCCTGCCTTCAAGTTCATGAGAACCCACAGTGATCCTATTGGCCAGGTGAGAACTGCCCTTGTGAGTTTCTGGGACCTCAGCTGTATACAGGAGTAGAAAGGCCCGTCTTTCTTTCATGGAGCTGCTGATGGTGGCGAAGTGCTGACCTTTCAGATTGCAGTCCAGCACATAGTTCCATGAGCATAGCTAGCAATCAACAAAACCTCGGAAACCAGTTAATCGTGCAGCACTTAGCTGCTGAGATGAGTTAGTCTAAAATACCGTCTTTTTTCTGATCATATGACAAACATGACCATAAGACACACCCAGTTTTTGAAGCAGGAAAACAATAAAAATTATTCTGAATCAAATAGTACCAGTATCCTAAAAAGGTTCTGAGGTGCCACGGCTTTGAGCTTTGAGATGGACTCTAGTTTTTCCCTCACTTTCGGGGTGGGGTGGGGGTAGGAATGTGTCTTTTGGTCCAAAAAATACAGTAGCTATTATTCATCTAAATAAAATATGCTACATGTGTCATAAAGCTGGGAGGAGGGGGTGAGACCCCAAATCAAACAGAACAACCCCCAGATTCCTCTCCTTTCAACCTTGGTAAACCATATCTTTTCACAAAGCAATCAATCGACAATGTGAGAGACCATCAGGCTCTGTTACTTGGATTCACTTAACAATGCTCTTTATGGAACAATCCCAGAGTCTGTCAAAAAGACCCCATTTCACTCCCTGGCCTCATGGTCCTGATATCTGTCAGGAATAGGCCCAACAACCATTTTAAATCTCATCAGATAATGTTTGCACTTTGTTATTTAGGCTGTGAGCATTGCCTGGGAGACTGTTGGCAGAATGTTCAGATTCTTGCAAATCTCTGAATTTATAATCGCAAAAGGGAGCAATGAATATACCCGTCATGCTTTCATGCGTGACCTAGTGAATATTGAATGTGCCACCCCCCCCTTCCAACCCCCACCCCGCCTTAGCACTCCATTGTGAAGTAATGGTCAAGCTTGTTTTTCTGGTCTGAGTTTACCACTGCCAAACCCATATGGATTGACTAACCCAGACCCCCTGAAAGCACACAAAAAAGTTTACTGCACATTTTCTCCTCAATTTTCATAAAATTTTATTATTCTTTAATGAGCATTTTCTCCCTGGCTGGCATTTGCAAAATGTCATAAAATCATTTTTATTAGTGCCTTCTCACAACTCCCCTGTCTGGTAGGTCCTTGCTTTCAGCCATGCTTTTTGAGCAGGTACCTGGCCAACAAGCTAAGAATGAGGAATGAGAGGCTGGAGTCTACTTATTAGCTTAGTCTTTGCTCTGCACCAGAGGGTGAAAAAGGGAGACCTCCCTGCCTAGTTTGATTTTGTGCTGTGTACATGGTAAATGATGTCACTCACATTTTCAAGTAATCAAATTGCAGTTTGTTTCCATGAAGGCAGCCTCCTTCCTCCAAAAGATGGCACGTGTTAACTTAGAGGAACTAAAGTCTCCAGCTTATATGAGTGAGCAATCCTGTTTAAAAATATAAGCAGTGCTTCTTGAAAATAAAACCAGGCAGGAACAGAAGCTGTATTTTAAAAGGCCTCCTATAAAATTCTCGATATTGAGCATAAATTCAACAATGGGAACTTTCAGTTCAGGCAGATGACAATTACTGTAATGATATAATGACTTGCGTACATCTTTCCTTTACATGGAGACTCTTTAGTTTCCAGAAGGATAAACTTCTGATTATGATCTGAGAAGTTCTGCTAATAACTTTCTAATTCTTCAGCCCACTGTTAGCCACAGTCTTTCCCACTTATCTGATGTGAAGTCTCACAAAACCTAATTATTACAGTTCCAAACAAGTTTGGAATATTTTATTATTTAACCGTTCTCAAACTCAATAACCTGGATAATTTTCATCATGTCATAGATTGGTCATTTTCAGACAAGTATAAAAGAGCCAGTAATTTCCTGTATTTCTTTATTTTCTAAAACTTCTGATATATAATTATGGGGAAACACAGTTTTACATTGAGGAATAAGCTCGCTTAGGTAAACCAGTTTAGAAGAAGTGTAGTCTTTTTCTCCCCTGTATTCAATATTTAAATTTGTTGACAAAAACTCTGCTCACTAAAGTACTTTTTCAACAAGAAGAACTATTTTAAATTATGGCAGAAAAGTTTTAACTTACATAAATATTTATTAAATAATTTCCTAATATAAGTATATTTTGATGTATTGGATGTATTTGCCATTTTATAAAATTATGATGTTATTCTGTAGTGGTCAGGGTTGACTTTATTTCTGTTCTAGTTAGCTTGAATGTAAAGATGTTTCTTATGTTTTCGACTTGGTGTGTTCATTCAGCAAGCACACAACACAGCAAATGATAGCTAACGTGTATGAAAAAATCACCAATAAGTAAAACTTATAAAAAATGGAAATGTCTATTTTAAATCCATCCCTTTATTATTTGAAAGATTTCATTTCCTATGAAAGCAGTAATAAGAATACCTACTTGGAGACAATTAGTTTCCTTTTTGTTACTTTCTAAGTTTACAGATCTAAAGTAAGCAAAGCATGTATTTTTGAGAAATGTAAAAGCATGCTCATGTTTATGAACTTTTATGTATTTAAAGAAGCAAAATATGTGACAAAAAGAACTTTGACATTTTCAATACAGCTCTTCATATTATCATACATATTAGTATATTCTTATTTACTTCATGCTGATAATATTTTAACTTCCTTTACACATTATAAAAATGTTCTAAATTTATCACAGATATGGATTTCAGAATGACACAGTCAAATTCAATTTACCTTTAAGCATTTATTCCATCAAGCAGCATTTGGAGGTGATATTGTAAGATAATTTCAAAGAGACATGAATAAGGGAAACTTTCTTAGGTGGAGTTTGGTGAGACTTTTACAAATTAGAAAAAGATAAAATCACCCCATGAGATCTTTTAGATCAAGTGCACTGCACTTAGTTTAATTATTCTTTTCTGTCTGTCTCTTTTAATTAATCCTGATTATCACTATTATTTAAAAACCTTCTCATTCCTAATGCATTGTTTTTTAACTCAACTTTTTCTTATACTATCACTGAGTCTGTATCATGAATATGCAGATAGGAGCTGCTTTTCTCTGATTCTAAATACTTTCTAATTATTTTTAAAATTGATATATATAGTACATCACTATTTGGCATATTCAGTTGAAATCAATTTTGTGCAATCAAATGTTACATCACTGTGAACTATATTTCTGATGGCTTTAGTAATTGGTTGTACACTTGGACTGGGCTTTGTGCTGTGAAGATCATTCTGATGAATACAGAATGGTCCCAGCATGGTGGTTTTGAACTCCTGGGTGGTCTCCCTACTTCGCAGCTTTGTCCCCCTGTGGCAGAACTTTTGAATTGATCATTTAGCAGTCAACTCCTAAGTTAGGAGCAATATCCACACCACACCTTCCGCTGCGGCTGAAGGGTTAAAAAATGGGAGAATGTGAAAAGGAATAAAGTCTGCTTCATGGAAAACCGTGTTTCCTGGATCAGGTATTGACTTTTACCTAGCTTTTAGGTCAGATTTTTGCTTTAAAATCGTGATTGCTCTCCATATTTTAGGATCTAATAGTTCAGTTCTTCACTCAAGAATGGCAACAATATTAATGTGATACACTGAATTCATTACCACTTCCTCATATTTTCTTTTAAAAGCACAGGTCCAAGTCTGTGGGAGTCAATTGCTCAGTTTGAGTTATCGAATAGGTATTCCTCTCCTAAGGAAAGGAATTGGACACAGAGAGTTAATTTACTTTTAGACATAAATCTGACAAAACAAATGCGGACTGCTAACCACGTATTTAAGGAACGCAGAAGGGGAAGTGCAACCGAGACCAAATTGGTAGCCGTGATTCAATACACACATATTGGTGACACTACCCCAGAAAGAAATACACCACACCTTTCCCCAAATGCCCTTTCTTGGCATGCACATGCAAACACAGAGAAACTCAAGACTCACAGTTCATTTGAATTCACAAGGGAAACTTTTCGGGATGAATGTTGGTTTGACGTTGCCTTACTGATGCAGAGGGAAACCAAACCTGTTTTTAATTGCCAAGCCCAATGGTTTATGCATGGGCTCTGCCATACTTGTGCGAACACGTTGCTTTTATCGCCCCCTCCCCCCTCCGTGAGCACGAGACCAGACTTGCCAACTTTGTGTGTCAGCGTGGTCACCTTTGAAATGAGAAGCCTAGCAGGGATTTTTTAAGGGGAGGGGTGTGGGTGTCAGAGATGTCGCTGTAAGTGTTTATATCTGCCTATCTGTTACCACTTGCTAATTATGGATTTGGGTGATAATTGTCATAAATCTTGCACCGAATGTGCAAGACAATGCATTTCCGAGGAGCAAAAGGTGATGTGTTGAGAGAGTTGAAGCTAAAATCTAGGGGTTTTTAACCAATAGGTCCCAAAGCTTGCGTGGGAGAATTGTTTCACTGTTTAATATTCCAGTGAATACACATATTGTTGCATGTGTCAGGTTGCTTCAGGCAACATAGCTCACATTCCATTGTCTGAATGGTGAGTGTACACAGAACACCGTCTGGAGAGAAGCTTCTCTTCATACAGCCAAAAAGGGCCTTCACGAATACTCTCTATCCTTATTAGAACAGGTCTGGAGAGCAAGAAGAAATAAAGAATAAATGACAAAATAAAATAAGGAATCTCCATATTTTTTTATAAGGAACAGAACAATCATGGAAAAGAGAACCAGGATAATTTTTGAGACGTGCTTTCAATACTTGGTGTTTCAAAGATTATGTCAAGATAAGGAAGAGAAAAAGTGGGAAAGGCCTGTGATCCCTAAAGGAAGTATGCTCTTCTTACCTAGTTGACCCTGAAAGAAGGTAGACCCTAAACATTTTCTTTGCTTCTGTGTCCAGTTCTCAAAATTACCGCCATCATCAGCCTCTGATTTACTAATTATTACTTTCACATTATGTCTTCTCAACTTCTATCCACTCTTCTCTCTCTCTCTCTCTCTCTCTCTCTCTCACACACACACACACACACACACGTTACGCTTGGCTTTAAATACTCATGTTTATTTGGTCTGGCCAGGGAGACTAAATGTAAAATTTCAGGAACCCACCCTCAGATAGGAAAATGAGGATGGCTGTGTGCACAGTTTGATGATGATAAATGGCGTCACCAATATATACACACCAAGAAAGGAAAAAAGACCTTTTGTTAATAGTATGGCTTGCATACTTTTATAGAAACAATAAAAATATATGTGCAGGTATATATGTATATACCTATATATACATATAGGTATATGTATATACCTATATACCTATATGTATATAGGTATACATATATAGGTCTGCATATCGATCGACCTGTCTACACATCAAACTCCAATCTCAATGCCATGGAGTCAATACCAACTCACAGAGCCCTGTAAGTCATGCATATACATTTATATGGATACATGCATATATACTTACAAATACGAAGGAATTTCAAGAAGTTTGTGGAGAATGGAATTAAAGGATAATGGAATTTCTCCACAAATTTTCTGACATCTTCTCATAAATTAGAGCACAAGGAGCCACAGTTATTGGTACTTTTAAAACATAACCAGTCCTGTAATGGGATTGGTTTCCTGACTTTAAAGGCTTAGGACCATGGTCCCATAATCAATTAGCAAAGCAGTTCACATTTATGTTTTATATCATAATTCTGTGAATAGTGCCTGGGATCCTAACAGCTTGAGAGTGGCCATCTAAGAAATAATTAATGGTCTCTACTTGTTCAGAGGGAAAGATAAAGAAGGAAAGCAAAAGTTCAGAGCAGAAATTGTCTACAGGACTGTCAGTAACCGCTGCTGACTGCTCTGCTCAGAAGCGTCCAAGGTGACCTCTGAAAGAAGGGGAGAACAATGTGAAGCAGCACTTCAGTCTCATGAAACCATTCAGGCTTACTGGACGCATTGAGACTGAAGCACACCCTGAGACTCTTGCCCCAAGATATTCTTCAATCCTTAAAACCTGGGGTTACCTTTTAACTAAGTTACAGATGGAGGAATATCCCTCATGGACACTGCGATTCTTCTGAAAAATTATCTATATGAAACCAAATGGTCAACAGTTAATTTGAAACAAAAGTGTGATGATAAGGGGGCTGGGAAGCTAGATTAATGAAAATGGAGTAACCATAGAGAGATAATAAAACTGTTCCCTCATTGTGAAGAATGGAATTGAAAACCATTGTGAAGCAATTGTTGAGTGAGAGTTTAAGTTTCTGAGTAAACCTTAACCAAATCCTCAATAAAGTATTTTTTGGGGTACCTTGATTTCATATTATATGAATAGTGTGAATTTCCCTAAGGACAGGGACTTACTGTCACTGCCTTATTGTCTCTTCTCAATTGGAGCTCACTAAATATTGTGAAAGAAAGGATTCCTTTGAAAAACTCCTTCCTCTTGGAGTTAGAATTGTAAACTAGAAGTGATGAGTACCTGTGTATTAGAAGGGCTCCTGGATGGAGTAAGAAGAGCTCTTGTGATGCTGACTGAGGGCTCTGGACACACATAGGAAGTTGGTGCAGTCTACTCTGGGAGTGCATGGCGCAGAGGGTGCCTTAAATAGCTGTGATGGGGCCACAGAGTGGAAGAATAGCGGGTCTTACTTTTCCAAACACATCAGAAGTACTCTGGGCTCTAAAATGACTCAAGGCATGTGGGAAGGAAGTCAAACAAAGAACCAGGTGCCATAAAAACACCCTTGTTGTCAGATACATGGCACTTGTCAACCAGGCCTGGCTACATAATTGTGGAGAGGTGTGCAAAATAAACACAGGACCGTTTGTTCATAAAGCTGGAAAAAGTGGCATTAAAGACACTCAAAACTAAGCTTCTTCCCTAGATTTTCTGCCTTGACTTGCCAGTTTTTTGAATTTGTTTTTATTTGTTATTTAATGTCTATAGATAAAAGCTGAATTTTTAATTTGCATGCATTTCTTCATCCATCTTTATATTGTGTTTTAAATCTAAATATGAGAACCTTTAGTTAGCACATGAAATTACCAACATGATATTGATGCTCACTTGATGGCACACATGCCCGTGCGAAGTTTATTTTTGTCAGACAGTAAACTCCTGGGGCATTCCAGTTGCCACCTCTATACGAGGTGATGAGGAAGGCAGGAAACACATATTTGCAGGTATCTCTCTGCTTATTCATACCCTCTATCCTTTCACTGGACTTCACTTAAAAATCCCACATTATTAAATGGTAAAATTATAAAGAGTTTCACGATGGTGGCAGCAGAGCATTCAATCAAGCACCCTTTTCTTCTGCGACCATGCGTCGCCTGCCCATGAAGTACCCTGCTATCAACACAATTTCATCACAGAAGACAAAGCAAGGTCAAAAGATCAAACAAAAATTCCCTGCCTTTTGAGTCTTATGCTGAGAGATCAACTATCCATCTTGTCAAGGTCCAAGCCAGGAACATCACCAGTTGCCACTGATCCCACTCTGACTCCTGGTGACCCTGGGGGTGCCAAAGTAAAGCAGTGGTCCAGAAGGCTTTCATTGGCTAAACTTTTGGAACTAGGTCACCAAACCATTCTTTTGGGGTGTCTCTGGGAAAACTCACACCTTTAGTCTTTCAGTTTAACAACCAAATGCATTAATCATTTGTACCACCAAGGACTTTCGAACGAGGGACACAACCTGATTATTTAAAAGAACAGATGAATTGCTGCTTATGGTTTATTAGGGTGAGTGGCAAAGGGCACAAGCGAGGTGTGTCTATACCGATTAGGTCCTTCTCCTCCTTCGTTAGGATTTCTGCACTGGACAGCTTGGATTTTTCCCATTGACAATAATATGGCAAGGCAAGAAGCAAGGTCTTCTGCTTGTCTCTGTCATTTCTGGCAACTGGGAGGACAAGATAAGGATTTAAACAGCAATTAAAGGGACAAGTTCTAGGAATCATTAGTATGATGCTATACTTTCTTCAGAAAAATAGCATGCCTGAATATGTTGCTTTTCCTAATGTGTTAGATTTCCAACTTTAGACACTGTCTCAGGCAAAGTCCCTTACTGTCTTGTCCCCCAAATACTGTGCACATTTTCCTGGATTGCTAAAATCCTTGGCTGTATGCTTCTAGATGTTTGAGAGATCTATAGTTGCAGAAGTTGTTTATTCCCTTTTAATGAATTTTCCCTGGAGCTTTGATTGTTCTGGTTTTATCTTTCACTACATTTGTACATGCACTTTGAAAGGCAGTAGAGTGATACATTATTAGTAATAGTATACATAGCTAATATTTATTTAGTGGTTGCTTAATAGGACAGCCTGGGAGATGAAGAAGATGTTGGACACTGAAAACGTAAACTTAAAAGTATCAACATACCTTTGTCTGGGGTGAATTTTAAACATCTCAGCATTGACTTAGATTTTCTGTTCACTTTGAATGTGTGAAATTCAGGGGAGACCACTAACATTGTTTTACTATCTCTTTCTGCCACCACATTTGCTTTTTCTTACTTTTGCTTCTTCTCCAGATTAAATGTGCTCTCCTCTTTTCTGAAGTAAAGAAAACAAGATGTTGTTAGGCAGTTCCCTTTGTTACATTTTGAAGTTGAAATTTATTTGTGTCCTCAGTTGAGGTTTGGGAATTAAGTTCAATTTTGTTCATTCAGTGTTGTCATTAATCAATAAATCATAATTGATTCATTTTAAAGTAAAATCCTATGCAATGTGCTTTTGGTAGTTTATTTATTTTAATTTGGATTCCCTTTGAGTAGCAAGGGTAAATAAACCCTGGTACATTAAACTTTTTTATTCAGATATGGTTCACGTGAATTATTTCATATCCCTAATTTGAATTGCAATGATTGTTTAGAAGCTAGTTTGAGTAAAGCTATCACCATACTTAACAAGTTGAAGACTAACTCTTCCTGCAAAGCAAGTCAATTCATAGTTAATCATTTTGGATAATAACAATTGGTTTTCTTAATGCCCCATCTCTGACTGCATCCTTGACTCACTCCTTCACCATTTCAAGGTCTTATTAATTCAACTTTTAGCAGCAACTGATTTGTTGAGTCATCTAACTGAATTACAGAAAGCCACGTTTCCCACTCGCTTAATTTTATATTATTTAGAACATGTAAATATCAAATTCATTACAAATGGACTTTTCGAATTTAACAGCATTCTTTTAAGAGGGATATTTACAACCTTTAGTGAGAACACATATTTAAAATATCTCCAGAACTATTAGAAAACTTAAAATGATATACTAAAGTTCTCTCCTTAGAACTAAACATCATAGTTTAGTCATGAATTCAATAAATATTCAAACATGTGCCCTTGTGTTGATCACCAATTCTCTTGGAGAAGTGAGTATTCCCAACACAGAGAATCCACATTGAGTCAGAATTGACTCCATGGCAAAGGCTTTTCCTACTCTTTTTTTTCACAGATATCATGATAATCCAGGAAGATGACATTTGTGGGAAAAACTTGGAAAATAAAGAGCCATTTAACTTATAACAGTGATCATTATTACGACCCTCTTCCATAATCCACAAATTTAAAGTGAATTGAAGATATAAAGAAATTACCTGTCTTCCACCCTCACTCATCCTAAATGTATTGATCAGATAGAGATCTAGAACAAAATGCCTCAAACACATTTTTTACTCGTACTTTCTTGATAAAAGTCTCAATTTTATGTTTTGCTTCATATACTCTCTCACCGCCTATGATATTTGCTGCTAGAGTCTAGCTTAATTGTGTCTATGAAGTAAGTGGCCTATAAATGAATACTAAAGTTATCTTCAACAAAATCTAACTTGCTCTTCTTTACATAATATAAATTCCATTTAGTTGTTAGTCTGTTCACTCCAGAAGGGACATTTAATCTAATCGAACATTTCAGAGTTAAGATTCTTTCCCCAGAGAGGAGCACAAACCTTTTCTTATCTTTAGTGCACGAGTTTGCATAAAATAGTGGCAGTGCAGCTGCTGGGAGGTCTCTCATGATCTCTTCAAGGGCAGTCATCTTTTTCTGAGCATTAGTCTAGGATCTCTTAGGCAGACAGACAGTCATGGCAGTATCGGGACATGGCCTGAGAAATCTATTGATATCCAATCCCAAAGGGCCTTCTACCAGGAAAATGAAGATTCCAACTTTGTCTCTTATGTTTTTGTGAGGGATCTTGGAAATAAAATCAGCCATAGGAAGATGCAAGAAGCCTTTCCATTATACTTTTTAAAACAGAGATTTTATTGGAGTGCTTTATTTTAAAGAATGGAGGAGGAAGAAGGGAAAATAAGTCACTGGATTCAGTAAAATAAACATTGACAAGATCATTTCCATCTATGTGCACTGGACAGGATTTGGGGGACAGAATGTTTTCAAATTAGTCAACAAAGTCATAATATGTACAGCTGATTTGAAAAAATATGGGAGAAGTTCCTCAGAGAGGGAAAATTGAGAAATCAAAGAGAATGAGTATGATTCATAGTGCTGAATCCATCACTGCTTCCTGGGTGTCTCTTGCCCTGTTTATGCCTGCAAATGGGCCGTTTAAGGAACGAAATGGATGGTGTCTTTCTCCAAACCATTTCCCCTGGAGTTTCCAGGTAAGAAAACTAAACATGACTCTTATGTTGCTGCTATTGTGACAGTGGCATGATGTGTCCATACAGTGGTCTCAATTCTCAGGTTTCATCTGTTGCTATGCGATGATGTGAATGACTATAGAGGAATGAGTTATGCTGAAGAGTATTGAGGAATTTAGCTGTTTGTGCCAATGCTAAGTGGAGTGGAAACAGTGGAGTACTTGGGTTGCTAGTTCAACACTTGGCAGCTTGAATTCACAAGTCTTTCTGAGAAAAGACCTGGTGATATGCTCCTGTAAACATTAAAGTATAGGAAGCCCTGTTGAGGAAAGTCTACTCTGTCTTACATAGGGCAAGTAAAAATGTACTACTGCAAAGTCATAGAAACTTTCATTAAACAAAAACACCAACATGTAAAGCTATTGGATTTTGGCATATCTTCCATCTAAGTCTGTCTCATTCATAAGGCAGTGCATCTATCTCTCCAACCCTTCCCAAAGATTTCTGCACTCTTTAATTTACACAGCAGCTGGAGTATTCCTGAGACATTCATATTGTGTTCCTATTAAATGTTCTTTGAGTGAATTAATAAAAGAACTATTTACATCACTGTTTGACCTGTTTTAATATATACATCTATGCATTTATGCATATCTATAAAAGCACATATCTGTGTTTGAATATATATGAATTTACATAAAAATATCCAAGAGTCTATAAAAATGAAATTAAATGATAATAGCATATTTTCACAAACTTTTTGAAACCTCTTCTTACATATGAGGACATACCTCACCTCAAAACAGAACTTTTATCCCCAAGCTATGTATTTAATTTTTTTTTACCAAACAATCTTATCACCTTCAAATTATCTCCATTTCACTTCATACAGTTGTCAAATTTACAATTTCCTTCTTGGAAACATTTTTCAAACTTATCTCTTTGGATGGTTGAGAGCACCTCCCTTGCACCTTTCTCCACCTCTTCTACATCATGGATTTGCTGTCCTTCATGTCCTTTTTCATTAATGGAAACAAAAAGAAGTCTCATGGAAGGAAGTCAGGTGAGTATGTTGTGTTGAGCAAGAGAGCAAGCAGGGTTTTTTTTTTTTTTTGCCCCAAACTGGTGGAGTAAAATGGCTGCATGAGCGGGTGAATTGTTGTGGTGGGAAAACAGTCCCTATCTGCCACAAATCAAGCCTTTTGTGGCAGAAACTGCTAAAGAACCTTTTTAGAACCTCTAAATAGAAAGCTTAATTAAAATCTCACCAGGTGGAGCAAACAAAATGCTCCATTAATCAACATTTCCATCCATTCAGGAAGTGGACAGACCTCCAGAACAAGGTCTGTCATTAATCAACAATTCACTCTTTTTGAAAGGAGAAAGCCACAAATACACTGGAGTTTTTCCTATAGCACTCTCCTTGTAAGCTGTGTTCAACATCACAGCAGTTTCTGCATGTCTCCAGAGCAGGAAACAAAATTTCACAGCCAAACACTGTTGCCTTAAATCCACTATCACACAAAAAAGTGTGAAGCTACTTTTGCAAAGAAAAAAAAATCACAATGACCAAAGAGAACCTCACCAGGTGACCCCACTGAATGCACTAATTCAGAGAGAATTGCTCGATTCTCACATAGTGGGGTGGGGAATTCTTACTATGAAAGCTCTACTCTGCCCAGCATTGTCCCCCCCCCCTTTTTTTGAGTACTCCCTTGTGTATATGTGTGTGTGTGTGCACATTTGATTCTATTTCTTGTTAATTGATTAGGAACTAACCCTAATAATTCTGTTTTACAGTTGAGGAATTAAGTTCACCAGATTTAAATAGCTTTCTTAAAGTCAAAGAGAGAATGTGACATATCTTCCTTCAAATTAACTGCCTTTGTACCACCCTGCAGGTCTGACTTTATCTTTGGGCCATTGTTTTAAGGCACAATCGTTTTCTAGGATGTTTCAAACCTGACTTATATCATTATTGTAGTTTATGATGATCATTTTTAGTTTTTCACTCTATCAGCTCTATTTTGTCATCAATCCAGGCCCTATTACCAAATCTATTGAATTGTACTTTTATAAAAGCAGGAAAGCAAGCAAACACCCTCAATGAAGAACTTCTTGAATGAGCACTTTTCTACTTTATCTTCATTCTCTAATTTCTCCATTATTTTAGGTTTTCATTCACCTCTATCCCACCAACCTGTAGATCAGGATACTGAACAGGGAAAGAAAACATGGACAAAAGAGGGTGGGATATAGTGATTAAAGACAGATGTAATTAGACAGATCAAAAAGGGAAACAAGGCTATAATCATTATTTGGACAAGTGAGAAAGCAGAGAAAGGAATGGAAGTAGATGTGTAAGACAAATCATGGTGCAACAGAACAAAAAGATGACAGAAGCAGATGTCATTGAATTGATAAGCAAAGGGAGAAAGGATCCTATGAGAGAGTAAACAGGTAAGCAGCAATGGTGGTGGTATAATAATTCTAGGGTTACTGTTATGGACGTGGAACTGTAGTTCATATAAAATCATTTTTTAGTATAGTAAGAAAGTATTTATTTGTTTTCTGATTCACTTGTTTTATACCAAGTAATCCTATCCAAAAGCACTCTTTTGAATCCAGATCTAGCAGTGACTGCTTCGATGCAAACATATCCTTTATTACATATATGCCTATATTTTTAATTTCACCTTTAATATTCCTTTAAAAGTATCAAATGGTCTCTGGATTCACAATGAGACTTATTGACAGTAATATTTTTCTGAGCTAATGTTAAGCCTTTGACAACTGCTTTCTGGATGCCTCTGTCCAGTCGACTGTGCACCCACTGAATAGTTGTATGTTTAGATTAGATCTCCCCAGTTTGTTGATGAGAATGTCAGGTAGGACAGAATCAAAGGCTTACAGAAGTCCAGAGAGATTACATCTATTGCATCCTTTTTATCTACAAGGCCTGTCACTCTATCATAGAAGGAAATTAAATTGGTCTGGCATGATTTGTTCCTCTAAAAGCCATCTTGGTTGCTACCCAGTCTGTTATGCTCTTCTAGGTGATTGCAAATTGATCATTTAGATGATTTATCTTACTAACTTCCTTGGCACTGTGTTTTAGGCTCACCAATATTTCTTTTTTCTTCTTTTAGAAATGGACATTGCCTTTGCCTCTTTCTCATGAATTTTTTGAGCATATAGAATTCATATTTTTTAAAGTAAAGCTGATTAAACTGTGACATTATACCTTATAACACTGATTTGGCTATCATTATTGCCTGTCTTTGGAGTAACTTTTAATAGTTGCCTTATTTCACTTAATATGGAGTAATTTTCTTTATCTTTTTATTTGACACTTACTTAGTATTTGTTAGTAACTCATGAACTGGAAAACAATAGGTGATACCCCAATAAGGCTCTTGAGCAACTCATATTTAAATTTAAGAAACACAAATAAACGGATGATGATGATACAGTGCTGAGAGCTATATATTAGGGGTGAGGAGGATGAAACACAAAGAATGAGCATTTATTTCTTTTAGGAAAAAGGAATCATGGAAGATGTTTCAGAGCAGGTTATGTCTAAATTTAGTTTTCATTGCTGAACAGAGGCTAATAGGAATAAAATAGAAAAAAATGATTTGTGACAGAAAATAGGAAAAAAGGCAAGAAGAGAAGGGCATCCCAAGAAAAAGAAATAAAATTCATGGAGGTCCAACTGTGAACATAATTGAGTTGGGAGATAGCATAGAATTTTGAGAGGTCTAGACCTCGGACTTTCTACAGTAAAGCATCAATGAAGCTGGGATGTGACAGATAATACAAGAAAGTAAAGCAAGACCAGACGACAAAGATTTTGAATATTAGCACGTAAAGTTTGGATTTCATAAGTGAAATAAATGAAATTAAGCTATCTTTCAGTTTATTTTTTTTGAGAAACTATTTCTTACTTTATTTCATTTAAAAACCTTTTTATTGTGAATTGAGTGAAAATTTACATAGCAAGTCAGTTTCAAACAATAACTCATATATTTTCTTCCATCCTATTTATGGTAATCCCCTAAATGTAGCATCACATGTTCCACTTTCTCCTTGCATTTCTCCTTTCCATTATTCATCTGCTAAGTCTACTGAATTTCATTCTTGGTTCAAAAATGCCCTTTTGATCTTAAATGGTTGATTATTCCAAGGTATATACAGCCCACAAGTATTATTGCTTCCCTTTAAGACTTGTCTATCAATTGGCTGAAAATTGAGTTATAGTCCTCAAGGATGACTCAGGACTAAATTCACAGACATCCCCTCAATGTCTATCTAATTAGTAAGCCTGGTATTATTTATGAGTTTGAGATTGGGTCCACCTTTGTCTGCCACAGTTTCCAAAATTAGTAAGCCTGGTATTATTTATGAGTTTGAGATTGGGTCCACCTTTGTCTGCCACAGTTTCCAAGATCTTCATATGTGAGTCCTTTCTTTTGGATGTCATCTGGTTCTTGTCTCATGAAGATGGTGACTGCTGTTTGTGTGGACCATTCATTCCTTAGACTCATTGTTTCATCCCCTTTCTTTTATCTGGAAAGGGAGAAGTCAAGAGTTTCATCTTAGATGGCTGTTCATAAGCTATTAAGACCTCAGTCACTACTCATCAAAATAGAATGTAGAACATGGTCTTTGTGGACTTTAGCTTTATCTGAGAAAAGGTTCTGATCACTCCAGGCCCAGAAGCCCACTCCCTTAAGGTATTTGGTTGTATCTAAGAAGTTTTCATAACCTTGCTCCTCTGTGTGTTGCATAAGTTGTGAAGATTTGGGTCTTCTTCACATTGAGTCATAACCCTTGCAATCCGTGATCTTCAGCAGCAAGTGCTTTGGGTCCTCTTTGTCTTCAGTAAGCCAGGCTTTGTTGTTTGCATATCAAACCTGTTAATAATCCTTCCTCCGTCCTGGTGCCACTTTCTTCTTCATATAATGCAGCTTCTCTGATTATTTGCTTAGTCCACAAATTGAACAAATATGGTGAGGATACAACTTTAATTCACACCTTTTCAAAATTTCTTTGTTATGGTTGCACAACTGTTTCTTAATCATAACTGTAGTGCAGTGTCCTTGATTCCCTTTCTTTTCAAGGCTATCTATGGTTTACTACCGTCCACATAGTTGAGTACCTTTCCACTTAAAATATAAGTAAACATCTTTCTGGTATACTCTGCTTTGAGGCAAGATTCGTCTAGCATCAGCAATGATATCTCTTGTTGCCTGTCCTCTTCTGAATGCAGTCTAAACTTCTGGTAGTTCCCTGTCAAAGTACTGTTGCAATCATTATTGAATGATCCTTAGCAACATTTTATTTGTAAGCAATATCAATGATGTTGTTCTATAGTTTGAGAACTCTGCCGAGTCATCTTTATTTGGAATAGCATGGATCTTTTCTATGGTAAGTAGAGAAAAGATTTAAGTTATAAAGGATTTTATTTATTTATTTGGACCCACAATCAAGGTTCATGAAGGCAGCAGTCAAGAGAACAAAAGACAAAGTGTATTAGGAAAATCTTAAGGAGTATTGAAAGCAGATGTTATTTTGAGAACTGGCCCAAGCCTGACCCAAGCCATGGTATTTTCCATTGCCTCATATGCATGTGAAAGTTTGACCTTGAATAAGGAAGACTGAAGAACTGTGATGCTGGGGAAGAATACTGAAAGTACCATGGACTGCTCAAAGGACAAATCAATCTGTTAGGGAAGGGATACAGCCAGAGTGCTTCTTTGTGGCAAGGATGGCAATATCTCATCTTACATACTTTGGGCATGTTGTCAGAAGGGCCAGTGCCTGGAGATGGACCTCATGCCTGCTAAAGTGGAGGGACAATGGAAAAGAGGAAGATCTTCAATTAGATGGATTGACATATTGGTTCCAAAAAGTGGACTCAGGTTAGTAACGATTGTAAGGATGGAGTAAGACTGTGAAGTATTTCATTCTGTTGTGTAAAGAGTCACTGTGGGTTGGACTCAATTCCTAACAACAATAACAACATGCAATATATTGTATTCATGGATATATTTGCAGCAAATGTAAACAATTTTTGAGTTCTTACTCTTTTTGTAACATGAATAATCATTTTTTTGCACAAATGGTATATTACTAATATGACAATCTGATTTATAAATCTTTACACATTTCAAGGAAAACACTCAGGCAACAAAAATGATTTCAATAGGCAAAATTCAAATTTACACCAGAAAAAGAAACACTGGAATTTCATTTTGGACCATGTTGCTACACTGCCTTGAACATTCTGTTCAAAGTCCAAAGTATAGGTAGTACCCTAAAAATGTAGTGGAAACTTTTCTTCTACCTCTGGTAGCACAACACTGGTTTCCATTATCTTGCTTCTGTGGAAGCGTTTCTCCTGGATCCACAGAGCATCTTTGGAAGACAGAAGCAATATCTGGTCACTGGGTGACGTTTTGGCCCTCCTGCGGCTCTTCAGTGAGTTTCCATTGTTGGTTGATTGCTAGTAGCTTTTGAGGGACAGTAGGATTCAAAATTTCCCACTGGTTCTGGATTATTTTTACTATCAGTGATCACATCGGATTTTCAAAGGGCATAGACAACAGAAGACGAGGCTCCGCTTGTTGCAGCGGTTATAATTAGGGCTAAAGGAATAAGATCCTCCTTTTTCATCAGAATTCGAAAAAGGCTCATGACTTCACTGTGGCGTGTCAACCTGGGGGCGTGGCAGGCAGGCTGAGTGGTGAACGCAGAGCGGGACATGAATAATCTTACATATAAGGGAGATGGAAAAAGAAAATAGAAAGAAATTTAGAATACAGTTTCACTTGGGAAAGCCTTTTTCTAACAAATCAAGAAGTTGCAAAACAGTAGAATTGCAAGTAGGTTAGATGAGAAGCAAAGAAAGCTCTGAGAGAAGAGTTAATGAGAGATCAGATAGAGCAATATTTGGCGTAGGATTTATATATTTTGTTTTATTTGATTAAAGATGAGGTAAAAAGTATTCCTAGCTTCAATTATTTGGGCAGATTCCAAACAACACACCCAGATTGTAAATGACCCTTCGAGTCCAATGATTGCTCACAACAAACCCCAAGCTGAGTTTACCAGTGTTCGTTGTCCTACTCTCAGCTAATTATTGAAAAAGATTTTTTACAATAATATTGGAAATATTAAATATTTAGGGATATAAAAAGCACATTGCCTCAAGAAAGTAAATGGAGATTAATTTGGAAATGAAAAATAAATAGTTTTTCTACCTATATATAGAGAAACACTGCTTCATGAGGGGGAAAATTAAATTTTGATACAGTGTTTTCCAAATTTATCTATAGATTCAATGCTATATTAATTAAAGTAAAGACTGGCTTTTATTTTATTTTCCTTTTTACTCTCTCTTTAGATTTGTGATATCTGTTTATAGAATTTTTAAATTTAACACACATATAGAAATGTTAAATGCAGGACAATAAATCAATCGACTAATAGTTCCCAATTTCAAGACTTACTATAAAGTAGAGAAATCAGAGCATGACCACAGATTTAAAGGTTAGAAAAAAAACACCAACAAAACAAAACAAGAAAAACTGTAAAAGAAAGCATGGAATAAAATGTATTATCGGGCTGAGCCCCAGTGGTGTAGTGGTTGTGTGTGGGACTGCGGCCCACAAGGTTAGCAGTTCAAATCCAGCAGCAGCCCTCCAGGAGCAAGGTTGGGTCCCCTACTCCCATCAGGACAGTGATGCCAAAAAATTATTATCAAGAATTATTAGGAACAGTGCCAAAGCTATGATTCATGAAAGAAAAGAAATGTTCAATAGCATTTTATCAAAATTAACCTTCTTCCCTTTTATTGTTTCTGTTATTTTTGCATTTTGGGGACCCCACTGCCCTCTAGTGGTTATGGGAGCTACCCAGCGCTACTCCTGAGAGCCGCCGCTGGATTTGAACCACCAAGCCCGTGGGCCGCAGTCCCACACTCAACCACTTACGCCACCAGGTCTCAGCCCCCTCTTCCCTTTTTAAAGGCAACTTTAAAGCAATAAAAGTACAATCTGCAGAATGGAAGAAAGAATTTTCACATCATTTATCTTATAAAGGGCTTATGTGAGCACATTTGGTGAAGAAGGGGGATGGTATCCAGCTATGAAAGTAAATAGTGTCTGGGGTCTTAAATCTTGATGCTAAACCGCAGTCATTCAGAAGAGAAGCAACAAGCCCACAAGGAAGAAGTACACTATTGGTGTCATCACAAGGGGTCATCAGAACCGAGTGATAGGCATCAGAATACATATAACAAAGGAACAAACAAAAACATATTGTGGAGGATGAGGTGGGGCAGGACAGTGACCCAAAACCCATCTCTAGACAATGGAATAGTTCCCTCATCAAGGGAGCCACAGGGAAGTGATGAGCATCTATGAAACACACCACATTCCTCTGGTTCCTTGAGGTTTCCTCACCCCGCATGCTCAAGACTCCAGTAACGCCTCTCAATTCAAATTAGACCAGAACAGAGATGGGGGCTCAGAACACATGGAGTCCAGGAACATGAGTGGGGATAGCAATATCATAAGGGTAGGGAGAAAAGGGGAGAAGGGAAGGGAGAAGAGGGGCATCAATCACAATGATCAAGATTTAGCCATACACCACTCTTCAGAGGGGAAGAATAACAGAAAACATGGGTGAAGGGAGGCAGCAGTTAGTATAAGATATGAAAATAATAACAATAATTTATAATCTACCTAGGGGGTATAGGGGAGAGGGAAGGGGGAAGAAATGAGGAGCAGATATCAAGGTGTGTTAATTTGGGTAGACTAGGGAAACAATTCATAGACACACATGTGGATATAAGCATAGGGTTTATATACAAAAGGAATGGAACATTGAGAAAGCATCCCAACCCAGTCCAGTTCAAAGTCATAAGTCCGATATTAGCCCATATACCTGATACCAGTCTATAAAGTCTCCTTTGAACTCACGAAGTCATAGGCCAGTGAGTGCAGAGTCCTGGCGTTGGCAGGGGTCTCCCATGCCTCTTTGCCTCCAGGTCTCAGGGTTCATCAACAGCATCCAGTGGTGGTAGAAGCAATTCAGCGCTAGCAGGGGTCTCCACGTGGCTTCTCTAGCTTCAGAGGTCTGGTTCCATCAGGGTAAGGCCATGTGGCTTCTCCTGTGGCTCCTCCAACTACTCGGGCACTGCCTTCTTTTCTTGTCTGTAATTCATCATCTCTGAGACTAACTCCCAACAACTGGTGAAACAGCTTCTCATTTCCATGAGTAAAATATCGTGAGATTTCCCAGAAGTCTCAGGAGAAAATCATGCCCACAAGTAGGTCTCATTGGCTACTCAATGGTTACCTCCAGATTAACAGGCTAGACTCCACCACTGCTTCTCAATCATAAAATTGACATATCAAATACATGACCACCACACAATGGCTCAATAGAAAGTACATGCACATGAATGAAGACAACTTGTTGAAAATTGCATGATGGATAGATCATACGAAGAGATGTAAGAGTCCCCCCCAAAATGATAATTTTAAAAAGGGTCTATGTTCAGAATTACTTTTAAATTCAATAATTAGAAAATAAGCAATCTGATTTTTAAAAGGCAAATGAATAGATACTTCACTAAAGATCTGTATATGGGATGTTCCACATAATTAATCTCTAGGAAATATCATATTGCCTCTTCATCTAGACACCAATGGAGAGGAACTTATACATTTGAATTATGTTGATGGCAAATAATTTGGCATGGATTATGAGGTGTCAGAAAAAGAAATGAATCTACCTTTGAAGAAGAAAAGCCAGAGTGTCCCATAGAGGTTAGTTGGCAAGATTTTGTTTCATGTATCAATCCTTAGGAAAGTACATCATGCTTAGTAAAGTAGAGAACCATCAGAAACCAGGAAGACATGAGATAGATAGACACAGTGGTTGCAACAAGGGGCTCAAACTAAATGATTGTGAAGATGGGGCCAGACTGAGAAGCATTCCATTCTGTTGTGTGTGGGGCTGCTTTGAGGTGGAACTGACTGCATGGCCTCTATCAGCAAACACACCTTTGAAGAAGCCTGGCTGCAAGGAGGACACACTCTGTTCTATCAGAAGAGTCTGTGGGTTGAGCCTACCACTCCACCTGTGAAAAATCTTGGCAATCTGTTCCCATGAAGATTGCAATCCTTATACCTTATGGACAGTTCTGTTCTATAGTATCTTCATTAGTTGGAATTGATCAGATGACCAACAACAATAACAGTGTCCATTTATTGTTAGTTTGCTTTAAACAGATTCTGACTCCTTACCATTGCTGGTCCTAGGCAAGCCACAGTATTTTGACTTGTTAAAAATTGCGAAAAATGCATGGAAATGAAACTAAGTAAGCTTATTCAATGGGGTGTGTTTAATAATGACAATAAATATATTAAAGCTTTGCTCAAAATTATAATTGAATGCTAGTAATTTAATGTTGACTGACTGGAGCAGATACCAAGCATTATTTGCTATAGAAGTCAGCTTTTGGAAAACTCAACAAAAATCAGCAAAGCTATATTTTAGAATTTAGGGGTGAAATATCAGTAGAAAGGTAAAGAAAAGTAAGAAAGTTATTAATATAAAAATACAAGTAGTCTCCAATCTAAAATGCATTGCAATTGCTATAAAAGACATTTATAATTGGCCTGTAGGTTTTTTACATCTCATCATTATTAGCAGCATTTTGCTAGCAGATAATAGTCATGATAATGTTGGATAATTTCTGCATTCTGTTGAGGCACTTTCTTTTGGACTGGGCACAAATATGGATCTCTTCCAGGTAGTTGGCATAGTAGCTGTCTTCCAAATGTCTTGGCATAATCTAGCGAAAATCTCTAGGACTGCAACAGCTTGTTAAAACTTTTCTATTGGTAATCTGAAAATTCCTGGACCCTTGTTTTTAGCCCAAACCTTCAGTATAACTTGAACTTTTCTCTTTAATCCCATTGGTATTTGATCACAGGCTATCTGCTGAATTTTTTGAATATTAAACAGTTCTATTTGGTACACTCTGTTTATACCTTTCATCCTCTTTCATACTTCTTGAGCCATTCATATTTTGCTCATAGAATCCTTCAATATTTCTACTTAAGGCTTGGATTCTTTTAATCTGTCAATGTGAGAAATGCTGATCATGTTCTTCCTATTTTTGTTATTTATTTTTTTTTTTTTTTTGGGGGGGGCATCACCTCATTCTTTTTTAACTCCAGATCTTTACACAATTCATAACAATAATGATAAAAATAATGATGATTCAGAACTGCACATGGAAGAAATGGTATCATTGCTGACCTCAAATGGGCCTTGGCTGAAAACTAAGCATTCCAGAAAAGTGTTTATTTGTGTTTTATGGACTATGAAAGACAGCTACCTGGCTGACTCACTGGATGAGACATCATTGTGCCAATACCAAAAAAGGTAACTCAACTGAATGTGAAAATCATTTAAATTATCATAAAATCATATGCAAGTAAATTTTTGTCCAAGATAATTAAAAAATAGTTACAGCGGTACACTGATTGAGTGCCAGAAATTTAAGCCAAATTCAGAAGAGAACACAGAATGAGGGATATCGTTGCTGACATGAGGTGAATGTTGGCTGAAAGCAGAAAACACCAGGAAGATGACTGCCTGCATTTTATGGAATATGCAATCGCATTTAAACTGTTCATCTCATAATGTACTATGGAGCACAATGTGAAGTCTGGGAATTCCAGAGCACTTCATGGCATTCATGAAATAGACATATAAGTAAAGAGACAGTCAATCAGACAGAACAAAAGGTTGCTTCATGGTTTAAAGCTAGTAATGATGTATCAGAGTGCCATCAGTCACCAGATCAATTCAATCCATATACTGAGTGAAGAGTCTGAGCCATTGGAATAGATATTAAAAAACCCCTCAACATCAGGACTAGAGGAAGTCTTGTGAACAATCTGAGATACACAAATGATCCACCTCTGCTTGCTGAAAGCCAAGAAGCCTAGAAGCACTTGCTGATAAAGAACAAAGAACACAGCACTCAGTGTGCTGAAATGACACCTAGTGTAAAGCAAACAAAAATCCGAACAACTGGATTAATTGGCATCATGATAAACAGAAAATGTTAAAGCTATCGAGGATTTCATTTTGCTTGGATTTACAATCAATGCACAGGTAAGCTTACCCATTTCCTATGAGTACAGCCTGACTCAGAGTGACTTTATAGGCTTGTATATCTTTATGGAAGCAGACAGTCTCATCTTCTCCCTGCAGAATATCTGCTGGGTTGGAACTACTGCTCTTAAGATTAGCTATCCAATGTCTAACCCAATAGGTAATGCCCTGGTAGAAATAGAAGTTAGGAAATCGAATCACACCTTACATTGTGCAAACCTGCCACAAAAGACCTCTTTACCATGTTAACAAGTGAACATGTCATGCTGAGGAGACTAAAATGTGTCTGGTGAGTTCTATTAGCTCATATGAATGTGAAATATAGACAATAAATAAGGAAGATGAGAGGAAAATTAATGCATTTGAATTATGGTTTGGGGAAAGAATATTGAATGTACCATGGGGTGCAATAAGAACAAACAAATCATAGACGGGCCTTGGCTCATACCTTCCCGCAATACAAAAACACTTTGTTCTAACAAACTGGCATTTTGTGATGTTCATCCCACTCCCGCTGCATGATCCTGAAAAAAAAAATGAGTGCATATATTGATGTGGTGAAGACAGAGGATGGTGCCCAACTATTAAAAGATACAGTGTCTGGGGTCTTAAAGACTTAAAGTTAATAAGCCACTGTCCAATAGTACAGCAACAAGCCCACATGGAAGAAGCACTGCAATCTGGAGGTGTCAAGACTGGGCAACAAGCATCAGAAGATTCACAACAAACAGTAAACAAACAAACAAACAAAAATGCATTGATGTGCATGGAGGAAGTTTGAAGTGGAGACCTAGAACCCATCTATGGGCAATGGAACATGCCCCCTACAGAGGGGGGGGGGTCACAGGCCTGGGGGGTGAGTCCCTCAGAGTGCAGTGGAGCACTAATGGGTCATGCAACATGCTTCTGCTCCCTGGAGGCCTCCTCACCCTCCGCTATCATAACCTCAGCGCTGCCTCCCTATCTTGGCTAGACAGGAGCACTTGCAAGAGATAAAACTCACAACACATGAAACCCAGGAACAGG
The DNA here is from genome assembly GCA_004026705.1 of Nesogale talazaci. Lineage (NCBI taxonomy): Eukaryota > Metazoa > Chordata > Mammalia > Afrosoricida > Tenrecidae > Nesogale > Nesogale talazaci. The sequence continues at coordinate 271,123 of PVJH01000300.1, read as the reverse complement.
AATGAGAATAGAGATACCAAAAGGACAGGGGAAAGGGATGGGGAGAGAGGTGGAAAAGGAGGAGGGCATCAGTTGCAATAAGTGGTACTTAACCACCACCACCACCACCCCCCCACCCCCAGCCAGGGGATAGAACAACAGAAACCAGAGAAGAAGGGAGACAGTGATCAGTGTGAGATTTGAAAATAATTAACAATCAACTACCTATCAGGGGGGCCAAGAGGGTTGAGGTGGGCAAGGAAAAATAGAGGAGTTGATTGCAATGACTCAATGGAAAGTAAATGTCAATACAAGAATGAGGAAATACATGTACGGATATCTCAGATATCGGTTCAAAACAAGAGTTGTAAGAGCTGCCAATAAAATGACTTAAAAAAAAAAGAAAAAGAGTACACAATTCTTATTTGGAAGAAGTACAGCAGAATGCACCATAGAAGGGAAGATGGGAGACTTATACTCTCCTACTTTGGACATCTTCTCAGGAAGGGCCAGTCCCTGGAGAAGCAGAGGGTAATTGAAGAAAAGGACAAAGATTGATGTGGTAGTTGCAGCAATGGGCTCAGATGCGGAGCAATTGTGAGATGGGATAGAAGTAGGCAATGCTTGTTCTCTTGTACATAAGGTCAGTAGGAGACAGACCAATTCAATGGTGCCTAATACCAACAACTTAGTAGCTGGATGAGTACTAAAGGCAATGCCACAGCTCATAATCTATCAATTCTCCTATTTTCATGTTACCTCATACAGCTGAGTAAAGATAGAATTTATAAAGACATTGATAATAAAATGAAGACAAAATAGGTGTTTTGAACTGAGTCAAAACTCACCTCCAGGAGAACCATTGGGACAGTGTTTACTTGTAATCAGAATATAGTTTACATTGGGGAATAAGTAGAATATGGGAATGGGAGGTCGTAGAAGGGGAGAATTTAATGCACTCAAAAACACTTCTTTCTTAGAACCTGATCTTTAATGTATAATCGCTTATTTAGCTGTATATTTATAATTTCCGTAGCTTGCTAGATGCGTGTTTTTCACTTTTCTTTTTTTTACAGTGGAGCAAGAAAAGAAGCTATGACAATTAGTCTTATCTTAAGTTGAATTGACCTTGGTTGCAGATTTCCAGGTAAGATTGGTCTGTTGCCCTGAGCTATCTTCTTCCTACACTGCTTGTTTTCCACTTCCTTTAAAAATATTATATTGATTTCATCAATTATAACTTCACTGAGCCCTTTGTAAGAATGCAAATACCTCTGGTAGTTTGAGAGGCTGTCATCACAAGTGTCTTATTTCCAAACCCCAGAACTGAGTCTAACAAAGGCACGATAATTCAGTTACATGATGGCTTAAATTGGCTTTTTAAAACTAGACAGGAATTTAGCTGTCATTGATAACATTGTTTCTCTAAGGATTAAATTCAGATTTCAAAACAAAGTACTGTAACTTGATCTATTTGTAATTTGGGACTGCCTGAATGTTGGATATATATATATGTATATATATGTGTGTGTATACATACATACATACATACATACACACATATATATATAGAGAGAGAGAGAAAGAGAGAGAGAAGTTAGGCTCAGATGAACTGGACTTAAGTTTGGTTCCACTAATTATTAAATACCTAGATATGGGAAAGTTATTCAATTATTATGGGTTTGGGTTCACTCATTAGTAAAATGTAGAAAGGTAAAAATCACCACATATCTGCCAGTTTGTCCTCCTCTTGTGGCTTTTATGTTAGTGTGATACTGAAAGCTATGCTACTGGCATTTCAAATGCAGCAGCGTCACCAAGGGGAGCAGGTTTTAGCAGTGCTCTCAAACTAAGAACGGATTACAAAGAAGGCATATGCTGTCCATTTCTATGGAATCATCCACAGAAACCTTATGAACAGCAGCCGACTATTTTCAGATACTGAAAACATGTGACTAACAGCCTAACTTTGTCAGCTATAGTGCCTGAAAATGAGCCTCTCAGGTCACTAGGCACTCAGAACATGTTTCCTTCTCAAAATAGAGTTGACCATAATGAGATGAATGGAATAAAGCTTTGGGGAATCTTAATTTGCTGACGAGGCACTAGTCAAAACGAGAAGAAATGTTGCTAATATCTATCAATAATCAGAGCTTGGAATCATACAGAATATGAACATGGGAAAGTTAGAAGTCATCAACAATGGTATGGAACAGGTAAAGATCAATATCCTAGCCACCAGTGAGCTGAAACAGACTGATATTGGCCATTTTGAATCAGGCAGTTATTTGGTTTATCATACCAGGAATGGAAAATTCAAGGAAAATGCCATTGCTTTCACCATCATAAAAAAGATTTCAATATGCATCATGAAGTGTTATTTTGTCTGTGACAGGACAACATATATGTGCTTATAAGGAAATCCAGTCAATAAAACTAATATTCAAATTTACACTTCAGTCTTTAAAGCTGGTAATGAAGAAATTGAAGAATTCCACCAATGTCTTCAGTCTGAAATTGAGCAAGTTTAATTATAATACATTGATAATTATTGCTGATTGGAATGCAAAAATTGGAGACACAGATGAGGAAACAGTTAGTGGAAAATGTGACCTTAGTGATAGAAATGAAACTGGAGATGATGTGATAGAATTTTGCAAGATAGACCTTTGTGATTTTTTCATCACAAATACCCTTTTCAACAATGAAAATGGCAATTATGCACAAAGAATTCTCCAGATGAAATAAACAGATACAAAATTGACTACATTTGTGGAAAATGCCATGGAGAAGTTCAGTATCAGCAGCTAATGTGAGGTCAGAGGCTGACTGTGAAATAGATAATCAGTTACTCACTTATAAATTCAAGTTGAAGCTGAAGATAATTAAAACAAGTCCAGTAGAGTCAAAAATACAACCTGACATTTATCTGAGAACATCTCAAAAGCAGAATTGATTCATTGGATACTAATTAAATAAGAGTTGGTGAGCTTTGGGAGGACATCATGAACATTACAAATGAAGAAGGGAACATTTCATTAAGAAGACAAGAAAGAAAAAAGATATCGAGGTGAATGTCAGAAGCGATTTTGAACTTTCTTTTAATGTTAGAATAGCTAAGGGAATTAGAAGAAATGATGAAGTTAAAGTGCTGAACAGAAATTTTCAGAGTAGATGAGGAAGACAGAGTAAATTATTATAAGGAAAGGTTCAAAATCTAGTTAGAAAGCCAAAAGGAAGAACACGCTCCACATATTTTTAGCTGAAAGAATCAAAGAGAAAGAAAAAACAAGCCGTGAGTTGCAAATTGAAAACTTCTATGACCAAAATACTGAATATTGCAGGAAGCATCAAAAGAAGATGGAAGGAATTCAGAGTCACTGAACCAGAAAGAGCCAGTCAATATTCAATCATTTCAAGAGGAAGTATATGATCAAGAATGAATGATCCTGAAGGAAGAAGACCACGCTGCCCTGAGAGCAGTAGTCAAAAGTCAGGAAGTGCTGGAATATCAATAGCAATCTTTCAGCAAACGGATGAAGCACTGAGAAGTACCCTCTCCTCTATGCCAAGGGATTTGAAATAAAGCTATGTGACCAGCAGACTGGAAGATATCCTTAATATTTTACCCATTCCAGTGGCGACCCAACAAACTGTAGAAATTCTTGAACAATATCATTGATATCATATGTTAGTCTCATTTTACTGAAAATCATTCAACAACATTTGCAGCAGTACATAGACAGGTAGCGGCCACAAATTCAGACTCCATTCAGGTGAATCTTTGCTGGGAGCAGCTAATACCAGAGAGGTATTTACTTGTGTTTTATTGACTATGTAAAGGCATTTGACTGTGTGACTCACAACAAAATATGAGCAATATTGAAAAGAATGAGAATTCAGAATATTTTATTGTGTTCATATGGAAGCTACATAGGGGCCAAGATGTCATTGTTCAAATAGAACAAAGTAATACTGCATGCTGTAAATCAGGAAGTGTGTACAACAGGGTTATATACTCTTTTCATACTTATTCAATCTGTTTGCTGAACAAGCAATCGAAATATCTGGATTATATGAAGAAGAATGAAGCATAGAATTCGATCAGGCTTATTAACAACTAGCAATATGCAGGTGACAACTTTTTTAGCTGAAAGTGATAGTTTGAAACAGTTGCTGATGAACATGAAGGATTGCAACCTTTGTGGTAGTTACATAATTTCACATCAACTTGAAGACGTATCAAAGTGCAACGGTGGTGGTATTCAGCCTGTCAGTGGGGTTACAGCCTGATGGTGCCTCCTTGTGGGCATGGCCTTCTCATAAAGAGGGTCCTTAGGACCTTCCCTTCCCTCTCTCTGCTTTCTTCTTCCTGCTGGCTGATCTTGATTGCTGTCAGACCCTATGACGTTACCACTGCCATTGGATCCACATGGCTTTGCAGCCACCAGCTTATGATCTTCCTGTAATCTTCATTGCATATGACTGGATCTGAAGAGGTTCTTGTGGATTAGTACCAGACTTATGGGTTTGAGTTTGATTGGAATGGGATGCTTTCTCCCTATCTAATTATTCCTTGACACAAAGCTCTTTCTTATACATATATGAATACCACTGAATTTGTTTCTCTATTCAACCTGGCCTGCCACAACATTCAATATGGCTAATGAATTAATGTAAAGAAAACAAGAATTCTCATAATTAGATCAATGGGTAGCATCATGATAGACAGAGAAAAGATTGAAGTTGGAGAAAATTTCATTTTGCTTAAATCCACAATCATTGCTGAAGTGGAGCAGTAGTCACAAGATTTAGCAAGCATTAGCTAAATATGCGACACAAGACTCCTATAAATTGTCAAACATCACAAATGTTTCTGTGAGAATTAAGATGTTGATAGAAGTGCGGGTGAAGGGAGACAGCAGGCAGTGTGAGATATGAAAAAGTGGTCAGTTATAATTTACCAAGGGTCCACGAGGTTGGCAGCATGCGGGTAAGAGGGGGAAAATAGGCTCAAGTGAAAGAAAACGTTTTGAAAAGAATGATGGCAATGCATGTGCTTCATAAAATGGATGTATGGATTGCTGTAAGAGCTCTAAGAAGGTGCATGACACATGGATTGATGTGTGGACTATGATAGGAGTTTAGGAACCCCCAATATAAAAATTCCTGCTTCCTTATGAAAAAAAGAGCTGTAAGATCCCCAAATTAAAAATATATATATATATGTGTGTGTATATATATATATACATATATACATATATATATATATATATATATGAATTAAGGTGCTCCTGACTCAAGTTATTTTCTTTGCAATCATCTCACCTGCATGTGAAAGTTGGGTATTGAATAAATAATACTGGGAAGAAACAAAATAACCACACAAAAGAACACGATTCAGTTGAATCATGGTGCTGGCAAGGAATATGAGCATATTAATGATACAAGGGACTCCAAAGAGAACAAAAAAAAAGTACTCTGTTGGAAGAAATACTCCCTAATGCTCCCTAGATTGATGGCCCCTGGTAAAGAACATTATGCTTGGTAACGTGAAAGGGCAGTGAAAAAAGAGAAAGATGATTTTTGAGATGAACTGACTCAATGACTACAGCAACAGGCATAAGCAAAGCCAGTTTGAGAATGGGGTAGTATGAGATAGTGTTTTGTTCTCTTGTACATAGAACCATTATGAGTTGTAAATGACTAAATGACACCTAACCACACCCAAACCCCAAAATATGAAGTCCCCCTAGACTGTTATTGGGCTAAATTGAGATAAAGCATTATATGAATGTGAGAAATAAACTGAAGATATCAAGTTTGCATCCATATGGATAAAATTCTATATAAGATATAAAACAGACCAAATCAGATATCATATAACACTACACCCTTGTTTCACCTAGCTGATATCCCATTTATCAGTGTCAGTATTTTGAGAAATAGTTTCCTAATGACAACCCTCTCAATAATTCTCAAAGACTCAGGAAGCATCATTGAGTTGCTTCCAACTGTGAATAGATGACCTACATTTCCATCTGAATTCCTAAACTGTAATTTCTACAATGGCAGAAATAAGTGCCAGAAATACAGTCAACTACAGCATATTGGTTGGCTTTTTAAAATTCTTCTTGAGCCTCTTCATAAGATCATCTGCAACCTGAACTGCTTCTTAAAATGGAGTGAATTGGTCAATATACACTCTGTCTGATATCTAAACTTCTTTGTTTTATTTGTGATTGTGGATGTGCCAGAGCATTTCCTTTCAATTTAGCATTAAGAAGATGACCCACACATTTTAAAGGTATGATGGACATTGAAGACAGTTTTGAGAATGATTTTTAGTCATCAATCATGAGGCAATATATGACATATCTGTTAGATTATTTACTTATTGTGTTGAGTATTTTTCAGCTAGAAATAATGCTGAACCGATTGTGGACTTGCCTAATGCCTTGTTTATGAAGCAATTAAAGTAGTTTTAAGTTTTGCTTCTATGTTCACCTTCATCCTTTTGACTTTGAACAAGTCTAAGGCATGATTTGAGGGTGCATTTAACAGTTAAATTTCATGAATCAAGGTTGCTGGACTCACTCGGAAAATGTTTCCAAAATTTTGCTCCAATTGCCCCATTGCTCCCTGCCAACCATGTGAGTTGACTGTGTCATAAACCAAAAAAACAAAAAAAGTCAACAGCCCCCCAAGGCAAACTCACTGCCATTGTGTCAGTGCTGACTCCTCCCTACCCCTCGGTGCAGCAGTGGGAAGGCCAGTCTTTCCCTTACAAAGTTGTTGGTGGTTTTGCACCACTTACCATGAGGATTGAAGTCCAATGTGTAACCAGTACACCACCAGGGCACCTTTGGCTATGTCATGGGAAGCCATAGGCATGCTCTATTTGTCAGAACACAACTTACTCAATATCAACCTTCAGTGGCTCAGGAAAGAAGGAGGAATAGGTGCAGAAAACATAGGGAAGAAATGGGATGCGTCACTGCACGATGAAAGAATTGCATGGATGAATTGAAATAGAATGTGCATGAATTGTTGGATGTAAAAATAGGATCTGCTTTATAAACCTTTACCTAAGTCACAGTGAAACAGTAAAAAATAAATAGTAAGGCTCCTGCTGTCTAGCAAAAGCATTTCTTATAACAAAATTAAAATATTGCATTTTTTCAGAACTTCTATTTCAAAACCATTGATGTAAATCATCAAAACAATCTTTACAGCATTTAGAGGGCATGAAACACTTCTTGCTGGGTCTGTGCAGACAAATGGTGACAGAGAAGTGTGGCTTCTGCCTTTGCAGCAGTGATAATACCAGAGATTGCGTTAGCTGTGTGGGTTTGGGGCTCCTGCTCTGGACATCCATTTGGACAAATAGAAGAATCAATAGGTGACTTCTCAAGAGGCGCATTCTCCTGGGAAATGTTCCAGCTGTCTTTGTGGGATTCTCCCCAGAGATTCTTCAGGAGGCTACTTATCGTTTAATTTTAAATCAGAGGATTACTTACTTAACCTTTGGATCCTAGATTTAAGTACTAGATTAAGTAATTAAAGTGAAGACCCATTGGAGTAATCTGGGTATCTTAATTTATAAAGCTATTATTCTTTTTTCATAAAATTACATTTTTTCAAAGGAAAAACATCTTTTCAAAGTTTCTGTTACTCTTTCTAGTGTAGGTTGCTTACCTTTTAGCTAAGGAGCAAGAGGGAGTTGAAGCCGAGTGCCTTTTGGATGGCTACAGATTTTGTATCTTTCTTGGAGATTTTCTTTCTTTTTTTTGTTCATGCTGACGAAGAAATGGCCTCGTTGTGATTCTATTGTTTTTACTCTCAAGGGTCAGGGAAGCCTGTGGATAGAAGCATGGCTGCTCTGATGGTGACCTGAAATTATCCTTATACTTCAAAGAGCTTCCTCTTTCTCTGTATGAAGAACTCTTTAAAGAAGTCCTTTTTCCTTTTACAAGGTAGCTGCTTCAAAGGACGTGGGAAAAGTATTTCCTTCTCCGTGTTTACCTTTCAAAGGTGAGGAGTTCATAGACAGTTCCCTGTTTGTACAGTAGAATCTAATCGTTGGCTTTGATTCGAGGGCCCTCCGAGGTCTATTCTACTGTCAGGAGTTTCCCATGCTCATTTGTCATTTACTGATGCACTAAAGAAGCTATGACAGGATGAAATAAAAATGCTGCCGTATGGTCCTCTGGTACATATTTCTGTCAGCGTCATGCACCACGAAAAGAACAACAACAATAATAAAAGAACTTGGTCCTGTGGTCAGAGCCTTCCTTTCCCTCAAAGGTTACAAAATGTTCACTGAGAGCTAGAAATGGCAGGCAAGATGGGGGGAGTATGGAATATGCGTGTCTTCTCATTTGGCACAATGAAGAAAAGCTGTAAAGCAAAGTTACTCATCTTTAACTTCTCCACTTGGATTTATACGTCCAACTGAGTTTGGTCTCTTTGGTTAAATAATGTTGAATGCTACTCATGTATTCCACAGTGCTATTGCCACACAACAGTCACCTGGGAACTGTCCTTAGAGTGTGGGACATGTGCCTTTGGATTCCGAGCCAGCAGTATGTTATCTGACACCATTTGTAAATATATTTCGTATGTACTAGAAAGCTTTTTGAAATCAGGGACTATGGCGTGCAGTCCACAAGGCCGCTCTGAGGAAAAGAACAGTGGGCTATACTTTGTAAGTCTTAAAAAAATATTTTATTAAAATGCTTGGCAGTAATAAGACCCAATATTTATCATTACAGTAAAAATGAGTTTTAGAAATAGCCAATTAAAAAATCATAAAATCAGTTCAAAGGAAATCTGATGACAAAGCAAGCTATCAATCTTTACACTATTGTTTAGGCAGGCGCAATAAACAAAAGCATTGACTAGAATTTTATGTACACTTTGATCATGGGTTAGATCAGAACATTACACTCAAGATAAACCAAATAGAAAAAGCACATTAAAGTACTATTAACAGGGTGGTTGGATTATCAATTAAAATATTTTAACAAGATTCTAGGTGAATTTTTAAAAAGTCATTATATTGGGGGCTTATATAATGCTTATCACAATCCATACATATCAAATGTGTCAAGCATATTTATACATTTGTTGCCATCATCATTCTCAAAACATTTGCTTTCGACTTGAGCCCTTAGGCTTCTAATTTTTCCCCTCCCTCCTCAACCCCCCTCCTTCATAAACCCTTGATAATTGATAAATTATTATCATTATTATGCTATTTCTTACACTGACATTTCCCTTTCCCTACTTCTCTGTTGTCCATTCCTCAGGGAGAGGATTATATGTAAATCCCTATAATCAGTTCCTCCTTTCTACTCTACTTTCCCTCCACTGTCCTAGTATCATCACTCTCACCACTAGTCCTGAAGGAAACATCGGTCCTGGATTCCCTGTGTTTCCAGTTCCTATCTGTACCAGTGTACATCCTCTGGTCTAGACGGATTTGTAAGGTAGAATTGGGTCATATATAGTTGGGAGGAAGAAGCATTTAAGAACTAGAGGGAAATTGTATGCTTCATCATTGCTACACTGTAGCCTGACTGGCTCCTCTCCTCCGGGGGTGGGGTGGGGGGACCCTTGTGTAAGGGGATGTCCATTTGCCTGCAGATGATCTTGTAGTCCCCACTCTGCACTCCCCTTCATTCACAATGATATGATATTTTGTTCTCTGAGGCCTGATGGATTATTAGTTCCTTTTGTTTTTACATTTGAAAAAACATTAATTCACGCTTGAGCAAAAAAATTATGAAACTGATTTTCTGTTGTAATGAGTAAACAGAGTATACCTGAGGAAAATTAAAAGCAAAAAGATCAATAGTATTTTAAGCAAAGCAACCCATTACACAAAGCACACTAAAACTAAGTTAAAGCCATTGTATGCCATTGAATCAATTCCAACAACTAGTGTCTCCAAAGTGACAGAGCAGATCTGTCCCATTGGGCTTCAGAGATTATAATATTTATGGGAAAAGTAAGGCTCGTGGTGCCTCTGGAAAGGTTGCCAATTCAAATCTACCAGCCACTACTAGGAGAAAGATGAGGTGATCAGCTCTAGTAAAGACTTATAGGGTGATGACAGGTGGGAACAACTTGAAGGGAGTGAGTTAATGTTGATGGGAACAGATCATCTGGGACTGACTGATGGGTTCAAACCAGTGACATTTCGGATAGCAGTTAAACACTTAAACACTGAGTGACTAGCATTCCTTCAGTTAAGGAATCATCAATCTACTCTATTGTGGTAGTCATGTGCTTATGTTAATTTTATGATTGAAATGTAGGGATGAAGTCTACCCTGTTAATCTGGAGATAGCCATTGAGTAGGCAATGAGGCCTCTATGTGGGCATGACTTTCTCCTAAGACTTCTGGGAAATCTCGCGATATTTCCCTTGTGAAGATGAGAAGCTGTCTTACCCAGTTGTTGGGAGTTGGTCTCAGAGACGATTAATCATGGACAAGACAAGATGGCAGCATCTGAAAAGCTGAAGGAGCCGGAGCAAAAGCCACATGGCTTTGCCCTGATGGATCAAGACCTCTGAAGCTGGAGAGGCCACGTGGAGACCCCTGCCAGCGATGAGTTGCTTCTACCACCACTGGATGATGTTGATGGACCCTGAGCCCTGGAAGCGAGGAGCCATGGGGAGACCCCTAACAACACTGGGATTCTGCACCCACTGATCTGTGATGTCATGAGTTGGAAAGAGACATCATAGACTGGTATCGGGCATATGGGCTAATATCGGACTCATGACTTTGGACTGGACTGGGTTGGGAGGCTTGCTCAGTGTTCCATTCCTTTTGTATATAAACCCTTTCTTTATATTCATATGCGTGTCTATAAAATTTGTTCCTCTAGTCTACCCAGACGGACATATCGATATAAGGCACCTTGCTATATATTCCATGCAAATTATTTCTAATCTTCATTCAACTCATTTTAGTTCTAATTTTGTTTGCAGAAATGGAAGATAGAAAATGTGGAATGTCCTTTCACTCACTACCATCAAGTCGGTGTCATTTCATAGTGACTCTATAAAACAGGGTAGAAACTACCCTCATAGCTTTCTGATACCAATCACAAAGAGAGCAGAAAGTTTCATCTTTCTCCCACAGAGTCTCTGGAGGTTTTGAACTGCTGACATCATGGCTAACTGTCCAACATGTGACCACTATGGCACCAGGGCATACTGGATTGTGTTTGGGCATTTTGTACTGTGAGCTCTTTCTCTTTCAGTGACAGGAGAAAGATTCCACATAAGTCTCTTAACGTCTTCCTGGACTAAAGGTTAACACTCTGATCTTACAAACCTTTGACCAACTTGCCCTGACCTAGTTACACCTCATCCTCCCCTCTCCTTTTCTGCAATTGAACTGGTTGACTTACTTTTCGCATGCTTGCTCAATACATTCCCACACCCACTTCCTTTTCTCCTGTTGCTGCAGGGTCTGCTATAAAGCCTATCTGTCCTTGTAAAGCCACTTCAAGAGCTCCAAAGCCATCTTGGTCACCTTTGTATTTTAACCACCTCTAACATCCCAGTGGCAGCTGCTCTTTGACAGCTTCTGTCGTTTCATGTCATTATCCAATAGTTACGTACACACGGCTTTTCTATCACATGAGTATTTAGCTCACTTTTTCATTTACTGTAGCATAGTGCAATTGCCAGGGAACCCAGGTGATATTAAGGGTTAGGTATTGAGCTGCTAATTCCAAAGGTGGCTGTTCAAACCCACAAGCCACTGCTCAGAAGGATTTTGCTCTGGCAAAGATGTGTAGTTTCAGAAACCCTATTTAGGGTCATTGAGTGCATAATCGCAAAAGGTGGGCCATATAAAGCTGAATTTGAATTTAGAGGAAGGCTCATTAATAACCTTTGATATGCAAATGACCCAAATGTGCTTGCTGAAAAACAAAGGATTTCCTGATGAAGATCAAAGGCTGCAGTGTTCTGTGTGGATTACACCTCATTGTACAAAAAAAAAAAAAAAAAATTACAACTGGCCCAAAGGTCCAGTACTAGATGGAGAAAATATTGAAGTTGTCTAAGTATTTCGTTTTACTTAGATTTATAATCAGCAAGGCTGCCACTTTGAGAATGAAGGTGTCATAGTATTTTCAATCAACCAATATGAATGCAAAAAAGTTTGGAAAAGAATACAGAAGACAAGACAAGAATTTATGCCTTGAAATTTTGGTGTTGAAGTGCCATGGATTGCTAGAAGAACAATCAAATCTATCTTTGGAGTTGAGCCAGAGTGCACCTTAGGAGCAAGAAGGGCAAGTTTCCATCTCATGAACTTTGGACATGTGACAAGAAGAGACTAGTCCCTGGAAAAGGACACCATGGTTGGTACAGCAGAAGGTCAGAGAAAAGGAGGAAGACCCTTCATGTGATGCATTAGCACCATGGTTGCAACAATGGGCTCAGACATGACAAAAATTGTGAAGAGGGTACAGGATCAAACAGTGTTTCCTGCTGGCTTCTCAGGGTTGAGTCAAAACCAACCGGATGGTACCTCACAAGAACCAGATCAGTCAGGACTGACTCTGGCACTGGGTGGTAGAAAGGCAAAATCAGTCTCTGCAAATCTTTAACTCCATGACCTTTAACGATTTAGATCGTTTCTCTACATATTAGTTTCTTCGTCTGTTGACTCCACGCAGTAATAAAGAACAAAGATTCATAGATTTGTTGGGAGAATTGTGCAATAGAATAAATGTAAGGAATTAACAACATTCATGGAGCATAGAAATTATAACTATAAACCTTAACTATATTTATAGTTGGAATCCTGGGTAGTGCAAATAATTGATGTGTTCAGCTGCCCGCCACAAGGCTGGAGGTTTAAATCCATTCAAGGTTCTGGTGCTCTACTTCTGAAAGAGTGACAAATGAAACCCCTATGGCCCACATTTCTACTGTGAAATGCAATGTATTGCCATGAGTTGAAATCAACTCAATCATAATCCGTTTTATTATTAGTATTTTCATTTGACACAGTATGCTTATGAACAAACAATAACACAGGAAATTATGAGATTAAGCAAAACTTCAAGAGTCCCTCTCCCAATCTTTTCATATTTCCTTTTGAATATTTCAACATTAATTATAATATTCAAAGTTTTAAAAATATTTATGCATGTGTGCGGGACTGTGGCTCACAGGGTTGACAGTTCAAATTTAGCAGCAGCTAAATTGAACAAGGCTGGGCTTCCACCTCCCACCAGGGCAGTGATATCACACAAAAAAGTTTATTTATTTTAACATCCATATTGCTGAATATTATTAAAAGTATAATCCACATTTGTAGAGTGCATATGAATAAATGTGTTCATTTATTGGTTAGTGGACAGAATAAGGGGAAAACATGGGGGAGGCCTGGGAGAAAAATCACACTGGATGAGCATTTTCAGAATAATGTAAGATATTGGTATTAGGATGCAGACAGATTTAAAAATTTAGGCAAACCTATGCAAATAAATTTAATAACAATGAGTGGCTAATTCTGGAGTGTTGTGATCCTTTACAATTCTTACTTATTTCATTATGAAGTGACTCACAAGGAAACAGGTGAGACTCATACCTCATGATCTTGTCTGGATGTTGGAAAAGGCCAATGACTCACATGTAGATCAGAGAATACATATCTCAGGGTGATTGTTAGTGAAACATGACTAATGTTCCCAGGCTAGTTGGTGATTCTTTAAAAATTTCCCAAGAATCAGATCCTCATATGCAAGTACTTCTAAATAAATCTTACTAGAGAAAAGAAAATGACCTTGCCATACATCTCACCTATGAAACTCAATTTTCTGCCTCAAATTTTGAAGCAATTATGATCAAATCCTGTTCTGCTTAATTCATCTCAAGTAAGATTGCATGACATCACAAAAGGAGTAGAAAATGGCTTTAGAATTCCTAAGCCTTCACTTCTATCTGCATTTGAATTTATAGGCCTTCCTTCTGCTGAGGTTCTTGCCCAAGGTCTTCCTTTTTCTATGACTGGCAAGAGAAAGCTGATAAACTTTGGTAAGAGCAATGAGATGCCATGCTCTTCTTTTAGCCAAGAATCCTGGATTCTTTATTCAGCATAGATATTGAATAAATAATGGCAAAAGTATATAATCCTGGTGCACATATTCCTGATTTAAAGAAAGGCAAAATCTCTGTGTGCTGTTGGAAAAAAGAATCAATGGATTCATGTGCAGTTTCCACATATTCCAGAATTGCCTATTCTTCTCAATGTTATCCATAACTCGTTATCACCCACAGTTGAATGATGACTTTGCATGGTCAATGCAATACAGGTACATGCCGTTCAGCCAAGGTACATGACAGTCTTCATTTCATACCCTCTTTTGAATCATATGAGACTTTCTGGCAGTTTCCTCTCATACTATTACAACTCTTTTTTAATTAAAACTTCAGCAAAATTTTACTTGTGTGGGATATCGACTTTGATAATGTCTGCACTGTCTTGGATTCTTTTGGGGGGATGGGAGTGAATAGAGATAAAATCTCTGTCATCTTATAGCTAATGTTCACTTCTACTGAGGCATTGGTATTTCAGTGGTAGAATACTTGCTTCCTGTGCAAGAGACTCATGTTTAATTCATGGCTAATGCACATCATGTGCAGTCAACAGTACCTGTCAGGGAAGGCTGCCGTTTTTCTACGAAGCTGAACAGGTGTCAGTGGATATTTCAGGTAAGTAAGATGAACCAGAAAGAAATGCCTGGTAATCTACTTCTGAATATCAGTGAACAGCACAAGACTGACCAGAGTTTCATTCCATTGTGCATAGGTTGCAACCTGTCAGGGACAGGGACATAGTGTTCAAGATAAAAGGTAAGTAAGCACATAGGGCATCATCAGAATGGGTGATCCGGTTGTCCAAAGTAAAACCAATAAACACCAAGCAGGCAAAAGAAAACGAACATGTCGCAATGAACAAAAACTGGCAAGGAGCTCAAGGAAATTGTTAACAGTTCAGTGCATGAGAACAAGTCAGTAGGAAGATAAATGCATGTGGGGTCACAAGGGTACCCTCATGGAAGGTTTATTTAACCTGAGAACACATCTTTTGACATATTTTTTCTGCAGTCATGTCAAATCCCCTATTTCAATGAGTCTCTTGTGAGATTTCTTCCAAACAAACAAGATATACTATTTAGCATGAGTGGTTACTAGGCAAAAACCTAGCATATTAATATATAACAACCCTTGGATTCATTTTGAGACAATCATCTTGCAAATCCTCACCTTCTTATTGCAAAACGCTCAGGAAGAGACCCAGCAAGGCTCTGATATGGGAGACAAATGCAAGAGTCCTCTCTCGCTTACATCATCATAAACCACTAAAGGGAACTTGAGTTCTAGGTGATGTGTCAAAGCAAGGAAACACAAATAATCTGACCACTGTAATGAATTCAATCATGCTTGCTTACAGAACTTTGGTTACTGTCTATAAGAGTACCTTGATCTTTCAGTTTGTCTATAAATTCTACTCCTGGTCCCTCTCAAACAGCTAAAAACTGTTTAGAGAGAGATACATATCTCTAACATATGGAGAACCTGTTGAAGTGACTGAGCACATGCACTAGCTCGAAGCGTTCTTCTCATGAAGATATTCCAAGTACTTTGTTATTTATGGGAAGTTCGCAAATTTGAGTTTTCTAAGTGCAGAGGTCAGTTAGGCTGGGTTTTCTAAGGAAGCAAAACCATGACACACATACATGTTATAAGCAAGAATATTATATCAAGGACCCAACTGTCTACCTGAAGTCCACTGGCCAAATACTAGTTGAAGCCCTTTCCAGAATACTTAGGAAGGTAGGTGAGTGGAAAGCAGGGACAGCACAGATCAGTGGGTTCAGAGACACATAGATCTGAGGTTGGCAGTAACATGACAGGGGACAAAAGCTCCTAGGATCATCTGGGACTTAAAGGTCACCAGAGTTAGACTCACTCCAGGCAAGCAGAAAGGCAAAAAAGGTGCAAGAGAGAAATTCTCAATGTCTCTCTTATAAAAAGACCACAAAGTGAAAAAGGCCTCATCATGCTACAGCCTGATTGAGTGGTTAAATGCCACATCTACCTCCACACAGGGTGAAATCCACACCTGCTTCCATCTAGTTGACCTAGAATCTAACCATCACAGGAGGTCAGACCTATGGTAATGCTAACAGTTTTCATACCATGTGTTGAGTATCCATTCACTTTATTTGATAGGCTGTAGTACAGTAGAATGTTGTTCAGAAAAAGCTATTTTTTTCTACTATGTCAATATTTCGTCATGTTCACTTACAGAATGCTAGGTCTTAAAATACCTTTTGACTGCGACTGAGCATTAAAACATCTGTCTAAGCTCATTGGGGAGTACAGACTGGAACACTGAGTGCACCTCTAGAATTGTACACTTAGGTCATAGTTGTCTTAGAGTATATTGCTGAAGACCAGGCATGAAAAAGATACTAGGAGAAAAACTGAAAACCTTGCCAACAAACTGCAGACTTAGAATACGTGTTTATGTCGCTGTTCAGCACAGAAGTGGCAAAGCCCACGTGGAAGAAACACACCAGCCTGTATGATAAAGAGGGGCTGAAGGGAGCAGGTATCGAGCATCAAAGAACAAGAATCACACCATTATGAATGAGAGGGAAAGCAGGGTGGGGACCTAAGGCCCACTGGTGGGTAATTGGTTACCCCTTTACAGAGGAGTCAAGGGAAGGAGACAGACCAGTCAAGGTGCAGCAAGGCAGTGATGATGCATACAACTTTCCTCTAGTTCCTGAAGCTTTCCTTCCCCGAACTATCATGGTCCCACCTCTGCCTTACAAATCCAGCTGGACTGAAGAAGGTACACTGATAGAGAGGAGAGCTGGAGATATGGGGACCCCAGGACAGATGAGCCCCTTGGGGTCAGTGATGAGATTGGAGTTACCGGATGGGTGCAGAGAAGGAGGGGTAGAGAGATGGAACCAACTGCAAAAATATATACATAATCTCCTATCTGGAGGACAGACATCAAAGGAGTGGGCTGGGGGAGAAGTGTAAGATAAGACAGAACAATAATAATTTATAGAGTATTGAGGGACGGTGGGGAAAGGAGAGCAGGGGAAGAGGGGAAAGAGTAGAAAGCTGATATCAAGGGCTCAAGTGTAAAAGCAGATATTTGGAGAATGATAACAGCAGCAGAGATGCAAAGATGTTTGGCACAGTATATGTATTTATGTACTGTGAAAAACGATGTATGAGCCGCAATAAAATGATTTTTAATAATAAAAATAAAAAAAATAATGAGAAAAGGATATGTGTTTATGTTAGTGATGTGGGATAATATATATCAGCATTTTCATTGGGAGACTCACACTCTCCCAGGCTCAGAAATAAAGGCATGGATCTCTACCAGGCACTAACAGGGGATTCACATGAATTAAGAGAAATTTTTTAAATATTTAAAACACAACAAATATTGCTAACTATTTATTATCAAACAGTTCAATCTCAGGATGTTCAGAAGAACAGCATACTATGCCTATTTCATATAATCAGCACACCTGAATCTCCCATGAGAGAAATATAAAAGTATATGAAGTTTTCGCTCATAAAGTTCTCTTCTTCAATAATATGGATCTGTATGATGAATGCAGGAAGGCATCTAAGAAAATCCACAGACTCATCCTGATCATTTATTTATAAATCATTGTGGAGAAGCATTAGTACATTCTTACATAAGAACTCACTTTCCTGCAGGAAAGATACATTTTACTCAGGTAGGCATGTGTGATTGTACAGTAGCAGATAGAATGCCATGCATGCACATTTTCCACTATTGAAACTGCTTTCTACAAATTCCTAACTTCAGCAATTACAAAGTTGGATTATATGAAGAAGAATGTGGCCTCAAGATTTGATAAAGATTTTTTAACAACTGTGATACACAAATCACCCAACATTTCTTGCCGAAAGCAAGGAGGACTTGAAGCACTTGCTGTTGAAGTTTAAGATTGTAACCACTACAACTCAATGTAAAGTAAACAAAAATCCTCCCAAACAGATCTGTAGCACCATCATGAGAAATGGAGAAAAGATTGAAGGTGTCCAGAATTTTCTCTTGCTTGACTCCACAGTCAGTGCTCCTGACAGCAGCAGTCAAGAGATTAAAAGATGAGTTGCAGTACGTAAATCTGATCCACGTGACCTGTTTAGTGTGTTATAAAGCAAGGGTGCTACTTTGAGGACTATGATGCACCTCACACCAGTCACGGTATTTTCCATTGTCTCATATTCATGGGAAAATGAGATATTGAAGAGGGAAGACCAAAGAAGAATCAATTTGTTTGAAATGTGGTACTGGAGAAGAATATTTAAAATGCCATGAACTTCCAAAGGGACAAACAGATCTGTCTTGGATGGAGTACAACCAGAGTGTTCCTTCAAGGCAAAAGTAGCAAGACTTCATCTTCCCTCCTTTGGACGTGCTAGGAGAGACCATCCCTAGGGAAGAACACCGTGCTTGGTAATAAAGAGGGACAGCAGTAAAGAGGAACAGCCTCAAGGAGATCAACTGATCCTGTGATAGCAACATAGGAATCCACAACATGCTTGCGCAGAGGAACAACGGAGAGGGCGGCATGGGACTGGACAGGGTTTTCTTCTATCGGGCATCGGCTCGCTGTGGGTGAGAACTGGCAGGGCAGCACGCACAACAACAGCAGCCTCAATGTGATAATCTATGTGGACTGAAAAGCTAGTTCCTTTCCTGTGTTTTACGGGTAACCCTTGCGATAGGCTTCCCCTACTGAAAATATTCTGCATGGTCAATGAGTTGAAGAATGGGCTCAGTGGGTAAAATCAAATAGAAATTTTCTGTGGCAAAAAAAAAAAAAAAAGGAAAATAGAAAAAAAAGAAAAATATATCATTCTCTAGCTCTGTGGGGGAAGAATGTCATTTCCAGGGACAGCCACTTCTTCAAGTGAGGATATGAATTAATTGGTTTTTATATTCTAGGAAATGGTTAAAATGAAAATACCCAGATTTTACTCATAAAAACTTACATTCAACAGGTCAGCAGGCTTTAAGACTCTGAAGTAAAAATAATTTCCTCAGGAAATTCGATAATCAGCGATGCTATTCCACATTTAAACATATGGGCTGTGCCTACTTTGGAGACTCAGAAGCACCTTTGTGACCCAAAATAGTCAAATGATCTTCTGCTTTTCTTTAATGCATGAAGTTGCAGTCTATTAATTAAACAATGGCATTTAATTTAAGATACATACCAGGAATAAAAGAACTAGTTTTGTACATCTAAAGCAGATATCATGTGTCCTATTGTTTGAAACTTCTATGACAATGTTGTGCTTTTTCTCCAAATAATTGGCATTTGTGACATTCTTCTATCTGTAGCTTTTAATGGTGTAATATAATTTTTCTTCCCATTTCAGCTTCCTGTTTAATCTACTAGTGCCTGTTAAATCAGCTTCCACTCATGGCAAAGTTTGAGGCTGCTTTTGTTAGGCTAAATATTAATTTTCTTTCTTTCTTCTTGCAAAACTTTTAATCTGACCCAGCTTTCAGCTTCATTTACTTAGTTCTATCCCTGGTTGACTAACAGCAATTGCCAGAATGTCACTTAGTGGAAAAATCAAGTCCTGAAAGAAGGTCTAGGACCGTATTTGACTATAGAGTGTCTCTTCTTTTTCCAAGCCTATCTGTCAGGGCACACCTGGGTACTCCTCCCCAGGGCTAAGAAGAAGTTTTGATTGCCCTGCTCTTAATTAGCAAAATCCCTTTCTTCTTATACTACAGGTGAACATGATTCATTCTCTTGTCTATATTCCTAAAAGAGAGATTCCTTGGAAAAGGACAAATCACAGTAAAATTAAGAGAAGGTCAGTAGAGAGTTGCTTCAAAGATAATTCCTCTCTATGGTTATAGGAAGTTTTAAAATGCATGTTTTTAGCGTATGTAAATTTCATAATATATTCCAAGTAGCAGTTAGGGGTGTTTGTGTTTGATGAATTCAGGTGTGTCCAAGGATCACCTTCCTTCTTCTTCAGCACACACATATTTAGTATACTGGGCTGCTAAATATAGGTCAGCAGTTCAAAACCACCAGCTGCTCCTCTGGAGAGAGATGAAGCTTTCTGCGTTTGAAATTAGAGTCTCAGAAACCCCCAGGGGCAGTTCTACTTTGTTCTAGAAGACCACTGTGAGTCAGATTGGACTCTATGGCAGTGAGTTTGCTTGTTTGTTCTAGGTTTGGGTATAACTGAATCCCCCTTCATCTGCATATATAGAGAACACGAGGATATAGCTTCACTGGGCCCATACATATTTTTTTTATATTGCATGGAAATGTGCATTTTTTCTTGGAATCTTTCTCAAAGTATATATTTGTGTTTTGTGGGCTGTATGAGACCAAGAAGATTAAGAACTATTGAAGCAATGACCTCGTAGCTTGAACTATCAAAAAAAAAAGCCAAATCAAAATAGTTTGGGGCACTTGGAGTTAATATTCATAGCAATTTTAACTTAAAAGGGAAGGTTCTTTATTCTCTGCAAAGTTCTATTTTAGAGGCAATGGCAAGATGAACAGCAAGTGATGATAGATCCATAGATGATAGTCTTATATTTTAACTCAAATCAGATATGACCACCCAGATGTAAGTGAAAACTACCACATGTATCATATTTTCAGACCATAAGACACACCCAGTTTTTAGAGAAGGAAAACAAGAAAAAAACATCCAGAACCAAATAGTACCAGTATACTAAAATATTTATAAAAATAAAGCAAAATACGGTAATATTTAACAGCATAAACTCAACGGTGGTGTTAACAACCGTTATCACTTTGATTAACAAATGAGGGGAGGCAAGCCCTGTACGGATCATGTGACCTGACTGGCATTGAGACTCCAGGCGGTGGAACTCTCCCTGGACACACAGCAATCCACAGCATGTAAACAGCAGTGGAATGTAAGCGGACACATGGGATCACAAACAAATGTTCTTGGTATCACACCTTTGGACCATAAGACACACCCTCATTTTTCTCCCACTTTGGGGGGGGGAGGGGTTGCGTCTTATGGTCTGACAAATATGGTATATATAATCACAACTTTTCATGCCCTTTTATTCCCCAATTTTCCATCCATCTATACTTTTAAGTATGAAAAAAACATTCCTTCCCTCATTTTTGATATATATATATATATATATCTATGGCCTGATGAATTGTGCTATTGCCTACTGTGTTGCCATTTGGCAATTCATAATTAATTTGTAGAACCCATAAATATAAGGTGTGACTCTGGCGTAAAGCATAGCATATTTCGAGGAAGGATTAAATCTCTATATATGACAAAGAAGTGCATGCATGCCTGCTCCGTGAAGGGCAAAATAATGAGGTCTATCGATCTTGAGGCTGTGGAGAAGAACATGGGGAAGACTTTTACCCAGCCAGAATATTGACTTCCACATTTAGATGTACTGTATGAGCTATGCTTCTTCAGAGGGAGTCCTGGTGGCGTAATGGTTAAGCAATTGGCTGCTAATCTCAAAATCCACAATTGAAAACCACCAGCCCCTACAAGGAAGAACAAGGAGGCTTTCTGCTTCTCTAAACTGTGACAGTCTTGGAAACCCACAGAGGAAGCTCTGCTATGCTTTACAGGGTCACAATGCGGCAGCATCAACTCCATGGCAGTGGATTTGTCTGCTTGCTTGCTTGCGTTTGGATTTCTGAGTGGAGGCGGCGGAGGAGAAACACACTGAAACCTCACTGGTTTCCCCCAGGACAGTCAATCACTCATGGTGTCAGCCTCCCTCAATGGACCTCCTCCCATTACAAACCATACAGCGAGACCTCATCGTGCCTCTGATAAATGTTGTGGCAGTCATGGACTCGTGTCAATTTCATGACTGGGAGTCTAGGGGTGGAGTCTAGCTTGTCAATCTGGAGATAGCCAATGAGGCCTCTGTGCGGGCAAGGCTTTCTCCTGAGATTTCTGGGAAATCTCGCAGTGTTTTCCAATTGGAGAAGAGAAACTTGAGTCTCAGTCTCTTGGAGTTGGTCTACTGACAAGACGAGATGGCAGCATGCTGATCCATCCTGATCCCTGGGGAATGGAGGAGCCAAAGAGGAAGCCACATGGGCTTGCCCTGATGGAACCAGACTTCTGGGGCTGAAGAAGCCACAGAGAGACCCCTGCCAGCACTGAGATGCTTCCACTACCAATGGATACTGCTGATGGACCCTGAACCCTGGAAATGAGGAGCCATGGGGAGACCTCTGCTAGCACTGGGATGCTTCTACTGCATGTGCAGGGAACATATAGCCTATGGCAGTCATGTACTTTGGTGTCAATTTCATGATCAAGAGTGCAGGGGTGGAGTCTAGCCTGTCATTCTGGAGAAAATCAAATGAGACTTCAGTATGAGCATGGCTTTCTCTGAGAATTCTGGGAAATCTCACAGCATTTCACCCATAGAGGTGAGAGACTATAGACTCAGTCTCTGGAAAATGCTCTACTGACAAGACAAGACAGCAACATGCCGGTAGACCCTAAGACCTGGAGGAGCTAGAAGGGAAACCATATGGGCTTACCCTGATGGAACCAGACCTCTGGGGCCGGAGAAGTCATGTAGAGACTCCTGCCAGAACTGAGATGTTTGGGAGGCCTCAGAGAGACCCCTACCAGTGCTGAGCTGTTTCCTCCACCACTGGATACACAAGACTCTGCACCCATGGGCCTGTGATTGCCCTGGCATCATTGCATGTGCTTCATGGATCCAAAGAAGACTAATGGATTGGTATCAGATATATGGGCTAATATTGGACTTTTGGACTGGACTAGATTAGGATGTTTTCTCAATGTTCCATTCCTCTTGTATATAAACCTTTCCCTTTTATCATTGTGTGTCAATGAATTTGTTTCTCTAATCTACACGGACTAACACAAATGTTGAACATGCAGGAATGTGTGATCAATATAGTTGCAATTTCTTGTTAGATTCAATGAATACTGAAACCAAAATTGTTTTGAAAAATCATCCTGTCTTGGATTACATTATTGGTTATAACATTATCAGCAAGTAAAGGGAAACCTTTTAAAATTTCTCTCTTTTCTTTCAATTTTTTATTATTTAATTCTCAAACAAATATGGATTGAAGTTCATAAATAGTACTTACCGAATAATGTATCCAAAGCATTGGAAATTGTGA
The DNA here is from genome assembly GCA_004026705.1 of Nesogale talazaci. Lineage (NCBI taxonomy): Eukaryota > Metazoa > Chordata > Mammalia > Afrosoricida > Tenrecidae > Nesogale > Nesogale talazaci. The sequence goes on along the minus strand of PVJH01000300.1, from coordinate 247,865 downwards.
CAAAATGAATGCACATTTTAAAAAACCCACTGGCAGCATGAAATCAACAGTGTGTTCTTGTCCCATGTGCAAATGAAATTACATGACTCAAAAGGTCACTGTAATTGGGTAATGATGAGAGGGCTGAGCAGAATGCCCAAGATTCAATAGGTATATTAGCAAGTTGATACACATAAGCCTGTCTTATGAAAAATGCTTTGTGGTTGTAACTAACAATAGAAAAAGGCATTTTGATATAACCTCCACTCCTGGGTCGAGCAGGGGGAAGATGAGGCGAGATGGATCCTTGTATCGACCAAAGCATGTGTGCTTCTGCCCCCACCCCCACCCCCAGTCGCTGTGTCCTGCGCCTGCGCCCTGGCGCCATGGTCACCCTGCCCAAGAGCAAGGCTGAAGAGCATGCTAAGGGAGTTCAAGCCAAGGAGAAGGATGATCCTCAAAGGAGATCAACAAGGCGATCTGCTAAACCTCCTCCCAAATCAGGCTTCTCCATAGAAGGGCGAGAAGGTCCTCATGTGGGAAGCAGGGGAAGGCGCTGCTGGCAAGGGCGGGAACCACCCTGCAGGAAACGGAGACGGCAGCACAGGTCAGGCACAGACGGAGGAGGTGCGGGAGGTGCTAACTGAAGTGTGTGCTTTCTTGATAACAGTGTCCTTCTAGTGACTGTACAGTTCAAAATGCTATTTTTTTTGACATCACTGCCCTCTAGTGGGAGTAGGAGACCCAGCCTTGCTCCTGGAGAGGTGCTGTTGGATTTGCACCGCCAGCCCAGTGGGCCGCAGTCCCGCGCACAACCACTACGCCACCCGGGCTCAGTCTCAAAATGCTATATATTTTTTTAATCAAGCTTTAAAGAAGTGAAGCCTTTTTTGTGTATTTTAAAGCTATGTTGTTGGCACACGGAACACATCATCGCTGTTGCTGTTGTTTTGGGGGGCAGGAACACAAATGTCACTACGAGGTTGTCTCCAAAGCTGGACGCTTGTGAAAGACAACCCCATGCTCTTCTGGTTCTGAGAGACTCCCTCTGGGCTCCCTGGAGGAGGGAGGCCCCGACCTTCCCACGCACCAGCGCCTCTGCACAAGCGCCTCGTGAGAGGGAAAAGTACCCTCTGTTTTCCCACCCTCCGAGCCCACTCCACCTTCAGCATAAACTTGACTCCCCCAAACCCAGAGTCCTGCTGGGGTCTGACCTCAGAACATCGGTTGTTAAAAAGCTGGACTGTCCGGTGACACCATCTTAATGTCATCCCACAAAAGAGCAGTGTTGCCTCCCCACCCTCAACCCCCACCCCAGTGTGAAGGGTAGATTTGTTATGCCAACATGGCCACAGAAGATTGGTGGGTCTGTTGTGACGGCACGGCCAAAGAACACACGTGATGAATTGAAGAGCAGAGATAGGAAGGGCTCAGCGAGTCCCGCCCTCTCTCTCGCATTTGGATCTTCGGACAAGAGAGCTGCCTGAGCTGCCTTGTTCATCCTGTGCCTCGACCTCCAAGCAACACTACCCGTGGGACACCTACTCGTGGACTGTGCAGCTGTGAGTTGAGGATCCTTCAAGCCCTGCTTCGCCACGCTCCTGGGATATACATCTCTTGAGCTGGGGACTGTTGGACTCTGTCATCTGGCTGACTGTTGGTGACCTGCTCTGCCGTTTGCTGCCTGTGATCAGATAGCCTGGATTGCTCTACAGAGGACTACTCAGCAGCCTTCAAGACAGTCTTCTAGCTGCCTCACGCAAGTGAGTTACACTGAGCAATCCGTACTACTTTATAGATTATTTACCTATTTCTTTGTGATCTCATATACCTTTCTCTATATATAAATATATAAAAAGAATTACTAGTGTCCTGGTTTTATTTCTCAAAGAGAACCCTGCCTGACACACCCCGCATTGTGGCTCTTCAGTGGGGTGATTCCACCATGTTGGTTGCAGTTTCTGAAAGTTAGGGTTGGCTGATGAACACTTGTTCAAACCACATGCTAAATGTGAAGTGTCAATCCTCACTCCAAACTGCCCAGAGCATCAGATGTAGGCTTGATAGTGATGTTCTGATTGGTTATCCATTGAAGAAGGGAGTATGAAAACTGTTGAACAGTTGTCTGCCCTTGTCCCGTCTGAAAACCATGATTGTTTATGAAAGGTATCTTTAATAAAGCTGGCTACAATTTTAAAACAAAAGCAATCAAGCAGGACATTTCCAGAGCAATCATTTTGGTGGCATCTCATCTCCCAGGGTGCCCCCGCACTTTCCTAATTATGCTACTAGAAAGAGAACGCAAGGGCTACACTGACGCTGATCAATGTTCTGATTGCATTTCAGTGTTAGCTCATATCATGGATGTCACATCAGGACTTGGGCACTGGGTCTGCTGAGCCATGGCCCGGTTCTTTCTGTGTCTCCGCAGGCCTCACCTGCAAGCCACTGACATAGACTGCTGGGATACCTAGGTTGTGGTTCAAGACACTCCTGAGAGGGTTTTGTTTGTTTATTTGCTTTGCTATTGTTAATTTCCTCGCTGAATTGTTTGCGAGGGTAAAAGAGATGAAGTGGCGGCTTGGTAGTACTCAGTTTTGTTACTTAAAGTTTTTCTGCTCCCCCCCCTCCCTTTTGTGAATGTTGGTAATTTTCTGATTCATGGCTATGTGTCTCTTTGTAAAGAGAGCTTCTGATACATTTACTGCAGTTCCCAGACTGCTTCTGAGAGTGTTTCCGGTTATGACTCTTTTCATAAATGACAAGAGAGCTGTAGACTGACCCTGTCCAACAGTGGTCACCTCAAGTTGCTTAGTCTGATCGGTAGGTGGTGTAAGTATAAATTATACACTAGATTTCAAAGACTTTACATGAAAAACCAATAGAAAATATTTCACTAAAACATTGTGTATTTATTTCATGATGGTTAAAATGGCAAAGCAACTACATATCCCTCAATGTTCAGTCAGTCAGACAATGTCCAACACACACCTACACACCACCACACATGCCACTGTGGTTCCATAAGGCGTTGTTCTGTTTTGATTTTTAAGAAAAAGACAGGATCCTTTTGTCAATTATTTTCCTCTACTGGTATTCAGGACTCAAAGCCTAGCCTCTGGTAGTATGGAAGTATAGATGATATGCAAGCAGATGAACCAGACAGCATGGTGATGTGGCTGTGGGTGCAAAAAGAGTCTTTGTCCAGTGGTCTGCTAGGATGGCAGTTGTGGATGCTAGAAGGTTAAGGCTGCTTTTGCTGCTCATAGGTGAACCACTTAGCTCTTTCATCATCACGCCCTCTTCCTCTTCATCACTGTTCCTTCATTCGCCCCCACTTTTCAGTGCCCACCTTTCTTCCAGCTTCTGTCAGCAGTGTCAGCAAAAGTAGTCATGGCTGCAGTGGCAACACAAACAACTCAACTTATGTTCCCATTATGCTTGAATACAGAATTTGCACCACATACAAATTACATAGTGTACAAATTTACAGAACAAGTCATGGGCGTTGAGCGATGCATCCCTGTTGTGAAAAATGATACTTGGGGGCAATCTAACTCGACATCAGCTACAGCTGATTCCTATGAGTCAGTGGTTAGCTGTGTCTTCACTGTCTGATTTCTTTACCAGTTCAGACATCCACCATTCCTTCCAAGGCACTGGGCACTTCTCTGCTGGGTTCTGGAATCCTATGCAATGGCCACCAAGAACCCACAGTCAAGACTCACAGTTATGAGTTTTATGCAGGAAGTTAATGGGCTCGTTCTTGCTTCGGAGGCACATACACTAAGAGGTTTAATAGTTTGTTAGGGAAGTTCAGGAGCGCTTCCATTTGCGCACAGGAACACTTCTCTCTGAGCCCTCTGGAAATGTTAAACTACTATCTAAGTGCTGTTGACCAACTCCCAGAGGTGGCTAGCTGTAACTCCCTGGTTCGGCAATCCCAACTCCCTGAGTTAAACACTTAGAGGTACCCTCTTCCACCCATGAGGCTTTGCCCAAAGGCACTCGGTTTCACTTGCTCTGTGCACTGGGAAGTCTGCAACTCTGTCTTATGCTGCTGCTGTAGTACTGCTTCCACTTCTTTGCCACCTCTGCAACTCTCTGCCTCCAGGATCAAGGAGGTTCTGTAGTGTAAGCATCTCATCTTTAGCCCTCCCTCCTTCCTTCCATCCTTCCTTCACGCCCTTCTTTTTCTCTCCTCTTAACCACGTTATTGGTATACATTGTTCACATACCATAAAATTCAATGGCTTAAATGTGTTAAAAAGAGTTATGTAATCATCACCCCAGCCTTTATGGAGTATTTACCCTCGATTTCATATAAAGAAAATCATACAAAAAAAATGCAAAACAATGACAAAAAAGTAAAAAAAAGACCCCAATCCAAGAGAAAGCAGAAGAAAATATCAACTGGAATAGATTAATTAAAAGAGGAAAAAAAGATAATATGTTAAATTTTAACTAGCTTCCTCTGCATACTTCACTTTATAATACATTCTGTTTGAGAGCAAGACTCTTCAAATCCCTAGTCAATGGTCTGAGGGAATTCAATGAAGGTTTAACCCATCTGGGGACTGTTCAAATAGATTTTGGGGTTTTACTACCATCTGGAGCCTTCTACAAGCTGTATACTCAGAATTTAAACTGTAATACATTTCCTTCCTCCTATCTTGGATTTTGCTATTTACAATCTTTGGATCACATGGGCTAGTGTGTTTCTTCGGTGTGGACTTAACTGACACCTCACTTAGATGGCTGCTTGTTTTTAGACAAGCCTCTGAGATTCCAGACATTATTCTTTCTGATATTCAGGCACCATCTGATTTATTCACGATATTTGGCTATAGCACCCACGTGTCCAGTGATCACCTCATGAGGGCAAGTATTAAACAGGACCACATAGTAAGAACAAGTTGTTCTTAGATTAGAGGTTTCAAGTAAGTACATGTTAAATCCATTCATATATCTAGAGCTGATAGATGTTCTTGGTCCACTTTAGAGGCAGTTTTATCAGCTTTATGAAAAATAACTTAAGAAACTTCTATAATATATTTGGTAATTCTAATAACACTAAAATTGATTTGGTAATGATGGAGATTTTAAAATACTATTGCAAGAAGGAAATAAGTCAATAGAGGGAAGCGTTTTAGATAACAATACATGGCTTATTCCTCTTTTGGCAATGTGGCTCTTTTTTCTTGATGATGATAATGAGATACTTACCCATTCCTTATACAGAGATGGATCATTTTAAATCCAACAGGATATCAGGCTGATAAATTCCCTTATGACATATCTTTGCACTATATTTGTATGTTTCTTCCCAGTCATATGGTAGGCATGACATTGACTATGACTAGAAAAACCATATCACTGCCTTTTGGTTTTCCTAGGTGGTATTTTGATGTATTGTACTAAATAAAATATATTGTTAACATTTCATCTTTCTTCTCTCTTTAATATGACTGCGATAAATTTCAAAACTACACACATAACTCACGTTTGTGACTTGTGCTTTCATTTGGCCAGGACTATTCTAGACCAAATCATTTGATTCAGCATTTCAGAGTTTCAAGTTAGCAATCATATTTGGAACAAATACCAAGGCACACTTTACACTATTAGTACAAGTCAGGACACTATTTTTATTCTTTTATCTGGAAAAGGAAACATCAGTTGACTCTAATGGATCTCCTCATTGAAAGTGCTTCATATTTTCCAAATGTCACCTGTTTAGTATGCACATAATTACAGACTTTTTAAAAGTCAAAATTCTGGAGGTTACATACTTCTGCTTTGTTAGTATGTAAGTTCTACCTAGCAGTAAGAGAATTGCTTAGAGGCAATCATTAGGCAATGATGAATTGAATGTGTGTGTGTGTGTGTGTGTATGTGTTAGTATGTGTGTGGGGTGGAGTGGAGGATAGAGAAAGGGAGAGAAAATAGATGTTTCTTAGCACTTCTTGCAAATCTTCCACAGATCAAACACTGATGAACATATCAGGGGTTGCTTCATTAAATCTTGAGGCTGAAAGCAAGATTTTTTTAGTGACATGAAGAAAGATAATTAAGGATTTAATTGAAAATTAAGATTGAATGATGAGGCAACATAAATCAACTTTCCAAATGTGGACATAGCATTATTTGAAATAATCATTGTTCATAAGACCATGTCTTTGACATGCTTTGTCAAGCCCACATGTAAATGAATGCCACTACAGGTTTATTATATTGTAGAGAATTTGGAACATTTATTAATCAGCATTCCAATATGACTTTTTAACTTGGGCATATTTAGAAAGCTTCAGTGATCTTTTTCACAGGCATCTCTACATTTCTTAGATATACGTGCTAGCTATTTTTTTGAGAATCGATTAAAGCCTTAGCATACCACTAAATTTGTGCAGGTCAAAATGTTTGAAATATTGTTAGCTAACTTTTATCACAAGTGTTTTTCAAATAAAGACTCAATATAATAAATAATTTAACAAAGCAAATCAAAGGGACAGAAAGCCCATCACAAGGAGAGAGACCACAGCCTAAAGTTAAATGATGGCGTTAGACTGGACTTAGAACAGATTTCCTGAGTCGCAAAGTCCACTCCTCTGTGTGAACCTGCAGCCTGACTGTAACCAAACCGTGTGCTCATTTTCTTTTATCCAGACAAGTCTGACAACTGTTGTTATCTATTTCTTGGGGATTTTCTAAGAGCCCCAAATATTAACACTCTTGGCAGAAACGAAAGAACATATTGTAAGGGTTATTCTTTATTTGGAACCTTTATGACAAAGTTAGAAAGAATTTAACAACCAATCAACTAAACAATAATAATTGACTTTTTATGTTACTCTGGCATTGTGAAAATGTTGTGGGCACTATTTATGTACATTGAAAGTCAAGGCGTAAGACTACTAAAATAATACAAGAAAGCCTATAATGGAAAATAAGCTTGCATGGTACAGACCACTGATGTAGAAGTTCAGAGAATGGAATGAATTACTGGCAGAGGGAATGAGAACAGCATATGACACGGCCTGAGGTAAGAAGAAAGATGATAAATGTTCGTAACTGAAAGCACTCAGTGCTGGCTCTCCATCGAGCTGGGGGAGAGGCAGGGAGGTGTGCTAAGGACCTCACATTCAGAAACCCTTCAGAGGAGGCCCGTTTCTTCCCACAGCATTTATACCACTTGGCAGGTCTCTTCACCAAGTCTCAGTTTTACCACTGGTAAAATGAGAAAAAAAAAATAAAAGCAGTCCTTGCTTACTTCAAGTGTGACTGAATTAGATAAGCATATGCCATTGGTTCAGAACACATCGAAACAAAGAGAAGGGGGGGGTGGGAGAGGGGGAGAGCGCGAGAGCTGCTTCCTGGCTCACCAAGCCCCTAGGATGCTATTCCTGCTTTGAGCAGCCAATGCACAGGGAGGGCCATAGGACCAGCCCCACGATGAGACACAGCATCGCCTCACTGACCCATGGCCCTAGAGGAGTCAACAGTGGACACACAGTGGGGAACTGTGCCTGGTCTGGCACTGCAACACTGGGGGGAAGCACACAGGGAATGAAATAGAGCAGCAAGGGGAACAAACCAATGAAGTCCCCGAGGATTCCCCAAAATAAACTGCAGGGGCAGGACTTGGCACCTCATCAGACTTTGTCAGAAAACATTCATAAAGGTTAGCAGACAGACCTGGAACTCTTTAAAGGCTTTATTCCCCCACCCCACCCCACCCCACCCCTGCCTCCTGCCCCAAGTTTGTGTTAGTCTTAGTAAGCTAGAGAAACAAATCTAGGGAGACTCACATAGGTATTGGAAAGAACTTTATATCAAGGAGTAATTGCATATTACGAAAATATTCCAGCCCAGTCCAGCTTAAGTCCATAAGTCCAGTATTATCCCATATGCCCAATGCCAGTCTAAATATTCCTCTTCAGACTCACACAACACTTGCAATGACACGAAATGCAGGAAGATCACAGGCCAGTGGATGGAAAATCTTGTGGATCCAGTGGCAGTGGAAGCATCTTAGGGCTGATGTTGGTCTCTGTGTGGCTCCTCTAGCTTAAGGGATCTGACTTCATCGTGTAGCTCCATGTGGCTTGTCAACAGAAATATAATTCAGAGAGACTATGTATACCACCTTCAGGGAAGAAGACAGGCATTCCCAGAATCCTCAGGAGAAAGCCATGCCATCACGGAGACCTCATTGGCTATGACTTGATTGACAGGCTAGACTCTACCCCTTCACTTAAGTTGACAGGAGATTAGATAACTGCCACACTATCTATATAACATAGGCAGGAGAAACCATCTAGAGGAGAAACCCAAGGGATCAATGTTTCTGAGAGGACATGGGAGAACGGGAGGTGGGAGAAGGGAAGAGGGGAACCAAGAAGCCCAGGGACAAGGGTAAAACAAGTTATCTAAAATCAGTGGTGAGGAGGGCATAGAATGCCTGCTGGTGCTTGATCAAGAGTAATGTAGCTGAGAGAAATGACTGAAACCCAAATAAAGGCTGAGCATGATAGTGGGACAAGAGGAAAGTCAAAAGATGTGGAAGGAAAACTGGAAGGCAAAGGACAGTTATAGAGTCAAAAACACAGATATATATGTAAATATATTTATATATAGTGATAGGGTTATAGATTTATGTACATATATTTATATGCTAGGTATTAATGTGCCAGGCTGACATTGGACCTCTAGAGACTCAAGTACTCCCTCAACACAAGAACACTTTGTTCTAAGAACCTGGTATTCTGTGATGCTCACCTTCCTGACACAATTTCTGAAGACAAAATGGTTCACAAGCAAATGTGATAAAGGAAGTTAATGATGTCCAGCTATTAAAATATATAGCATCTGAGGTCTTAAAAACTTGAAGACAAATAAGTGGTCATCTAGCAGAGAAGAAACAAGCCCACATGGAACACTCCAGCCTGTGTGATCATCAGGTCTTGACAGGATCAGGCATCAGAAAACCTCAAACAAACAATCATATAAATGAAAACGGGGGGGGGGTGTCAGTGTGGGGACCCAGAGTTCATTTGTAGACAATTGGCCATCCTTTCACAAAAGGGTCATAAGGAAGGGATGAGCCAGTCAGAGTGCATAATAGCACCGACAAAATATACAACATTTCTCTAGTTCTTTAATGTTTTCTCCCCACCACTATCTTGACCCCAGTGTTCCCTTATAGATCTGGCTAAATCATAGAATATACATTTGTACAGATAAGAGATCATGACACACAAATTCCAGGACAGATAAACCACTCAGAACAGTAATGAGAGTAGTGATACTAGGAGAATAGAGGGAAGGTGGGTGAAGGAAGGGAGAATATATAGTAATGATCAGTTTATAACCCCCTGGCCCCCAGGGATGAACAGCAGAGACAGCAGATTATGTCAGCTAAGAACATAAAAATAATTTATAATTTATCAAGGGTTCATGAGGGTAGAGAATGGAGGCAAAAACTAAGGAATTGATACCAAAGGCTCAAGGGCAAAGAAAATGTTTTGAAGGGGTGATGGCAACATATGTACAATACAAATGGGCTTGATACAATGGTTGTATGGAGTGTTATAAAAGCTGTAAGAGCCCCCAATGAAATTATTCATCAAAATTTAGAAACTAGAGGAACAAATACATAGACTCACATATGGATATAAGGAAAAGGTTTATATACAAGAGGAATGGGACATTGAGAAAACTTTCCAATCCAGTCCAGTTCAAAATCATAAGTCTGATATTAGCTCATATGCCCGATACCAGTCTGTAACGTCTCCTTCTGACTCATGAAGTCACAGGTCAGTAGGTGCAGAGTCCCAGCGCTGGCAGGGGTCTCCCCATGGCTCCTCACTTCTAGGGCTCAAGGTCCATCAACAGCATCCAGTGGTGGTAGAAGCAACTCATTGCTGGCAGGGGTCTCCACATGGCTTCTCCAGCTTCAGAGGTCTGGATCCATCAGGGTAAGCCCAGGTGGCTTCTCCTCTGGCTCTTTCAGCTTCTCGGACACTGCCATCTTGTCTTGTCCATAGTTCGTTGTCTCTGAGACTAACCCCCAACAACTGGGAAGATAGCTTCTCATCTTCATGTGGGAAATATTGTGAGATTCTCAGAAGTCTCAGGAGAAAGCCATGGCCACACAGAGGCCTCATTGACTACTCAATGGCTATCTCCAGATTAAGAGGTTAGAATCCATCCCTACATCTCAATCATGAAACTAACACAAGCACATGACCGCCACAAAGTGTATCCCAAAAAGCTATATAGAAAGTTTGCAATTATCCTATGTGTTTTGAGTAAAAACAAACAAAACCCCAAACCAGTTGTCATACAGGTTATTCTCATAGCAAACCCATTTGCTTCAAGGTAGACCTACCTTCCATACCATTTTGTTTTTGTTTCAACTTTCTTCAACAAACCTTTTTTGTTCTTGTTTGATCATTGTATTGGCAGTTCCTACCGCTCATCACAATCTATACATCTATCCATTGTGTCAAGCACATTTGTACATTTGTTGCCATCATCATTCTCAAAACATTTGCTTTTGACTTGAGCGTCTGGTACCAGTTCCTCATTTTTTCCCATCCCTTCCTCAACCTTCCTCCTTCCCTCCCTCCTGATAATTTAGAAATCATTTGTCCATATCTTACACTGACCAATGTCTCTCCTCATCCACCTTTCTGTTGACTATTACCCAGGGAGGAGGTTATAGATCTTTGTAATTGGTTTTCCCTTTCTATCCTATCTTCCCCCCATTCTCCTGCTATTGCCACTCTCACCACTGGATCTAAAAGGATTATCTGTCCTGGAATCCCCATGTTTCCAGTTCCTATCTATATCAGTATACCTCCTTTGGTCTACCTGAATTTGCAAGGTAGAATTGGGATCATGATAGTTGGGGGGAGGAAGCATTTAAGAACTGGAAGAAAGTTGTATATTTCATCATTGCTACACTCATCCTATCTGGCTGTCTCCAGCATGAAACCCTTCTGTAAGGGGATGTCCATTTGCCTACAGATGGTCACTTAAGTTGGTGTGCTTCTGCCATGTGAACTTTGTTACTTCTGAGCTGGTTGGCCACTTATTTACCTTCAAAGATTCTATATCTTTTTATCCATTGATTTTACTGGGGACTCTAACAGCTCTTATAACATTTGTGTTAGTCCAGGTAGCCTAGAGGAACAGGGATTGATAGTTTCCCGCTCAAGAGATGTATATTACAGTAGTGTGGTGAAGCAGGGCTTAAAGGAACCTCAACTCAAAGCAGCACAGTCCACGAATTAGGTATCCCAAGGGTAGTGTAGCTTGCAAATTGAGGTACAGGACAAACAAGGCAGTTGACTGGTCTGGAGATCCCACAGCAAGAAAGCAAAAGGCAAGGTTCACAGAACCATTTATGTCTCCACCCTTCAATTGATCTCACATGTGTTCATTGGCCATGTTGTCACAACAAAGCTCCCTATCTTCATTGGCCATGGTGGCACAACAAACCTATCTATCACAAGGAACTTTTTTATGGATCCAGAGAAGTTGTGGGAACAGAGCAAAGCAATACTGCGTGACTTTAAATTGGGATGGTGTGCACAGGATTGTATCCCCCCACCATACTGAATCAATCTATATGCTGAACAGGTATCAGAGAAGTTGGATTATATGAAGAAGAATGCAATGTTTGGATTAGATGAACTTCTATTAACAATCTGTGAAATGCAGATGACACAATCTTTCTTGCACTTGAAACACATGCTGATGAAAATGTGGGATTGCAACCTTCAGTCTGGATTACAACTTAATTTTTTAAAAAACCAAAAGGCCACAACCAGACCAATAGGTAATATCATAATAAATGGAGGAAATTTTGATGTTTTCAAGGATCTCATCTTGCTTGGATCCACACTCAATACTCATGAAAGCAGCAGTCAAGAGATCAAATGAGACATTGCATTAGGCAAATCTGCTGCACAAAATTACTTTCAAATATCAAGAGATACCAAAGGGATCAATTATCAGCTTTCAAGAACTAATATTCATAACATTATATGCTCACTGTCCTGATATAATTGCTGATGACAAATATGTGCATAAGCGAATATGGTGAAGAAAGCTGATGGTGGCCGTCTGTGCGTCAGTGGTTTTAAAGACTTGAAGATGAATAAGTGGCCATATAGCTGAGAAGCAAGCCCACATGGAAGAAGCACAACAGCCTGTATGACCACGACATGTCAAAGGGTTCTGGTATCAAGCATCAAAGACCTAAAAAATATATCAATATGAATGAGGGGGAGTTCAGATTGGGGACCCAAAGCCCATCAACAAGTGAAGAGACATCCTCTTACAGAGGGGTTGTAGTGAGGAGATGAACCAGTCTAGGTGCAGTGTAGTAGCAATTAAATGTTCTCAAATGATTCCTCCCACCAACTATCATTATCCCAATTCAGCCAGACAGATTTGGCTAGACCAGGGGATGCACATTGGAGTTGAAAACATGGAAATTTAGGATAGATAATCCCTTGAGACTAGTAGTGAGTGGTGATGCTGGGAGGATGGAGGGATGGTGGAGTAGAAAGGGGAACACATTTCTCGGATGTACATGTGACCTCCTCTCTGGAGTGCAGACAACGGGGTGGGAGGGTGAGTGAAGTGACACATTAGACATTGTAAGATATGAAGAGGTAGAAACAATTTGTAAATTATTGGAATTTCATTGGGGAGGGGAAGAGGGAAGGGGGAATATGGGGCGTTGGAATTAAAAAAATAAGGAACTAGAGGAAAGAGAGGAAGAGAAGCTAATGCTGGAAGGGTTCAAGTAGATAATGTAGATGAATGTGGCAACATGTGTGCAAATGTGCTGGATATGAATGATGTATTCAATGTTGTAAGAGCTCCTGATAAAATCTGTATTAAAAATTACTTTCAAATAGTGAAAATCAAGGATGTTATTTTGAAGATTAAGGGGTTTCTGACCCAAACCATGATATCTTCAATCACCTCGTATGCATATGAACATTGGATATTGAATGAGGACCTAAGAAGAATCCATGCATTTGAATAATGGTGCTAGTGGAAGAATATTGAAATTACCATGGGTTGTCAAAAGAACAAAGAAATCTGTTTTGAAAGAAGTACAACTAGAATGTTCATTAGAGGAAAGGATGGCAGACTGTCTCACATAATTTGGACCTTAGAAAGACCAGAGCCTGGAAAATAGCACCATGCTTAGCAGAGGGGCATCAAAAAAGAGAAGGACCCTCAAAAGGAAAGATTGAAACAGTGACTACAACAATGGGCTCAAATATAACAATTGTGATGATGGCACATAATTCTCTCTGCTGCATAAACTTGGAACCAACTCAATAGCACCTCACAGAATATGTCTTTGTGTATATATAGCTACATGTACACATAAGGAAGGTTTTAAAAATCTGTCGAAAAAAATCATTATCTGGCAATTCCGTTTTTGCACAAACTTTTTGAAGTCCCCTCATAAATGTGACTGTAGTTGATGTAGATAAGGATATGCCACTGCTATCTAAGGAACAGAATGCCTCCAGACATACTCTGGTTAGCCCATGAATCTAGAAAACATGATTCACAAGTCCTAGGTACAATAGAGTCCATTCTACTGCATTCTGTGCCACTCTCAAAATCCCTGCTTCACTTGCACAGCCACTACATCCATCCATCGCCTTAAAATTGTCATTTCTATAAATAAGTATAGGTTGAATGGCTTCCATAAAGATGTACAACCTATTGGGCTATTGTTTCTACTCTGTCTGTAAGGTTTCTATTTTTCAAAATTTACTTCAGCAGTTTAGCTTACTTGTGCACAGTAGTGTTGACAATATAGCGCTTAGCACACAATTTTATATACAACTATAAACTCTTAGAATTGCCTCTCCCCATTATTTTTTTTTTTTAGATAGAAGGGCTTTCTCATCTTTCTTTCACTGTAATCAGAGAATTCTTAGCTATCAGCTCCTTTGTGTCATTGCCACTTCTAAAAAATAGCTGTTCTTCCAGTGTACTCTTCAATGTTCCCTTCCCTGTGGGGTCAGCCTGTCACCCAGGGATGACCGTAGCCTTAACCTGAAGCTCTTGTCTCTAATGTGGGCAACGCTGAGGAACCATTGTAGCACCCACAAAACAGGTCTCAGAACTCAACTTCCCAATCCTCCCTTCGCCCCCTCTCTTCCATGGGTCTTGATTCTAGCGATGCACCTGAATGAAGTTCCTATAGTCAAGGTGCTGTCTCTGAGTCTGATTTGCAGGGAAACCCAACAGATACCAGCTATGATCTTAGATAGACTGAGTTAGGTGATTTCTCCCTGTTGGAAGGGTTGGAGCCCTGGTGACGCAATGGTTTTACATTGGGCTGCTCTGAAAGGTCAGCCTCTGAAAACCAGGAACTCTGAGGGAGTAGCACTGGGTTTTCTACTCCCGTAAAGAGTTACATCCTGTCCTGTAAAGAGTTACATCCTGTCCTGTACGGTTGCTATCAGTCAGCATAATCTCAATGGAAATTAGTAAAGAGTTCCTTAACTAAGGGTTAAGGGAAAACAAAGACAACAACAGAAAGCACTAGAAACATAAAGTGAGATGTGAGATAAAGCAAGAAAGAAAACATAAAGAGTGAAAGCCAGTTGCCCTTGAGTTAGCTCCAACTCAAGGTCCCTCCACGTGTGTGTGGGGCTTTGCTCCACACGGATTCGGCCATAGACTCCAGGCCTCTCTTCTGGGCATGACCACCTCTAACTTTGTGGGCAGCAACCAAGTGCATTAACCCTTCGTCCTGCCAATGTGGAGGATTTTGTTTGCTTGTTTTGTTTTTAAAGTAACATAGAAGTGAAAAATGTGTCTGGTCAAGAAAGTTAAAATCCAAAGAAGAAATAAGTAGTGAAGAAGCTGTACCTAAAGAAATAAGCAACTGGAAGAGAAATGGAAATATTTTACTGAAAATTTAGGATGGGGTAGAGAATGAGAGGGATATAAAGACTGTATAAAAAGTTGAGAAGCCTGGAAATAGAAGAACATCTATTTCTTCAGGAAGTGCTTCAGAAGAAGTGCTTCAAAAGGAAAGAGTAAAGATTTGAGTAGAAGTTATATGAGAAGATAATGTAAAATATAATGTAATTTTATAAATATAATGCAAAATTATATTGATAATTTAAAAATACAATTGATACAAACCTTTATAGTAATAATAGTAATAAATGCCACACACAGCTTAAATTTAAGTCCTAAAAGGATACATAAAATTCATACTTAAGGATCTAATGAAAAGAACCCAGGGAATGCAGTGGTGCCGTCAGTTGCTAAGTGACAAATGGCAGGTTCAAACCCCATGCGATCTGCTCTCATAAGAATCACAGTTTAGTTATCTGTGTGGGACAAGTTTCCTCTTTCTTAACGATTCATTATGAGTCAGAATCAACAACAATTGCCATCTACACTAAAACACATACACATAGCAAAAAAATGAATCTCAAAAACAATTTAAGAGAAAACACTAATGACCTAAAAATGGAAGAACTATACTGATTACTGATTTCTCAAAGGCAACAATTCAGGAAAAAACAGAATGTCCTCATGGATTGAGGGAACCTTTCCCTCAAAATTTTATGTCGAGTTATTCTGCCATTCAAGCATGAGAAGAAAATACAGAGAATCTCACAGTGTGAAAGATTGGTACTCCTTTTTCCCACCTGAGAGGCCTAATCAGAGTGATTTCATGTATAAAGATATTAATTCAGAAAGTAATAGACTGGTACACGATAGGAAATGTTTTTTCTTATTTAGGTGAAATTCAGATAGCATAAAATAAATTCCATATTGAGTTATCCAGTGGTGTTTAGCATATGTATAATGTGTGATCAGCAATAACCAATTTTTGGTCAAAGATAGCTCATGTGGATAAACTTAAGTAAGCATCGACCTATATTTCATTGGTTTATAAATCAATAATAATAATGATGCTGCCAAATAAACCAATATCAGCAACAATAATGACTAATTTCAGATGCTACAAAGAAGAAATAGATAAATAGACTAATGTAAAAAGAAAGATGAGCACATATGTGTGTGTATTTGGTTCAGAAAACATTACAAATCAGTCAAGGATTCAGAGGTTGTCAAGAGGGGATTTTAAAGCAATCAGCTCTCTGAACAACAAAAACAACAAATCTCTATAACATCTATGAATAATTTCATATGGAAACCAAACTTTAGAAAAACCTGTAGGTGCAGTATAGAGGAGTATACCTGTGACACTGGGTGAGGAAACAATTTCTCAAACAACAAAAAATGCAAAACATAACACAAATTACTCTTGAATCACTCTGCATGCTACAAATGTAAAATTATGAGCAGAAATAATGAAGAAAAGGGAATGGTTACTGAGCACAAGAACAGTCTGACCTCTGCATTAAAACAGGAAAATTTAAGCTAAAGCAACTTGATGCCCCTTCATTCACATCATACATGTGAGCCTGTAAAGAAGGTGGATAACACCAAGTGTAGTTAATTATGTGGTTCGACAGGTTTTCGCGTAATATTTGGAGAGAGATGTACACTAGCACAAACTTTGGGAGGAACAATTTGTTCCTGCCTTAAGATATATATCTATATCTATAGCATCTATACATCTATATCTAGTTGTTTTGTTAGTTAATTTTTGAAAGGATTTCTCAGGAAAGCACAAAAGGATACAGGTAAAACTTTGTACATGTTAGAAGATTTATGAGTAAAGGACAAAACAGTTTTTCAAGCATCCCCAAACTAAAATACTAAAAATTCAAAAGTCCATCAGTGGTGTAGTAAATTAGTGTTGCTTCGCAATGCTAAACATAAAAAAATAAATCCACTGCCATCAAGTTTATTCTGACTCAGAGATATTGTGTTTTGATATCTATGTTAGCCCATGTAGGTCTTTTAAATTTGCATTCATTGCTTCAAATTAAATAGAGCTATGTGAATTACCAGGGACATTAAAAATACAATGTTAACTGAAAAATACATCTCTCTGAGTAAAAGGATTTGTGTAGTATGCTGCTTTTATATAATGTCTTAAGCATAGTAAACCATGTTGTATGCTGCTTAGCAATATGTACCATGATAGAAAATTGGGTGTAAAAATGGAGAAGATAGTCCTCTGTTGCTAACTTCATCTAGAGAAGAAAGAGATTGGAGAATAAGGGTAAAGATTCTCACTTTCTTCATGAAAAAAGAAAAGGAAAAAGGTTTAAAAAAAAAAGAAAAGAAAAAGTCAAAACAAGTATGGTAAAATGATAATCTTTTCATTCGGATGTTAGGTAATTAAAATATTTATACTCACAGATGTTTCAAGTGTATGATAATCAAGAATAAAATAAGTTAAGGAATGCATCATATTTTTCTTATACAAACACAATGTCAATATTAATTTTTATGATCTCTGCTATGTTTTCATTTTCTAGGTGATCACTTTCCACACAAGTGCATATTTCAATGTATTGGAATCTACATCACATTTTTTTCATAGTAGATATTTTTCCTTTAAACAAATACTAATATTTAGTCCCCATGTATCTAAGCATAACCTCCTATTTACTTTGTTGATATGTTTTTCCAATAAATTCCTTAAAATTGTTCCCTTTTCAGAAGGAACTTGCCTTTGCTGTTGTTTTTGTTGCTATCCGTAGACGTGTTTTTAGTATTTTTCTTTTCTAGAATTACTACTCTTTGCTTTTTAAATCAAAGTGAGGATCTGTTTGATGAAATCTCTGAGCCTCTGGAAAGGCATTTCTTCCTGCTGCAGTCGGTGTGCTATGGTTAAGTGGTCTGCTTTGAAATGGAAAAGAGCTGCCCTCCAATACGTATTGAATTTTTTTCCCAGTACCAAGGTATAGGAGCTCAAGTTAGAAAATTTAAAAACTGGTTATTCATACTGTTGAGTTAGTTAATGGTTAAAAGTCTCATATTCTTTTCTGAAGTCAGACGCAACCATGAAACAGAAATAATAATACTCCCTCTGCCCTCTGGTCTCTGTTTCCTGACTTGAACTTCAAAGTCATGAGATAAAGTATTAGATCTCTGACTATATCATTTGTTCCTACATGAATCAGCAGAAGTGGAGAGTGATCATTGTCTGATTATTCCTGGCAGATTTTCAGTCGTAGCTTGTATACGTGCTCCAGGGAGATGGCATGTCTCCCAATTAGCTTCATCAGAACCATACATATTCATCTCTTTTCCTACTCACTAAGGGTGGTGCCACCTACAGATCTTCATTATCTTCCTGGGATACTGGAATCCTTTTTTTTTTTCATTATTGCTAGCATGAATGTAGCTGAGAAAGGAGACCTGGTGGTTCTTATGCAGGTCTAATCTGCTTTCAGGGTCATTTTGAGTCATAACTGACTGGATTGTTCTGGGGTTTTATATTGAGATGAGCATTCAATGCAATAAAATGATATCTCTTCACAATGCCATCATGACCCAAAGAAGTGTGACAAACCAGAGAGATTGGTGGGGAAGAAATCAGACCACCATTCTTTTATGAAAGACTACATGAGAACTCAATATCATTTTAAGGTGAAACCCTAAGTCTTAAGAAATGTTGCACATTTTCCAGGGTCTTATACTTTCTTTACCTCTACTGCCTCCTTTTCTTCCCAGCACCAAAAAGTCAAACACCAAACCCAAACCAAACTCTTTGCCATGGTGTCAATGCGGACTCAAGGCCACCTTGTAGGTCAGAATAGAACTGCCCCTGTGGGTTCCCGCAACTGTAACTCCCTTTGGGAGCAGAAATCCTCTTGCTTTCCCATGGAGTGACTGGTGGTTAGCAGCCCAATTTGTAACCACTCAGAGCTTCTATAACAGGCAATACAAAATTACAGTTTATTCCTGGGTTCTGTGTAGCCATCCTTAGTGAGAAAGCTAGATTTCAAAATAGGCAGTCTAAGTAAATTGTGTTCTTAATCCAACAGTACACTACTCTCAACTGACCCATAATCTGTCATCCACTTTCAGTTAGTTATTGTGGTCATTTTTTCCATTGTTTAATACCGAATGGTATCCCACCAATATTTCCAATAGCAGTACGTATTAGAAACCACGGTAGACAGGTTTCAGTGAAATTCCAGACTAAAGTCTATCAGGCAGACAGGCCTGGTCATGTATTTCTGAAAAGCAACCATCAAAAACCTTGTGAATCACAGCAGAATATCATTTGATATAGTGCTGGGAAATTAGCTCTTTAGATTGACAGACATTTACTCTATAATGGACTTGATTGAACATGATTGTGAAGACAGTGCACAATCTTTTGTTTCGTCTTGTCGCATATGTATCACTGAAAGTCAGAGACAACTGTCGCAGCTAATAAGACCAACAACAGTCACAATGGTTTAGATCAGTGGTTCTCACCCTTCATAATGCCATGATCTTTTAACACAGTTCCTCATGCTTGGTGATCCCTCAACTTTAGAATGAATTCTGCTGCTATTTAACAAGTGCAATTTTGCCACTGTCATGAATTGAGTGACCCCTGTGAAAGGGTCATTCAATCCTCAAAGGGGTTGTGACCACTGGTTGAGAACTGCTCGTTCTTAGTCTCTAGGCTCTTAAAAGTAGCATCTTAGTTAATCTCCACCCTAACCCTTCCAACTACATCACCATGATGTCCATTTTCTGGATTCAAAACTTTGGTTTTAGAGAGATGGTGAGGTTACTGAAGACTGAGTTTACACAACCAGTGAGTAGGTGAACTGGAATTGAAAAGAGACCTGTTAACCAGAATCTATATCCTTGAACACCATATAGAACATTTAGAAGCTTAGGAAAGCACTGTTAGAACTGAAGGGATCTCAGCAAACAGCTCTTCCAAAACACACATTTAATAGACGGGGAAACTGAGACCCAGAAGCATGATATAATCTATTGAAAGACATAGAGTCAGTTAATGGCTGTGAGTAAAAGTGTGGTGTTTGTTCTACTCAGCTAGGTTCCAGTTGGGGGAAGTGGGAAGGGTATTCCCACTATTTAATACTATTCTTTGAAACTACTTTCTCTATCTTTATGTCATATCATCATCTATGACACATACTAAAATTCTCACATTTTATTTATTTCTCCTATGATAGGAAGAGACCTGGGAAAGGGGTAATTCAGCCTCAAGCATACTCAATTGCATTTTCAGGTAACCAAAGGCAGTATGCCAAGCCCATATAAGTCATTAAATGGACTTTATTATTCTCCGGTGCCAAATGTGAATACATTGCCCATGTGCAGACAAAGGTCCCAAACAAGGGAAAATAACCTGAAAATCAGTACTCTAACTACGCAGGGGAAGGCCCTTTTAAAAGCTAGCTAGATGAAAGGTAACAGACACTTTAACCTTCGTTCTGGTGAGAGATCCAGGTGAAGTGTCTTCATTCTCTGCTAGGCTGTAAAACTCTTCGTCTATTCTCCCTGGTTTTCTCAATCAACAGGAGGGTCATGCATAGAAGAGAGAGAAAGAGGTACAAAAGCAAAAAAAAAAAAAAAAAACCAACACGGGCCTTAATGAAATATTTAAGGTCACAAGGTGAATAAGTCTCAGGAGCCAAGGAAAGAATTCCGAAGGAATCGTCTCTAAGAAACAATGGATTATGTCTTCTCCAAACAGGGTCATGAATGGAAAATGTTGGGCAATCATAGTGCTTTCTCCTTGAACTCCCTGTTCTCTGGTCTTACCCTTTTGCCTCTTACACAACATTTTAATTTAATGCTCTATTTGTGTTGCAGAGCTGAGGAAAGGTCCGCAAGGGTGGCCAAATATTCCCATTGGTTGGGCTGCCAATATGGTAAGCATTACCCAAGCAGTTATTAATATATTTCTGGGTGCCTCCTATAGACACAATGTTTTTCTTGCATCTAGGGAGAAAATCTGATTTGATTTTTCTGTGTTTTGAAATTTGTCTCACTGTGAATGGCATAGTATCTACTTTATTAGTGACTTTTTATGTGTTTCAGGAGTACCTGGGCAGTTCTATTCTCTCACTATGAGCTGGAATCAACTCATTGGCAGTAAGCTGGAGGGTTATTTGTGTTTGTGTGTGTTTAGATAAATGTTTTGGAGAGGTATTTTAGGAAGAGTTAAACTTGAAAAGAAATTTTCTTTTCAAATTTAGAAAATGTACACAGTACAGGTTTAGTTCCTATATCTGACTTTATTCTTAAACTATTTGTAAATAGAAGACACTTAGTCAGCCAGAGTCATGTCTTAAGTAATATCAGCCCCATGATTTTTAACACAGAACAATCACCTGACAGTTGATGACGATGCAGGTTTAAAATGTAAATGATTGATTCATAAACAAATTGATTTCACTTATTAGAAAATTTGATGTGATGAGAAACCTCTGCTATAAACTTCAACTTCACTTAAGAAAAGTGCCAGAAGGTTTACTTTAAAAAGCCCTAGGATATAGTGTTGTGTCTCTTCCAGTGCTCTGATTACTCTTACAACTTTGGCACAAATGAATGCATTGAGCCTCTTATGTCTCTAGGGTACTAAATGTTATCTTCCAATTTTGAATATCTGATGGTGGTTTGGTTTAAGATATCTACCAGACACCTTTCCCCATGGTAGTTTATCAATTCTATTATCATTCAACTAAGGAGAGTGGCTTAGAATTGCCTAAGCTTCCTGAGGAATTAACGATAAACATCATCAATAAATATTTATTGAGCACCCACTTTATGGTTAAGAGGCTGTGCCAGGCCCTGTACAAAATTTGATTACAACTACACAGCTACTACCCAAAGAGGCTTGCAATCTAATTATAGGCATCCCAGATGAGATAAACGCAGATGACAAGCTCTGGCCAGGAAATCACATATTGTTCATCTCGGAGAGAGAGAGAAAAAAGTGCATTTTATTGTGTTTAAAAAAGAATTAATGTCCCCTCACCCTCAACCTTTGTGTTTATTTCATTCTGATTTAGGAAATAAATTTGAGTTTGAGTAGTTGTTGATTTCCAAGCAGTCCTATGTAGAACTGATTACGTCTGAGGTACACTTCATAATTCTTCTCATATTTTCCTTCTTTTCCTTCTTATGTACTCCTAGAACTCAGAAGTCACTTAGTGCCACTTATGCCAGGAATAATTAGTCTCCCAGGAATAGCTTGTGACAAGGTTCATGGCCTGCCATATGTTCTGAATCACCAAGTTGGCCAGGAGAGTTCAGTGAGAAAGAGAACATGAAGATGGTTTAGCAAATGACCAAGAGCGTTTCCTTGACCTTCATCAGCATCACATGGCAAATTGGTTATAATGCAAATGATTGCTAGTCCCACTTCAGACCTGTTTTACTGGGAAGCAGTAAACTGTGTTGAGTACCAAAGAAAGGACTCTGAAAGTGAATTTTCCTTTTAGATTTTAATTTATTTTTATTTTACTTCTAGTTTGAAGAAGATTTACAGAACAGGCAATCAGTTTGGGATCCAACGATTCATATACATTTTGTTTCCACCCTTTTGTTGCAATTCCTTTGATGCAACATCACTTTTTCCCTTTCCTTTGCCTTATTCCTTTCTTCCCAACACTCTGAACTTTATCTTCTTGGCTAAGTGCTGCCTTTTGATGTTAAGTGGCTGATTATTCTAACGGAGATCAGCTACAACTTCAAACCTGAATGTCAACTGTGCCGTGGGTGTTCCATGAGTCAACCTTTTATGATTTTGATTTCTGTGCCATATTCTTGATCACTCTATTCAGGATCTTCTAATGTGATCATTTTCAGAACAGACGGTACCATTTAATTCTTCTGCTCTCAGGTTTATGGAGACTGATGCTTTCTGCTGATAATTTTGAGGCATACTGAGTTGAGAACCATTGTTCTATAAACTGAACTTTCACAATAATTTGAGACAATTCTGTTGCCACCCCTATTTCACTGAAATGTGGAGCAGAAATAACTAGAGTAAAAGTCCAAACCAAATACATCAAACAAACAAGGAGTTTGAAAGATTTCAAGGTAAGTGGGTTTAGAATTTTAGCAAGGAAGGATAGAGAACTTTGAAGGGTAGCGAGTTCAAAGCTTCTGAGGATAATTGAAAGAGTTTGTTAGCTCATGTGTTTTTGTTATTATTGCTGTTTTCTCATTGACTTTATGGACTATAGTGGTCACTACATGTGTATTGTCTCCAGTGGGTCTTAATAATTCATCAGTGAAGAGCACCAAAATTGAAATGATCTCAAATGGAAGGCAAGATTCCTTTCCGGCACTGGTTGCCAAACATCAAAAAGTTGGAGAACCTGTTTTGGGGGAAGAGGGAATTTTGAAGGTGGCATATAACCAAGACAAGCTAGGAAAAGCAGGAGGAAACCAATCTTCCTCCACATAAATGGAAACCCAGTGATATGATTAAGTATAGTATTTAACATACAATTAATTATTCAATAAAGAACAAAAGGGAAAGGAGGGAAGAAATGTGAAAGGAACAATGAGATATTAGGGGACAGATTAATGAGTGCTGTGAACTTTATAGACATTATATTACTTAATGCTCTCACTACAGAAGTTAAGTGCCTTACTTAAAGTTCATACAGCTTGTCAAAACTGGAGTCAGAGCTTGAACTTAGGTCTGTTTAGTTGTAAAGCTATGCTGCACAAACATATAAAGATTTCTATTCTACGTCAGGTGCCACACTAAGTCTGTTAAATGTTGATTTCACTAGCTCCTCTCCTAATGTTTTATATGATGTAATTTAAAATGAATTTATTTAGACATAACCTGCCCATATCTATGCTTTAACATAATTCTGTATATTCACCACCACTATTCCAGTTATAGAATTAACCATGTATAATTTCACAGCTCTAAGTATGTGCAACTATAATGTTTATAAAGTGTATTTAACATTAAACCTTTAGACACACATATATATCATTAATATTGAAATATCCAACACATTGGATATCTTGTTTTTGGTTTATGCTTTGTTATACTTGAACAGTCAATTTAAAAGATTTGTTTGCTTAAAATGCCTCTGTCAAGTTACCTATTAATATAATGCTTGATTTCCTTGATAAAGAATGATGACATTTAAAGAAATGCTGGGTCATTATCTCTTCATGACAAGCATAATTAGGAATGTCTGTCCCTAAATTTCACAAAAATAGAAAAAAGTTGTTGTTCAGCTGAGTCAAATCATACTTTCTACCCCATTGAAGTAATTTAAGCCCAGGCTGAATTGGACATGGACAGGTGTAATTGGCCTAGTCTCTGCAACTTCCAGCCTCGCAATTACCATAATAAGATTGTCTAAAGAGAGGTCAGAAGCTAACGGCCAGTTTGGCAATAGTTTTGCAAGACTGTCATCAGTAGGAGAACAAGGAGTCCATTCGGTCATAAGGAGAAGCTCAATAGATGTTGGTAATTGGCCTAGTGACAGGTGTGTCTGCCAGAAGACGAGCATAATAGACAGCAGCACTGAAAGATGAGGTAGCAAAATGAAACCATGGGGCAAGAAAGACCTTGGTGAATTTAAAATTATATCATAAGTAAGGCTGGGGCAAGGAAAACTGGGGAGCTGTTAAAAAACAAAAATTACTGTGTATTGGCTACAAAAGCTTTAAGCACTAGAAGAAAATACGTATACTAAATGCACTTCTTAAAGCAAAAAAACCCAAAAAAACTAGCTAGATCATAAGGCCAATCTCCATGGAAGAGAATGTTCTCCCAGTTTCACTCTGGACAAAGTATTTTAGCATGAAATGGATCCCTTTAAATAAATCACTTTTCTAAGCAACAATGTTGGTAACACTGAGGTCAGAGGGTGATTGATTGTCCAAGTGCATGTACTATATGCAAGTATGGAGATCTTGTGACCTTAGCTCTCAACTTACCAACTTTGTACTATAAGGATCTTTGCTGTAGTCTAAATCAAGAAGACCCATAGCTTCTCCTATAACTGTCAATGCCTCCACTCTTTTCATCCTGGGTCCATGTGCCTTTAATATCCTGATTTAAGAACACTTTATGTGCTAGAAGTTGAGTAATAGAGAGAATTCTCCACTAGTTTTGTTACCGTCCTTGCTCACTGTGAGTTCCACACTACTAAGAACTTTCTTCATGGTGCTCCTCTTTGAAGTTCCCCCATAATGAAGAGTGATTGTTATAGATTCAGCCCAGTTTCCATCACCAATGAGTGTATCACTGGGACATTGGTAGGATTACTTCCTTCAAATTATCTCACTAGGAAAAGGGAAACTGGGAACAGAAGCAGAGTGGCTCTGTCTCCTCTGCTGATTGTCTCTGTAACTCGTGGGAATGGTTTTGTTTTTTCTTTAACACTATATATTTAGTCCCCCTACACTTTATATGTAATGCATTATCTTCACTCTCAAAACAAAACTCCCTGCCATTTCTAACCATGGGGGCCGTATGGGACAGGGTAGAACTACCTTTGTGGGTTTCTGAGACTAACTCTTTATGGGATTAGAAGGAGTTCTCATTCTTCTGCTCAAAAGGAATTGTGGTTTTGAACTGCTGACCTCATGTTTAACAGTTTAATGTTTAACCACTATGTTTACTAGCAATGGAATAAATGGTCTTTGACTAGATGCATAAGTAATATAAAGAGGTCCCTAGATGCAGAAGGACCCCAGTACATTAACAGAGAACTATATGTTAAATCTTGTCCAAAATATTTCTTTGTAGATTCTCTATCAAAGATAGTAGTTCAAAATCGGTATGAAAGAAACAACTGCTGTGTTTTTAGAATGGGATATGAGTCTACCCAAATTACAAGAAGTGTTAGAAACCTTGTTTGTGATTCCAAGTTAATACTTTGTGTATTAAGTCCCTGGCACCCTGTTAGTAGCTGGACATATAGAGATTAAAATAAGTAATTCTTCTCTTTAAAAGGTATGTTTTTATAGAAGAGAAAGGGCCCTAAATAGATAAATATTATACAGCAGAGGTTCTGCTAAATTAAACCTATATTTTTGGACTTTTATCTCACATCCCATTCCCTCCAAAATTCCCATCCCAATAGAATGCTCAAATTATAGAATGATATCATTAACATTGCAGGCAAGTGAAATTCAGAAGAGGACATAGAATAAGTCATCTAATGACTGGTATCAGTTGGGTCTTTGCTGAAAGCAGGGAATTCCATTGACTATGTGTGGATCATTGCAAACTATATGTAACCTTGAGAAAAACTGGCATTCCAGAACACTTGATTGTACCTGCAGAACTTGTGCTTGGATTAAGGAGCAGTTGTTTGATGCATCAAGGGAATACTGCATGGATTAAAATCAGGAAAGATGTGTGACAGGGTCATATTCACTAACCGTAATTATTCAGTTCACAGGCCAAGCAAATAATCAGAGAATGCAGATTATATGAGGAAGAATGTGGTATCAGGATTGGAGGAAGAGCTATTATCAGATTGCTGTATGCAGATGACGCACGCTTGTTTGCTGAAAGTGAGGAGGATTTGAAGCACTTGCTGATCAAGATGGAGGATTGTAACCTTCAGTGTGGATTAGAACTCAATCTAAGGAAGAGCAAAATCCTCACAACTGGATCAATGGGTAACATCATGATGAATGGAGAAAAGATGGAAGTTGTCAAAGATTTTGTCTTGCTTAGATCCACAATCAGTGAGCAGGGAAGCAGCAGTAAAGAGATCAAAAGATGAATTGCATTTGGTTAATCTGCTGCACAAGACCAATTTAGAGTATCAAAAACCAAGAATGTTACTTTGAGGACTAAGGGTAACCTGACCCTAGTATTTTCAATTGCCTCCTACATGTGCAAACTGGACATTGAGTAAAAAAGACTGAAGAAGAATCAATGCATTTCAACTGTGGTGTTAAAGAACCATGGACTGCCAGGAGAACAAACAAAACAGATCTGTCTTTTTGTGTAGCCATATGGATAAGAAACAATGGAGGTGCAAAGAAGTGGAAGGTAGTAAACAAGAGAAAGGAAACAGTATTATGAATAGACTTTACTATATATAAATTGATTCATCCTAATACTTATAGGATGCCATTGAATGATTTCAAAATGAAAAAAAAATGAAGATGCCAAGTTATTATTTAATTTAATTTTTCCCATGTAACATTCTTTTTATTTCCCAGTAGTTTTGTTAGAACATGATTTACATATCATATAATTATACATTTCAATATTTCAATCATATTAAGGGGAATTATACAATCTATCTTACAGCCTTCTCTCCCCCCATATACTAAGCCTTGGTGACCTAGTCTGCGTACTATAGACAATCAGGAGTTTAGACTCTGCCCTTTCAAAGCACACATGCTTCATAACCCTCTGAGTTCTCATTAAAAAAACTGGACATTATTTTAAAACACACCTTGTAACAGAAGAAAGGGACTGGAATACTTCCTGGTGCTTAAAGCTCAATTGTACTTGTGTGAGAAGAAGCAAATGACTGTTATCCCAAAGCTATATATGGGGACATCATTGGATTTGAGACCCAAATTTTTGCTTTGAGGGTGCTCACTTAATAGCAATTCAAGACTAGCTTATATTTGCTATTTTCACATGTTCTTGGTCTTTTTATGGTGAAACTGAGTCCAGCAAGCATAATTCTGTTTGTGATTAAGCATTATGGAAAGTCATGCCCTTTCTCCAATCCTCCTTGTGAGAAGAGTGTTGTTAGGTGTTCTTAAAGCCTAAGTTGTTAATTTGTACAAATCAACAATCCATGTGTTTGGGGCTAAAAAACTCTCCTATACATGAATACTTTCCTTCTCTCAGGGTTGGCTAAATTAATCATAATATCAATATAAACATCATATGTGTAATGGGGGTTGTTTACATTGTTTTCTAATAGAAAAAGAATGATAGCTCTAAAGTAAAATAGGTACATATACCCACCAGAGATAGGGGAGCTGATTTTGAGCTTGCACTTAGATATAAACCATATATATATATATATATACATATATATATTAACTTTATAATATCATCAACTCAATACTTGCTCTCACTCAGAATTCACTAAAGATGTGGGTGCGATAGCAAAGTGTGGTGAAAAAAGCAATTGGTACCAGGAATAGCATGTGGGATCTTAAATGTTTGTCCTAAAACAAGCCGCCATCTAAGTGATGCATCAACTAAGACCACAAAGAAGGAGCACATAAGCCTATGTGATCCAAGGGTTTCATATGATAAAAATCCCAATTCAGAGCTGGGCACAGCATTAGAATTTTAGTTCTGAGCACACAGTTTACTGAAGGCTGTGGACAATAGTGAAAGCCTAAAACCCATATGCAGGCTTCACCATGGGGATCAAACCTCTTGTGAATCCTCTTAGACTACTCATCAGGAATGAGCAAGTCCTTGTTATCAGATAGAATGTATCATAGGTGAATCACGGTAGCTATAGTTTGTTTAAAAAATGACACTCTGCTGCGAATGGGAGACATCGATCAGTATAAGACATGAAAAAAATTATAAATTTTCAAGGGTTCATGAGGGAGGGAGGGGGAAGAAGGGAGGGGGGAAATGAGAAACTGACACCAAGGGCTCAATTAGAAAGAAAATGATGTGAAAATGATGATGGCAACACATGTACAAGCATGCTTGCCATAATGGATGGATGGGTGGATGATGATAAGAGTTGTACATTTCCCCAATAAAATGACTTAAAAAACAAAACAACTAACGACCGACTGTCATATGGTTTCCCTTTTGATGCATTGTACACTTGTTTCAGTTTTCTAGTATTTTCTGCTTTTCGGAGATGGAAGTTTTTCTCTTTTCTGTTGTAATTGTTGCTGGGTTGTCTGCTTCTTTTCCTTGGATTTTGTATGTTTTTCTGTACATGACATCCAGGATAGGTCACTCTATATAGAGAGTAACTGGATGAATAGTTTCTTAGGGACCAGGTAGGTTGTGTTGGCAAAAAAGGGAGAATGAACAACGAGTACAGGAGAAAAAATATCCTGACATTTATTGTGAAGATGATTACATACTTCTTTTGAATAAGATTGAACCATTGAAATGCATGATATGTGAATTATATGCCAATTAAACCATTAAAAAGTCAGGATGCCAAGCTGAATTTATGTGCTTTTGTAGGTAGCTCTGGTGTATGGCTGCAGATTTAGAAAGTCAAACAGACAACAGCAGTAGCAGTAACAAACCCACCAAACGCGATATCCAGCTACATTTGATTTTTAGCTAAACAAGAAATGAGGATTATCTTGTGAATGATGGGAATTTGGGGACACTTGCTTGTTCTTATGCAAAACCTGTACATAGACCCAAAGACAATCATGTGAGCAGAACAAGGGGATGTTACCTGATTTAAAATAAAAAAAAGTTGTGCGCATCAGGGTGACATCCTCTTATCCTATTTATTTCACCTATAAGTTTGATAAATGAGCTGAGAGGTTAAATTGTATGAAGGAGCATGAAGCATTAGGATTGGAGGAAGGTTTATTTGCAATCTGTGAGATTCCACTTAAATAAACTTGCTTGCTGAAAATGAGGAGCATGGGGAACACGGAGGGCTAACAATCAAAATATAGCCTTTGGTCCCCACAATGAAAAGAAAAGAAAAAGCATCACAAGCAATATGCAGCTTTATGGAATGCTGACTATATTGAGGTTGTAAAGGAATTAATTTAACTTGGATCCACCATCAATCCCCACAGAAACAGCAGTCAAACAATTGAATGATCTATGGCATTGAGTGAATCCGCTATGAAAGATGTCTTTAGGTGTTCACAAGACATATCTGCTAGCTTAAGAAATAATGCTGTCCCTGGCTACTGCTACCAACTGCTTTGAAAAGGATTGCAGTAGAAAGGTCTGGAGAGAATGGGAGAAAAATTGAGGAACAAAACTCAAAGTATTAAGAGACCAAGTTTTATTGGTCAGATAGAGAAGGTGGACTATGGCACTACCGTCCACTGTGGAGCACTACCCCTGGGGCTCAATTTTCAGCCCCACAATAGACATGTCCTTAAGGGGAAAAAGAATGTGGAGATGATAAGTACACCTTCCAGTAACCAGCCATCTTAGATTTAAAAACTCAGTATACGATTGAAGGACAAGCTTCAGAAGGATTAGAAAATAGACACACAGAAAAAAGGAATCATAGGGAAAGAGGGATGCAACTGATGGCATATTGAGGGAAATTCAATAAGTGTGTATTGAATTCAAATATTTTCATTCAAATTATTAAATACAAAGTGGATGGTCTGCTCTACAAATCTTCACCTAATTCACAATAAGAAGTTGGTTCAGTTTTTTTTAAAAAAGTTGAATAACAACAACAACAACAACAAGACGTTTAAAAGCAAAATGAAGACTAAGGTGACCTGACTCTTGCAGTGGTATTTTCAATGGACTCGTATTTATGTAAAAACTAAGCGGTGGAAAAGGAAAACTAGAGAAGAAAGTATGCATTTGAATTATGGTGTTGGCAAAGAATGCCGAGTATGTCATGGATTACTAGAAGAATAAGCTAATGCGTCTTGGAAAAGTATAGGAAGAATATCTTTAGAAATGAAGATGGCTCCTATTGTATTTTCAAGGATGACTCAAGTGCTTAGTAGAGTCAATGAAATAAAAGAAGACCATCAATGAGATGGATTGACACATGACTGAAATTGTTAGGTTTCACAGATGGAAAATACCTTGGTCTTTGGCTTCGCATGAGATGCTGAAGCCTAGTTTCTGATCCTAGTGAGCTTTTATAAAGGACAGAGCCATTTCAGGCAATACAGTAAATGGAACATGTGAGAGAGAGAGAGAGAGAGAGAGAGAGAGAGAGAGAGAGAGAGAGAGAGAGACTGTGGCTCAGCCAAGAGGAGCAGCTGGAAAAGAAGGCAGTAGTCTTGAAGTTCCAGCCTTTTCAGGTCCTTCCACTGGGAGGCATGGTCAATGGCACTGGTTGCTTTCATTGGCCCACATGGGCCTAGCTTGAGTCCGATCCAGGTGTACCAGCCACCTTAGGTGCATTGCCTTCTTGACTTCTGGGACATGAATTGCATGTGCCCTTTACCCATTATGGCTGGCTGGGCTGGCCTGATTCTCTGCATCAACCTGCTGTACGAGGAGCCTTGGCATGGAGAAGAACAATCTCTTATTCAGCTACCCAACAGAATCATGAGCTTAAATTTAGCATGTTTTAAAATCTGGCATTTCATGATTAACATAGTGATAAAAAATAACAATAATCTATTGGCAATCTATCATATATTGGGTCACTATGAGAAGGAACCAACAGAGCCGTAACAAAACAGCAATAGAATGGGATATACATAGAGTAAAAGAAAGTTAATCTTTAAAAACACCTGAAAAAGTAAATAAAAAAAATCTGAAATTCTCATTTGCTTGGGTGATCTTGAGAATTCTTGGTGTTGTAGTGAGTATGCATTGGGCTGCTAATTGCAAGGTTAGCAGGTTGAAACCAACACCTATTCCAGGAGAAAGTCCAGGTTTTCCACTTCTGTAATGGGCTACAATTTTGCAAATCCACAGGGGCAGTTCTACTGTGTCCTTTAGGGTCATTATGAGTGAATTAGGATTAGAAGTATGGAAACTTGTTAAGAAGCTAATGGACGGCTTAAATAAGATAGGGGATATGGGGCTGTGATGAAGACATTGAGACTCAGCTAAATGAAGGGACTTTCCAAAGGACCTAGACAGACATTCCACTAGACAGGCTCTGATCTGATGCATGCTCTGACTTGCAAAACCTTTCTTCGATTCACTTCACTCCACTTCTCCAGGCTGGGGGGGGGGGATTATTCATTCTCTGTTTTCTCATTAAAATTACAGAGATCAATTGGCCTAAGGATCTAGAGTAAGAGTTTAAAAAATCCACAAAGCCAGTTCTACCCTGAGTCACTCTGAGTCAGAATTGACTCCACGGCAGTACTTTTTAAAAATATTTTGGTGGGTTTTTCTTTTTTTATAAATGCAATGCCATTTAATTTCACATTGTGTTAGTCCAGGTAGACTAGAGATACAAATTCATAAACACGCATATGGATATAAGGGAAAGGTTTATATACAAGAGGAATGGAGCATTGAGAAAGCATCCCAACCCAGTCCAGCCCAAGGTCACAATTAAGATATTAGCCCATATGTCTGATACGAGTCTATAAAGCCTCCTTCCAACTTACAAAGCACATGCAATGACACCAGGACAATCACAGGCCAGTGGGTGCAGAGTCTTGTGTGTCCGGTGTATCTTGGCACTGGCAGGGGTCTCCTTGTAACCTCCTAAGCATCTCACCCTGGAAGGAGTCTCCACGTGGTTTCTTCAACCCCAGAGGTTTGGCTCCATCAGGGCAAGTTGATGTGGCCTCTCCTCCAGCAACTCCATTCTCGGGGAATCAGGATCGATCAGCATGTTGTCATCTTGTCTTGTCAGTAGACCATCTCCAAGAGATAGTGAGTCAAGTCCCAAAATTCTCAGGAGGAAGCCATGCCCACACAGAGATCTCATTGGCTATATCCAGATTGATAGGCTAGACTCCACCCCTACATCTCAGTCATGAAAGTGACATCAAGTACATGACCGTCACACACATCTACCATATTAGGTATATTCTCTCATTTTCCCCAGTTTGCAGAGGAGAAAATTGTAACATTGTGGAGTGTTTAGAAGCGACTCATGAGCACCCATCAGCATGGTGTCTTGTAGAGATGGAAAAGAAAACGATAAGATTATCAATAATTATCCCTAAACTTAAAATTAATTATGGGAGCAGATTTCAAATGTGTAGTGACACAGAAAATATTTGAAACATATTTAACCGTGTGAATTTAAGTTGGTTACTTTAAAGAGACTTTTGCACATGAGTATGAGCATTTTATAGCAACAAGTTCTTCATAGATATTGTAACATCGCTTGTGAGTAATATTTTTTACCTAAGTGGTAGCTTCCTGCAAATATGCCCATTAATAGAATCATAATTTAAGATAGTTATTTCTACTAAAAATTAAATTAAAACTAGATAATTAGGACAATTTGGGCTACAAAGTGATTCAATAAATATTTATGATATATATAGCATCCATTAATATAATTTGTCACCTCACTTCTTTATGTCACAATTTCTCTAAGGTGGTACTTGTTTTAATGTTCTTCTCTTCTTGGATCTCATCCAAAGGGATTTCATTCTTGAGTACAAAGTGATCTCACTAAATATACTCTTTACTAGCTAAAATGTCCTGTATTATGCACCCTCAAATAGGAATATTGTGTAGCTTTGATCTCATTCCCCTTGTAATAAGAGATAGTAACTAGATCAAGGTACCATAAAAACACAGACCGGGCTGAGCCCCGGTGGCGTAGTGGTTGTGGTTCACAGGGTTGGCTGTTCAAATCCAGCAGCAGCTCTCCAGAAGCAAGGCTGGGCTTCCTACTCCCACCAGGGAAGTGATGACCGCCCTCCCCCCCCAAAAAAAACAGACTAAGATCTAATTATAAGAAAATACCAATATGTTCAATTTATATAAATTTTGTGAACTGATTAGTTGAAAATTTCAATTTAACTAGGTAGCTAATTTACCCACGCAGTGTATAATGACATGATACAGACAGAGGATAACACTACCTAGTGTGAAAATAAAGTAACTTTCCATCTTACTTCAAAATTCATCTCCCAAGACCTCATTTTATTATTTTTTATTTTAAAATTCTAGGGCTGAGCCCCGGTGGTGTAGTGGTTGAATGCGGGACTGCCACCCACGAGCTTTGTGGTTCAAATCCAGCAGCGGCTCTCCAGGAGCAAGGCTGGGTAGCTCACACGATGACCAGAGGGCAGTGATGCTCCTCCCCCCCCCAAAAAATTCTAATGATTCAAAATTTCCTCAGTAAATAATACTTAGGCATAACATAGTTCACAAAGATTATAGTTTGCATCTTGTTTGGGAAGTAATGGCTGGAATCTAAAATTTGGAAGTGGCATCTACGGTACTACTGTCAGTTTATTCCCATTTAGAAGAAAAGAGGCAAGATAAAAGCAAACTGCCAGAGGAGAAATAAGTCATTAGAACTAACAACAGTCAACATGAACCACAGCCTCATCGATCCTGAGACCAGAAGAACTAGATGGTGCCCAGCTACCACTAATGGCCATTGTGATTTTGACCAAAAAGAGTTGGAGCCTGATTAAGAAGAAAATGGGAAAGTGAACTAAAATTCTTTAAAAGGCTCCAGACCAGTGTACTATACTGGTGAGGACTCATAGAAACCATTGCCCTGAGACACTTTTAAACTACCTCTTGAGGAAAACTTTAAGTTAAAAAATGGATTGGGTTATAAGATAAAGAATATTATTAGCAGATACTGGATTTCTTAAAAAAAAAAAAAAAACATCCGTGTGAGACCAAATGGCCAACAATTACTCCAGTGCAAAGATGAAAGGGCAAGAGGGCAGAAAAACCAATTATTGGAAGCAAACTATGGAGGGGGGAATTAATGAGAATCTCAAAGTGTTGTGAAAATGTAATCAATGTCTCTGAACAATATGTGTACCAATTGCTAAATGGAAATCTAATCTTCTGTGAAACTTTCTTTTTTTTTTAACCAAAAATGCAACAAAATATGAAGAGAAAATAGTGGATGAAGAGTTAAAAAAAATAAGCCCAAGAGATGAAGGAAGACTTCTTGTGTTGTTTTTTTATATCTGAGAGTAAGCTGCAGACTGTAATGCTGAAGGCTAGTGGATCTGTGTTATTTTAAGCTTAGTTGCAAATAGGGATAATTTAATAAGACAGTTTGTTTCTAGTTTTCCTGGACTATTCCACCCCTGTCCTTTTCCTGCCCTGAACAAATTTAGGGGCCAAACCCAGGCCAAATATGGAGGGCAAGTCTTGGTGATATAAATATGTGCTGTTTGTTGGGCAACGTTCAGAATAGAGTGTGAAGTCCATGATCTTTCCCTCAGGCTTTTTGTTTCTTCATTCTTGGACAAGCCATTGATTGAAGCATTTTAGACTGTCTTACATTCAATTTCTCAGTCCAAGTGGCAATTATCTGAGGGAAAGCAGTTGATTCCATCTTGATCAGTTTCTGTGTTTGCTAAGGCATTTTTATTAATATGAATTAGCTTTTCTACAAGTAAAGCCAAGGTAGAAACTTTATTATACTCAGTGGAAGATGTTGATATGCCACTGGGAGACTCTCTCCAAACTCTCTGCCATTGAGTTGATGCTGATTCATAGAATGTTATAAGAGTAGAAAGTCTGCTCATCTCAGGGAGCTACTGGTGGCTTTTAACGATTAACCTTGCAGATTGCAGGCCTCTGTGGAATTACTATGCCACCAACACTCCCTAACTGGGAGGCTTGATAATATTATTTGAGATGTGGTTAAAGGGTTATTAATAGCGGCATTTGAAGAGCCCAACATGTTCTAGTCACCAGCTTGACATCCTGAACACTCATCAAGGACAAGTTAAAACCAAAAACAATGAACAGAAAGCATCTAGCCATTTTCAACTTTTCTCTCTTCATTTCTATGTCTCATCAGTATGTGAAAATTTGTTCTACTTTTATCTGCACCAATGGTATGGAAGCTCATGATATATATGGGTTATCAAAATATAGCTTTTATTCTCCATGTTTCCCCAAATTATTATAATTTTAATGACTAGCCAATGAGGTGGTGCTGAATATTACAATGATTTTATAGTAGCACCAGTCAATGGATCACCATTGCAAATAATTTCTTTTAAAAGACTACTTGGATTTTAAAATACATTAAGATAAAACTTTTAATATTTTTGGCATAGACTACCACTTATCATGTAATTATATTAAGTTTTGTGCAATGCTTAACACAGTCAACAAAATATTTTCTTCTCATACTTATTGTCAACCCCCCATTCCAACCTTTATCCACTTCAACCATGCCAAAGATCCAATTACTGAATCTACACACACAAAAAAAGCAAGGTCACTGCCATCAGTTGCCAGCTCATAGCTACCCTATAGGACAGAGGAGAACTGCCCCTGTGGATTTCTGAGGCTGAAACTCTTTCATGAATAGAGTCTTCTCTTTCTGCCATGGAGTGGCTGGTGTTTTCAAACTGCTGATGCTTTGGTTAACATTCCAAACCATAACCACTACACCACCATCGCTCCATACTCTATTTATAGATGTACTTAAATTGCTATTGCCTGTGGTGCAAGGGCTTCTTTTTAAAATATGTTCAGTTTCTAGTTCTGGTAAGCAATTAAGACATCATGTTTATTTTACATACACACCTTCCCAAAGCAAAGATCAAATAATATACTGAGGTAGAGCAATTTTAGTACTTGATCAGATAGAATAATGGAGGGTCTTTTTCTTTTTCACTTCCTTTCCACTTTACTAAGTATGATGTCTTTTTTTCCCCCAGTAAATGTAGTATCTTCTGAAACCATGCAAACAAGACAAAGCATTGCCATCTTCATTTCTTTTTTTAAATTTATTTATTTATTTTATTTTTTTGGCCATCTTCATTTCTAATGAGCATTCTGGATGCTCCTTCAAGAGAGATTTGTTTATTCTGTAAGTCCATAGTAACTTCAATATACTTGCCAGCAAGGCACCATAATGCAAATTAATAAACTCTTCTTTTGCCTTCCTATTTCAATTTTGTCGTGCATATAAGATTGATAGAAAATATTATGGCTTGGATCAGGCACAGCTTAGTCTTCAATATGACATCCTTGCTCTTGAATACTTTAAAGAAGTCTTGTCCAGGAGATTTACCCAAAGAAATTGTCCTTGGGTTTCTTGCCTGCTGTTTCCATTAACATTGATTGCAGAGTCAAGAACATAAAATCTTTCCTAACTTCTATTTTCTCTGTTTATCATGATGCTATCTACTGATCCTGGGAATTTGAGGTTTCTTTACATAGATTTGTAATCCATACTGTTGAAATCCTTGATCGTCATTAACAAATTCTGTAAGTTCTCATCACTTTCAGCAAGCAAAATTGTGTCATCTACATATTGCAGCTTGTTAGTAAACCTTCTTCCCATCCTAATGCCACATTTTTCTTTATGTAGTTCAGCTTCTTGACTTATTTGCTCATCATACAGCATACTTATTTGCTCAGCATAGCACAATTACAGTATCCAACCCTGAACCTTTCTTGATTTCAAACTGTGCAGTATTGTTGTGTTAGAGTCCTTCAGTTTCCAAATGAAGACAATGAACTATTTAGTATTTCTATTCTTATCAGTACGATCTATAGTTTTTTATGATCCACATAGTTGAAAGCCTTGTCAAAGTAAATAAAACACACATAACATGTTTTGGTGAAAACTCCTTCTGAATGTGCAGTAAAATTTTACTTACATGCAATATTCATATTATTCTATAGTTTCTTCATTCTCTTGGATCATCTTTGTTTGCAACAGGTATAAATATAGGTTTCTTCCAAATTTGTTGGTACAGACAAGGGAGTACTTTCAGTGGCTCAGGATTTGGAAAATAGTTCTATGAACATTCCCTTAGTTCCTTCAGCTCCTGATCACATACTACCTTTTTAAACAGTTGAATTTCAACCAATTTTTATTGATATGTTTATCCTTCATCTTCTTTGGATGTTCAATATTTTGCCCACAAAAGCTTTCAAAAATGCAAGTCAAGATACTAATGTTTTCTTTGCGATCTACTGAACATGTTCTTCCCTTTGGTTTAGTAACCCCAGATAGTGGCACATTTCATTATAATTCTATAGTTTGCCTTCTCAATTTGCCCGTTAAAATTTTCTGTTCAACTCTTTTATTTCAACAACATAAATGTTAACTATATAAGTAGAATTCACCAGAGGGAATACACAGAAGTCACATTGGCTACATTTTGGGGTGGTGTAGTGGTCACACATTGACCTGCTAACCTCCTGTTTGGATGTTCAAAACCACCAAATGCTCTGTGGAAGAAAGATGAAGATTTCTACTCCCACAAAGGAAGAATCACAGAAACCAACAAGGCCATTCTTCCCTTACCTATAGAGTCACTATGAGTGGAAATGATTTGATGGCAGTACTTCTTTTTTTTTTTTAATTTGGGAAGAGATCATGGAAAAAATCAAATAGTAGCCTAAAGAAGCCAAAGTTTGACTGTGAAAAAGGCCACCAATCACTCATAGGAGAATATTCAGTTTGAAGTGAAGAAAATGTCTGAGATGTTGAATATATCACACCTGCATTCCAAAACATCTTAAGAATAGAGTTGACTTCTTGAACATCTGTTCAATGACAGAAGACCTGACAAGATTGGGGATGGCATCAAGAACAGACTGGGAGAAAGCAAAAAGGTTGATGAAAGAAAAACAAAACAAAACAAGAAAGAAAGATTAAACTAAAGTGGATGTCAGAAAAGAAAGATGTTTACTTGTGTTTTATTGATTATGTAAATGAATTATCTGTATTATGAGAAAATAATAAGAGAAGCTGGGCTGCATAACAAAGAGCTTAGCATCAGAATGGGAGGAAGACTAATTAACAACCTGAAACATACAGATGACACAACTTTGCTTGATAAAAATGAGTAAGACTTAAAACATTTGCTGATGAAGGTCAAAGACTGAAGCCTTTGGTATGGATTACAATCTCATGCAAAGAATATAAAACTCCTCACAACTAGACTAATAGACAAACAGTATCATGAATAACAAAGAGCATATTGAAATTTTGAAGAATTTCGTTGTACTCGGACCGCAAATCAATATTGCTTTGGGAAATATCAGTGGGACAAGACCACTTTAAATTGTTAAAAAGGAAAGATGTTTCTTTAAGGACTAAGGTGAGCCCGACATATCTATGGAATTATCAATTGCCTCGTATGCACATAAAAGCAGTACAATAAATAAGAAAGATAGAAGAAAAGTCAACTCATTTCAATTATTGCATTGATAAAGAATGTGGAAAACATCAAGAAGTAGAACAACAAATGCAACTTGGATGGATGCCAAGAACAGTGAGACTTTGTTATCTGAACTTTGGGCATGTTCATCAGGTGAATCGGTTCCAGAGGAAGAACAAAATAAAGGTGAGCAAAAAAGCTGGATTACATAATGAGTCCAACAAGGAATGGGCTGAGATTGCAGCATGCATGGGGTTGAGGCAGGACTAGCTTCCTTCATTGATCAGTGTAAGTTAGGGCAAACACAATGTTGCCTAGCAGTCTTGGGAATCGGAACTTGCTCTCTCATATTCTTTTTGTTTTGTTGTGTGTGTATATATATATATATATATTCATTTATTTATTTAATATTTCCTTGAGA
This sequence comes from Nesogale talazaci, assembly GCA_004026705.1. Lineage (NCBI taxonomy): Eukaryota > Metazoa > Chordata > Mammalia > Afrosoricida > Tenrecidae > Nesogale > Nesogale talazaci. The sequence goes on along the minus strand of PVJH01000300.1, from coordinate 208,609 downwards.
GCCCTCACAGAGAGCATAATATTCCACCATTCAGTCACACCAAGCAGTATTATACAATTGCTACCACAATCAGTTTCAAAGCATTTCTTTCTTCTTGAACAACTTTAGATCAGCTTCCCTGTATCCCCTCCCTCCCCGACTGTACCTCCCAGAGCTCTTTTTCTTTTTGTTTTCTATAATAGTTTTCCACCCATACCTTACACAATCCTACCTATCCATTCACATAAAATTCTGTTGTCCCATCCCATTTAGTGGGGTTATATAGTCATCAGCGCTGTCAGCTCACCATACCCTCCTTCCCCCACCCCCTCTTCCTATACCATCAGGGAACCATTTCTCCTTTTACTTTTTCTGAAAGGTTATCTAGCTTATGCTGAATGATATATAGATATATAGATGAATACTTGCAAATCTAGCATGCCTAATGACGTAAGACAAGTAAAAGTCATAAGAGGTAGGGAAGAAAATATTAGAGAACTATAGGATAGTTATGTGGCTCATCAGTGCCATATCGCACCCTGGCTTTATCATCCCTTCCATGTTGCCCTTCTGTGTGGGACTGTCAAATTATCTCATAGGTGGGTTGGGTCTTCACTAGATCCATGCCTCTTTTTTTTTTTAGGCATCACTGCCCTCAGGTGGTGGGAGTAGGAGACCCAGCTTTTGTTCTGTGGAGCTGGAATTGAACCTCCATCCCAGTGGGCCGCAGTCCCACGCACAACCACTACGCCACCGGGGCTCAGCCCTATCCATGCCTCTTTACATTGATTTGGTTGCTAGTTTTTGAACTTCTGATGCCTCTTCCTGTTGACACCCTAGGCAGTCACACAGGCTGGATATGCTTCCTCCATGTAGACTTTGTTGCTTCCTTGCTACTTTGACTTTAAGACCTTTAAGATCATGGTCACTATATTTATAAATGTGACTGATCACTACAGAAAGGAATGGACTTCTTAGTCTGCCTTTGCTCTTGTTTTATATGAGATTTAGTTTGATGATCATTGATAGGAGCCAGTGAGTCTGTTGTGACTCACAGGGACCCAAAGTAGGGCAGAATACTGCTGGTCTTCCACCATTCTCACAATTGTTGCTTGAGCTAACCATCATCGCTGCTATGTCAGTCCAGATTGTTGAGGGTCTTCTTTTGTTTTGCTGACCGTTTCACTTTTTCAAAAATTATGTCCTTTTTAAGGGACTGATCCCTTCTCTTAATATATTCAAAATACATTAGCCTAAGCTCATTCTACTTTCTAAGGAGCATTCTGGATGTATCTCTTTCAAGAAAGATTTGCTAGTTTTTCTAGAAATCCATGACTTATTCAACACCATAATTCAGATATATCCATTATTTGCTCTTACTATGATTTTTCCACAGTCTATGTGAATATTTTGTTTTTTTTTGCATAATATCTGGCAAGGAATAGCTCTGATATCACTTGATTTTAAACTGGCCCTTGATTCTCATGGTTTGTCATGTATTAGTTGCTGAATTAAAATGGGAAATATTTCAATAGATTAAGGATAGCAAAAAAGTGGTATTTTTCTAAACACAAATGATACTGGCTTTAAGTGAAGGGGATTTCCATTACCAGAAAATTTTTCATTTCTCTAATTCCCTAAGAATTGCTTTTCCAAAAAATAAAAAAAGAATAAAACAAAAGAATTGCTTTTTCCAATCAGGAATAGTGATAACCCATTGACAGATACTGATGAAAGATGAGTTAGAGATCAAGATATGTCTCCGAAGGAATGAAGCCAGAACTTCACACCCTGGGGAGGGGCTGTGTGCATTTGAAGATTGCCCAGGTGCCATCGGGCTCATTTGATGTTCAGAGCTTTTGTTTTGTTTTTTAATGTGTACCTCAGCTATGCCACATCCCTGTGGCTTCATGACTGTTCTTATTACAAGGATTTGATGGATAAAGTTCACATTACACTAGGCCTGAAGCTAGGGCCCAACATCTGGAGGTATATTTTATAAGCCTGTCTTTGCATTGCCAGTGAAGACCTGCTCTCTGCAAATTTTCAGTAAACTAACTACTGTTCTTTCCCAGGTCAAGTAATTCACCTGAGTATTTTTCAATGCTTTCTCATTCTATGACATATTTCACTCAAAAGGAAATGTAAGCAAGTGCTTTCTGGAAAAAAAAAAGTCATGTTGGAATATTCTCCCTCTGAACTTTGAGAATCTATCAGATTAAAGAAATCTGAATGGTTTCATTTGACTTTGAAATATGTAGCTAGGTGTTTCTGGTAAGAGATAAGGAGGCTTTATTCCAGGAAGCATGGTAGTTCAGTTTCTTGAAGGTTGGACTTCTCTTTGCGGAGTGCAATGCTGACTATGGAAACACAAACTAACAAAGATCATCTTTTCAATAATTGTCAAACTCATGGGTGGAGTTGAGAGTTCAAGGGAAATGCTTCCATATATTTTATGAGTGATTTAAAATTCTTGTGCTCAAGAAACTAATAATGCAATTATTTATCAATAATTTATGTATTTAGCTTCAAAGAATATTGGATTAAATTTCATACTTGTGGGATTTTGTGTGATAACAGGAGATCATGCCTTTAGGGGTTTACTGGCATGAGGATGATTTTTGTGTTTTTCACTCACCGGTTCCCTTCTCTTGTTAAAACAGACAAGACTCATTAAAGCTATTTAATTCATAGGTGGAACATAAAAGAGGTGAGATGCACATTGCCAGAGGGATATTCAGATCCCAAACTGGCTGGCTTTTCAATGAGTTAATCTAATGAAATAATGTATTTGAAAATCCTTTGGAAATTATGCAGTTCTAAATAAATGTCAGACACCATTTATAATTATATTCTTTTAATCAGAAAATACTACCCTATTGTCAACCTTATGAACTGACATTTTTCATGATAAATCTACCTAGACAAATATTTGCTTCTTTCTTTTCCTTGTCATTAAACTAATGCCCTGCATTGAATGGAAAACTATTGTAGAAAATTTAATGTAGTCATTGATCCATGTTTAGACAAGGAAAGGAACCCCTTACCCACCTCACCCACCCGAAAAATTCAAAAACACAGTCAAAGGGGCAATTACTATGAATAATGTCTATCAATGCACTATTGAAATAAAACATGACTTTTCAGATAGTATTACTAAGAGAATTCATTTACCTTTCCCACTATGACTAAGAAATGCCTTAGGTAATACCTATTCTTGACAATCGAATAACACTTTCTCCAAATATAATAAGGTATGATCCTATAAGATATTTTATCATTGGATAAAGCCAAAAACTTGGCCTTGCCTAAGAATAGCCTGTCTAGTTCTGTGTTTACAACTATTGAAAGAAGAACAAGAAAGTATATATTTACTCAACAGAAAATTATACATAATGATAATAAGAATACTCCTATTATATACCTTATGGTTGCATTAACATTTAAAGATGTGTATACAGAGGGTCACCATTTGACTGTTAGTTTGTCATTCTGTAGTGACTCATGGGTTGCTGAAATGCTGGAAACTGGGTAATTGGTATTTCAAGTACCAGCGACTCACCCAGACTAAGGACAGAGCACAAAGAAGGAATTGGCTACCCACTTTGGAAGAATCAGCCACTGAGAACGTTATGGAGGGCATAGAAACATTGTCAGATATTGAAGGTCTAATGAATACAAGGAAAGCATTGTTAAATATGCCAAAGGTCGACCCTTCAGGTTAGAAAACACTAAATATATGACTCAGGAAAAACTGTTTTTATAACCTCGAGTCGACTATCTTAATGTAAATGGAGTAAAGCCTGTGGGAGTATAGTCTTTGGGACCTTCATTTGCTGATGGAGGACTACTGAAAATGTGAAAAACAAAGAGTTGCGGAGAATCTACTAACAATTGAAACTTGGAATATATGAAGTATGAGTCCCAGAAAATTGGAAGTAATCAAAAATTAAAGTGAACACATGAATATTGATATCCAAGGCATTAGTAAGTGGAAATGGACTGGTATTGGTCACTTTGAATTAGAAAAATCATATGGTTTATAATGCTGGGAATGCTAGAATAAAGAGGAAGGACATTGCTTTCTTCATCAAAAGAACATGTCAAGGTTTATCTGTGATAGACTTATATACAGCTATATTCAAGGAAATTCAATTAATACAGTTATTCAAATGTATGCACCCACCACTAAAGCTAGTGATGCAGAATTTGAAGTATTTTTATATTTGAAACTGATTAAATAAGCAAGCAAGATGCATTGAAAATTATTGGCAATGGGAATGCAAAAGAACAGAGGAGAGGATAGTAGTTGGAAACTATGGTTTTGCTGATAGAAATGAAGATGGAAATTGCAAAATCGAACTTTTCAAGATCTACAACTTGTTCATAGTAAAGAACGTTTTTTTTTTCAACAACCCAAATAGTGACTATATACACTACATTTTTCTTTTTTTTTTGGGGGGGGGCATCACTGCCTCTGGTGGTTGTGGGAGCTACCCAGTGCTGCTCCTGAGAGCCACCGCTGGATTTGAACCGCCAAGCCCACAGGCCGCAGTCCTACACTCAACCACTTACTACACTGGGGCTCAGCCCCCACACTGCATTTTTCAAATGGAACCCTTAAAAATCAAATTGACCGCATGTGTGGGAAGAGTCATTCAATATCAGCAGCTCAAACCCGGGCAAGGGCTGCTTGTGGAACGGAACACCAATTAATTGCTTGTAAGCGCAGGTTGAAAATTAAAACAAGTCCTCAAAAGCCAAATACGAAAGCCTGAGTCTATGAATTTTGAGAACATTTCAAGAATAAATTTGACACATTGAGAACTGATGACAGAAAACATAATGAAGAAAGGAAAGGCCCTTATGAAAACAGGAAGAAATAAAAAGAGTAAAGTGGATGCCAGAAGATATTCTGAAACGTATTCTTAATTGTAGAGTAGCTAAGACAGATGGAAGAAACCATGAAGTCAAAGAACTGAATAGAAAATGTCAAAGTGTAGCACAGGAAGACAAAATAAGTATAGGGAATATTCAAAACTTAAGAAAACTAAAACAAGAGCACATGCTAATCTTACCCTAACCTGAAGGAAGCTAAGAAAACAATTCAAGCCCTTCAAGTTGCAATATTGAAAGACTCTGTAAGTAATATATTGAATGATGCAAGAAGCATCAAAAAAAGATGGAAGGAACAACAAAGTCACTGTACCAAAAAAACTAATCACTTTCCCTCATTTCAAGAATAAGAACCAATGGTACTGAAGGAAGAAAACTGCATTGAAAGCATTAGCCAAAAACAAGGCTCCAGAAAGTGATGGACTACTATTTGGAATATTTCAACAAGCTGGTGAAGCACTGGACACATAAAACTCTTCATACCAGGAAATTTGGAAGACAACTACTTGGCCAACTGACTGGAATATTTTCATATTTATACCCATTTCCAAGACTGGTGACCAACAGAATGCTCAAATTACAGTACAATAGCAATCATACCATATGCAAGTAAAATTTGTTGAAGATCATGCAACAACAGTTATAGCAATATATTAGTTGGGAGGCACCAGATGGAAAAGAGGACGTGGAACAAAGTATATCATTGCTGATGCCAGAAGGGCCTTGGCTGAAAGTAGAGAACACTGTGGCCTTCACTAATCTGGTGTCATTCTGAGGATTGGGAGTGTTGAGGTGGAGTCTAGCCAGTCGACCTGGAGATAGCCAATGAGACCTCTGTGTGGGCGTGGCCTTCTCCTGAACATTCTGGAAAATCTGGTCGTATTTCCTCTATGGAGGTGAGAGACTTATGACTCAGTTCCTTGGAAACTTTCTACTGACAACACTGACTCCCTGGCACACAGTACAGCTGACAAGACACATGGCAGCATTCTGATAGATGCTGAGCGCTGGAAACTGGAGGAGCCATGGGGAGACCCCTCCCAGGGCTGAGATGCTTGTACAACCACTGGATACACATGACTTTGCACCCACTGGCCTGTGATTGCTCTGGTGTCACTGCATGTGCTTCGTGAGTCTGAAGAGGACTTATGGATTGGTATCAGACATATTGGCTAATATTGGACTTAAGACCTTGTACTGGACTGGGTTGATGCACAGTTTTCTTGATGCACAGTTGCTCTTGTAGAGAAAGCTCTTTCCTATACACATAAGAGTTTCTATGGATTCGTTTCTCTAGTCTGCCAGGACTAACATAATACGTGATAGATGTTTACTTATGTTCTTTGAATATGCCAAGGCATTTAATTCTATGGATCGTAACAAACTATGGATAGCCTTGAGAAGAACAGGATTCCAGAACACTTCATTGTACTCAGGCAGAACTTATACCTGGATCAAGAGGCATTTATGGGAATAGAACAAGAAATAAACAATATGTTTTAAAATTAGGAGATGTGCACCCTAGGATTATATAGTCTCACCAATCTTACTCAATCGGTATGCTGAGAAGATAATCAAAAAAGCTAGATTATATGAAGAAGAATGTTGAACAAGTATTGGAGAAAGGTTTATTAACAATCTATGATATGCAGATAATACAACCTTGTCTGCTGAAAGTCAGAAAGACTTGAGGAATTTGCTGCTGAAGTTCAATGATTGCAACCTTTGATATGATTACAGCTCAGTAAAGGAGACCAGAGTCATCAGCAATAGGTCATATCATGATAGATGGAGAAAAGATTGAAGTTCTCAAGGATTCTGTCTTGTTTACATCCACAATCAATGTTCATGGAAGTAGTCCTCAAGAGGTCAAAGAGCACATTGCATACAGTAGGTCTGCTGTGGCACAAGACCACTGTAACGTGTTGGAAATCAAGGATGCTACAAGAACGCAGATTGCTCCTAACTTAATCCAAGTCTTACTGGCATTGAGTCATTGGTGAAGAATTGAAAAATGAGGAAGAAAAGATCAAACTGGATGTACAAAGAGACTCTGAAGCTTGCTTGGAACCACAGAGTAGCTACAACAAATGAAATAAAGGATGAAGTCAAGGAATTGAAAAGAAAAACTTTAAGGGTGATTCAAGAAGAAAATTCCAAATACTACAGCAAAAAGGACCTAGAACTCAAAAGCTGAAAGGGAAGATCATGCTCACCTTATATGAAAGTGAAAGAACTCAAGAAAAAAGACCAAGCCTCAGGTTATAATTTTGAAAAGTTCTGTAGGTAAAATATTGAATGATAAGGGAATCAGCAGGAGAAGATGGAATCTTCCAGAAGGCCTCTCTTAGCTCCATATTTGAATTGCTAATGCTGCTAATTGCCATCCAAATGTTGGCATTGCTATGCAACTTCACAATCATTAGTATGCTCATTTCCAGGATTATAGTCACTGCATCTTGAGTGACATCCAACCAAAGGGTTGTATCCTCGACTATTATATTAGATAGTATTCTGTTATGATCTTTTCATTGGGTACTTTTCTGTAGTATTATGACTAGGCCCTTTTCAGACTGTTTTAAGCTGAAAGTTCTACTGAAATCTATCATACATATCATGAGTAATTCTGCTTGCATTCAAAATACCAATGGCACAGTTTCTAATACCGCAGCAAGGAACCAACAAACCATCATTGCAGGGTAAGCACATAAGCAGATATAAGAATTTTAATTAGGAGACCTTTTAATATATTCCAATTGAACTCTGATTTCTCCATAACATAGTGCTATCCACATTGCATAAACTTGTCTATTCACTGTATGACTTTACATCAAAGAGTATTGCAAATAGGATTTCAGTTGATACTTTCATGGGCTTACTCCAAAGAAAACATATTGAAACAGTTTTCTGGAGTCTATGGATGGCTGCAAAAAAGTTTTCCCACTACTTACTTGCATTGATCTCTTTATGATACTTTCAAAATATGTCACATGAAATCAGTGACTCTGGTGGGATTTTGGTGGGCCAGTTAAGTTGAAGGCAGAGATGAAGTCAAAAGGTTATGATGACTTTATTGAGATTTCTAAGGAGTAATTGTAATAGGTTTTCTTTCATTTTAAATTAATTCTTCTTTCAACTATTTTATTGGGGGAATCTTATAACATTCCATTCATCAATTGTATCTAGCATATGTGTACATGTGTTGCCATCATCATTTTCTAAACATTTACTTTCTATTTGAGTCCTTAATAGAAGCTCCTCTTATATCTCTCCCTCCCCCCTCAACGAATTGACCCCTTGATAAATTATAAATTCCTATTGTTTCCACATCCTACACCAACCCCTGTCACTTTTCACTGACATTTCTGTTGTTTATCCCTCTGGGGAGAGGGGATTATGCATTGGTTATTGTAATTGGTTCTTTCTTCCTCCCCTCCTCTTCCCACTTTCTCCCTATCCTCCTGGTATCACTATGCCCATTTCTGTTCCTGAAAGGTTTATCTGACCTGGATTCCATATGCCATGAGTTTTAATCTGTACTGGTGTACATGTTCCAGTCTAACCCTAAGTGAAAGGGCAGGACCGTGGTCATGATTGTGAGGGGTGAGGAAGCCTCAAGGAAACAGAGGAATATTGTGTATTTCATCCATGCTATATTCCATCCTGGTTGACTCATCCCTTCCTTATGATCCTTTTGTGAAGGGATGTCCTATTGTCTACAAATGTGTTCTTGGGTCTCTGCTCAAATCCCCTTCATTCTCAACAGTATGCTGCTTCTCTGACAGATGGGTGTTTGTTTACTTTCAAACCTTTAAGACCACAGGCATTATATCTTTTGATAGCCAGGCACCATCAGTTTTCTTCACCACATTAGTTTATGTATCCATTTTGTCTTCAGTAATCGTGCCAGGAGGGTGAGCATCACAGAATGCCAGGTTGTTAGAACAAAGTGTTCTTGCATTGAGAGAGAGCTTGAGCAGAGACCCAAAGTCTGTCCATTTTCTCAATATATTGCCATGTAAATCAATGTGCATAGGCCAATACCTCTATTTTTATGAATTAATATATTTATACAAGTATACACCTATGTTTATACCTCTTTCCATAGTTTTGCTTCCTAGATATTTGTTCTGTCTCCTTTTGCCTTCCTCCTACCCCACCATCATGCTTGCCCTTCTTTTACCTCTTAGTAATTCCTCTTAACTACATTGCTGTTGCTCTCACACTACCAGGATCTCTACACCCTCCCAGTCATTGCTTTTATTTCCCTTTTTGTTCCCCTCTCTATGGCCTTTCTTCCACTACCTCCTCCCACCCAGGTCTCTCTGGAATGATTGGGACTATTGCTTTCTCCCCAGAATTGCTTCCCATGCCTATGATAGCTTTTCTTGAAGGGAAATCATGGGCTTATTAGGATGGCATTTTTAGGAAATGTAAAGCTGAATTGGTAAGGAAAAAGTCAGGAAATTTGGGCTTGGGAATTTCTTTCCATCATGACAATGAACCTGTCCATTCTTTAAGAGTAGTAAGGACTGGTCTGTGGAAATTTGGTGGGAAAATTTTATTGCCATATTTGTCCCTTAGCCATGATTTGACTCCTTCAGGCTTCATTTTGTTTCCTAAAAAGGGCATTTAGAAGAAATTTTATTTGAACCCTTTGAAGATGGAAAAACTATTGTTTTGATGTGGTATAAATTAAGAGAAGAATTCTTAGATAGCTAGAAACACTGCTTTCAGAAACATATAGTTATAGATGGAAGATATTTTGAGAAAAAGTAAGCACACCCTTAAGCTTTTTGTTTAAAAAAGATTTCCATGACCTTATAGCATTTTTTAAAAACTTATCTCACTAGGGTGGAAAATTTGATGACAACAGGATACATATGCCCTTTTTCTTGTTTCTTCACATTCTAAGTCATTTGCCCATTTTACTCCATAGTACTGAATTATGTGGTCTGATGTCTCCAGACCATCTTACTTTTTACATATGCCCCAAATACACAGTTGAGTTAGAAAAATTGTCCTCACACATCTTCTCACTCTAGTTGGAGAACACCTATCCATGTCTTAAGATTCCTTGTTAAAACACCTGAAGTATCAAATATGATAGGCTCTCTGTCAACTGAGTTAGGCCAGACTTCTCAATAGTTTGGTAATCATAACCCACAATAAATCCTGATAACATAATAAACTCAATGATAGAATCTGCTATGAACAATCAAGCAGCTGTGGAAAGATTAGATTGAAGTGCAGTCCCCCTGACAAGATTACAGCCCTGCTGTGATTGGAAATAACTGTCATCAGGAGTGTGGGCAACTTCTTACTTAAGTAGACTCTGTGATAAGCTTGTTTTCTTTTTGCTGGATCAGGATTCTGACCTCCATGTCTGGAGTCTTGTTCTTTAGACTTGAGTCAATGGCCCTTCATCCATAGTTCTTGTCAATACTGGAACCCATTTACAACCTTTCATCTGACCTGACGATCTTGGAGTCATGAAGACCCTGAAGACTCTACTGGCTTTGGATTCATCAGCCACTGCATCCACCAGCCTGTGGTCTTCCTGCTTCTTAGTTCATCAGACTAGGCAGTTATCTTAGTCAAGAGAAGTCTTTTGCTTGACATCTGATTTGACCATTTATCTTGAACTTCACCAGACTAGATTTCCTTGATTCTACAATTGTGTGACACATTTTCTTCATATAACTCTCTCTCCCTTACCCAACCTCTCTCTCAATATGTGTGTGTGTATACCTTCCGCTGTTGACAGCCAAAATATATTATCACTTGTTTTGCTTCTCTAGAGAACCCAACCTAATAAATCGAGGCTAGATTAATTCCTTCTTTAAGTATTCTGATACTTCACTGTATGTATTTGAGTTTACCTGTGTTTCACACATTTTATTGAAAGGTTGCCTTTTTTCTTTAAAAAATCACTTTATTTGGGCTCATACAACTTTTATCATAATCTATACATACAACCATTTTATGTCAAGCACATTTAAACATTTGTTGCCCTCATCATTCTCAAAACATTTGCTTTTTACTTGAGCCCTTGTTGTCAGTTCCTCATTTCCCCCCTTCCTTCCCACGGTTCCTTGATAATTTATAAATTATTACTTTTTTGTCATGTCTTACACTATCTGATGTCTCCCTTCACCCATTTTCCTATTTTCCATCCCTCAGAGAGGAGGTAATATGTAGATCCTTCTAATTAGCTTCCTCTTTCTACCCAACCTTCTTTCCACAGTCCTAGTATCGCCACTCTCACAACTGCTTCTGAAGGGAATATCTGTCCTGGATTCCCTGCGTTTCCAGTTCCTAACTATACTAGTGTGCAGCCTCTGGTCTAGCCATATGTGTAAGGTAGAATTGGGATCATCATAGTGGGGGGTGGGGGAGAAAGCGTTTAAGAGAGAGGGAGGTTGCATGTTTCATTGCTGTCACACTACACCCTGACTGGCTTAACCTACTTGTCCTTTCCTCTATTTCCTTTTACTTTCCTCTTGTCACACTATCACACTCAGCCTTAATTGGGGTTTCAGTGATTTCTCATGGTTATGTTGCCTTTGTTCTAGCCCTTTCAGGTCTCCTACACCCTCCTCGCCATCGACTTTGGATCACTTGTTGTTCCCTTTGTCCCTGGGTGGGTCAGCGCCACCTCCTTTTCCTCATCTCCCCCTCCTATATCCCCAAAGAAATATTGGTCCCATTATTTTCATCTCCAGACTGTTCACCCGGTCTATATTATCTAGGTAGACCTGCAGGAATAAAATTATGTACAAAAAAGTCCCAGACATAGCAAAGCAGACAAAAGAAAATAAAATGATGACAACCAAAAGCCAATGATGAGGAAAAAAAAAAACCGTGTAAATAGTTAAAGATCTGTTTGTTGACCTTTAGGTGTGTTCTCCTGTTGAGTCGGTTGGGGTGCCAAACCCTGGCACCAAAATCTTTCCTTGGCACTCCCTGATCTACTACCCATGCTGCTCTGATGCAAGCCCTTACTGTTTTGCCTCACTGTGGTGGGGTCAGACCTGGAGCAATCCTGACACTGTCTCCAGTTTTGTCCCTCATAAGACCATGGATCAGTGAGGGATGTTGTGTGTCATAGTGGGGTCTGTAATGTGGTTCTCTATTTGTACTGGTTGTTCTGAGGAGGGATATTGTCTTCAAGGTTTAGTGGGCCAGGATGCACTCCACTCTCTCTTCCTCCCTCATAATTTGCTCCTGTGTCCTCTGATATGACTTGTCCCTTTTCCTGAACTATAGATTCAAAGCTATACTCTGAGGTAAGTTCTTCTGCAGAGAGCGGCAACTCTCCACATAGTTGGATTTGGGGCCAGGCCCCCAGACCCCGTCATTGGTTCCACACTCCTTGCCTGAATGCTGCACTGGGTTCCAGTCTGGTCTCTTTTTCACTGTGGAGATGTAAACAATACCCTCCCCTTGGGTGCTCTGTTCCCCCACTCTTTTCCCCCACCCTTTAGTTGGCTACCATATGTACCCTTAGATTTGAACTGACCCCTGTCATAATAACTGGATCTTACTCAAAGAACGTTTGAATATAGTAGCTTTTTCCCTATGCCCCTTTTGCAGTTTTAAGCTTACCTCAGCAGACGCATGTTGAACTTGTCATTTTTGTGCTTGGCTTACTATTCTTAGCATGATTTCCTCCAGTTCTTCTCATGTGGTGATATGCTTCATGCATTCATCACTGCTTTTCAGTGATGCATAGTACTCCATTGTATGTATGTACCACAACCTTTTAATCCATTCATGTGGTGATGGAAATTTGGGTTGTTTCCAGCTCCTTGCAATTGTGAACTGTGCCGTGGTTCCAATGATGAACATTGGAACACAGATGTCTGGCCGTGGTTTGTTTCTTGCTTCTTCTGGATGTATGGTCAGTATGGGGATTGCTGGGTTATATGGGAGATGAATTCCCATCTGTTTTAGAAATTGCCAAATTAATTTCCATAGTGGCTGTACATACCTACAAGTCCACCAGCAGTGGATAAGGGTTCCTATCTCACCATGGCCCCTCCAACACTTGGTATTTTCTGATTTTTTTGAACTGTGCTATCTTTGAGGGTGTTGGGTGGTATCTCAGAGTTGTTTTAATTTGCATTTCTCTTATGGCTAATGATTGGAAACATTTTCTCATGTTTATTTACCATTCAAATTTCTGCCCCATGTGAAATTTCTGTTCAGGTTCTTTGCCCACCTCCTCAGTGGACAGTTTTTCTCTTATTGTATGCTTGCAAAGTATTATAGATTTTAGCAATAAGGCATTTGTCTGATGTATCATTGCTAAAGATGTTTTCCAAGTAGGGGGCTCTCTTATTGTTCTCTTGGTGAATTCTTTCAATGTACACAGTTGATTTATCCTCAGTATATACTACTTTTCAATTTGAGATTCCTCTGTATTTGTATCCTTCCCTATTTCTGATAGTTTATGTATACTTTTTGTCTAGATTCTCAGTTTTATCCCAATTCCTGCAATAATCGCCCTCATTATTTGGAGTTTTACCTTAAAGTCTGTGACCACCTTGAGTTTATTCTTGTGCATGGAGTGAGATAAGGATTTTGCTTCATTTTTCTGCAAATAGATATCCATTTTTTCCAGCACCATTTTTTGAAAAGATAATTTGCTTCCCATTTGATATTTTGGGGGCCCTTATCAAAAATCAGTTGTCTGTATGCTGATGCTTTTATTTCTGAGTCTTCAGCTCTTTGCAATTGGCCTGAATATCTGTCATTATGCCAGTACCAAACTGTTTTGACAATTGTGGCTGTATGTTAGGTGCTAAAGTCAGGTAGAGCAAGCCCTCCCACTGTGTCCTTCTTCTTGCGGAGTTCTCTGCTTATTCTGGATTTCTTTCCAGAAGGAGTAATCAATTTTTCCAATTCTTTGAAGAAGGATGATGGTATCTGTATCAGGATAGCAATAAACTTACAATGCCTTGGGCAGAACTGACATCTTTACTATATTGAATCTTCCATTCCTTGAGTGTAGGATATTCTTCCATTTGTTGAGGTCACTCTTGGCTTCTTGTAATTGTTTTCTATGATTTTTCTCATATAAATCTTTCATTTTTTTAAGTCGGTATATCCCTAGATATTTCAATGTGTGCTTGTTTATTGTAAAGGGTAATGTCTTTTGAATGGCCTCTTCTGTGATCTTCCCTGATGTGTGCGGCAGTACGCTAGACTTCTGTTTGTTGATCTTGTATTCTGCCATGCAGCCATATTCCTCTATTGCTTCCAACACTCCACTTGATGAATACCTGATGAGCACCTCTGATGTCTTTTCTCTGTCTTATATTGTTAGCTAGTATGATGTTAAATAGAAATGGGGACAAGTGACATCCTAGTCTGGTCCCCTTTTTCAGTGGAATCATTTTCAACTTTTCTCCATTGACTACTACATTGGCAGTTGGATTTTTATAAGTAGCTTGTACAATATTGAGGAGTACTCCTATTTCTATCTACTTGAATGTCTTAAACAGGAATAGGTTTTGGACATTCTTTTTTTATGCATCTATTGATAATACCATGTGGTTCTTATAATTTTTCTTCCCAATGTGGTGAAAATACCGATGGCCTTCCATTTAATGAACCATCCCTGCAACCCTCATAAAAGTCCCACTTGGTCACGGTGAATTATTTTTTATATGCTTTTGTATTCTATTGGCCATGATTTTTGTTAAGGATTTTTGAATCGAAGTTCATCAGGGATATTGGTCAATTCTTGTGGAATCTTTGCTGCTTTAAGTATCAGAGTTACACTACCTTATTAGAAAGAGTTTGGGAGTTTTCTGTATTTTTCTATTCTCTGGAGGAGCTGGATTGCTGTTAATTCGTACCTGAATGCTTGGTTGAAATCTCTTCTGAAGCCATCTGGCCCAGAGGAGTTTTTTGCTGGCAATTCCTTAATAACCTTTTCTATTTTTTCCATTGCTAGTTGAGGTTCTTGGCATCCATCTGGGATAATCTAAGGAGGCATTGCATTTCCAAGAAACTGTCCATGTCTTCTAAGTTGTTGAATTCATTAGAGTACAGTCCTCATAGTACTGTGTGATTATTCTTCCTCTTTCATTAGGGTTCATCGTAATATCCCCAGTTGCAATTGACATTTATCCCTTGCTTTCTTTGGTTAGATATGCCAGTGGTCTATCAATTCTAATATTTTCAAACAGCCCCCATAGCTTCCTTGCTTTCCCTTTCCTGTATCTCAGCTCTGACTTTGATTATTTCTTTTCTTTTAATATTTTTAGAATTGTTCTGTTGACTCTGCTCTGATAGGAGCAAGTTTTGTCCGAGCATATCAAACACAAGTCTCTCTTCTTTTTTTCATGTGAACATTTCTTGTTATCAGCCTTCCCCTGATAAATTCCTTTGCTGTATTCCACAGGCTTTGGTGTGTCGTATTTTCATTTTCGTTGGTTTCCAAAAACTTCCTGATTCCATCTTTGGTCTGGGCCAATAGCCACTCCTTTTGCCATAGAGAATTATTCATTCTCCAATTGTTTACCATCATTTTTTTTTTGTCCTTCTATTGGTTTCCAACCTTATGGTACAGTGATCATTGCGAGAGGTCTGTTTAATCTCCATGTACTTGAATTTTACCCAGGTTAGATTTGTGTGCTGTAGAGACTTGTGTGCTCTAAATTTAACATGAGCGTGAAACGAATGTGAATGTTTTTGCATTGGGGTGAAAAGTTCTGAAAATATCTCTCAGGTCAAGTTGTCCATCTGTTCTGTTTAGATCTGTAGCATCCTCGTTGTTTTCTTCCCCAGTGATCTGTCTTTTTCAGAGAGTGGTGCAATAAAGTCACTACAATTGTTGAGCCTGTGATTCCTTATTTCATCTTTTGGAGAGTCGATCATTCACTGGGTGAGAGGTATTGAGCTATGGAGGTCATTTGTATTGCTGCACACCTCTCTAGGAACCTGACCTCTGCTGTGAGCTTGCATTGAAGGGTAATCCCACCCAGCATCTATGGGACCCTACACCAAGCAGACACACCACCCTCCACTACCCTGAGAAGGTGTTGACACTGCTCAAGCCTGTGGTCAGGCAATCAAACTTCAGGTATCTCCTTATTTACCCCTCTATCTCTTTTCTCTTTATTCTCTCACCCTTCTATCTGTCCACAGCAATTGTCTTAAGGCATGAAGGCTTTTTTTTTCTTCTCTTTTTCTCTTTTTACAGGCCTACTCTGTCCCATGGGCATTCGTCAAGAGTTAGAGTCAATTGATAGCAGCTTGTCAATATAAATAACATATTTAAACACAATATCATTGACCAACTGACATTATATATATTTAAATAACACATGCGTGTGATTTTTGAAAAATAATCAATGGAAAATATAACGTGAAAACAACAAATCACCATAAATTGTAGCACTTTGAATTAAGTGGCAATTGCATTTAATGACCATTCTTTCAGATAGATTTCTGCAATCAGGACCATGAGTACTAAAACAGAAGATGAATATTATAAATCTGGACAAATAAGAATACATAAATCAACATAGAAAATATGTTAGTACCAGTGAACTCTTTGGGTAAAGGACTGTTTAAACATTAGTTTTGTTTTACTTTTTGCAAAGTATATTGGGACCTTTCATAATATTTAAGATTAAAAATAAATATTATCAATTATTTAGAGTCAATATACCTTTATATATATATATATATATATATATATATATATATGTAGTGGCATCACTGCCCTTTGGTGGTGGGAGTAGGAGGCCCAGCCTTGCTGCTGATTTGAACCTCCAACCCAGTGGGCCCAGTCCCGCGCACAACCACTACGCCACCGGGGCTCAGCCTTAAGATAGTTTTAAGTACAGTTTTAAATAACATGAAAACCAATTCATCATCCTTATCCATTTATCATTTTCTGTGACTTTCAATTTTGTGAATGCCGCTATTTTTAAAATTTACTATATTATATTTCATTAAGTTTTATTCCATAATATTTATAATATATGTTGTTAAATATCTTGTATTTAAATAAATATATGTAATATATTGTTCCATAATAACAATATTGCTATGTGTTTAGCTTTAAGTATCTTCCCCTTACTTTCATATTTTTGGACTTAATATTTGCTTTGATTGTTCTTAGCTCTTAGTTAGCAGTCTTTATTCAAATAAGTTTAATTTTGTACAAAATCATTCAAAAGTACTCATGACTCCATTCATATTTCAGCATATCTGCTATTTTCTTTATATTTTAAACATAATTTCGTTAGGTAACTTTTTAAGTTTCTTTTTCAGAAACAGCAGGACTATCACAATGGTTGATCTTAGCAAACATAAATTTATTCTTTCACAATTCAGGATGCTAGAAGTTTGAATTCAGGACACTGTCTTCAGAGAAACTGTGCTTTCTTTGTTCATTATGGGGCAAGTTCCCTGCTCTCAATCCTATTTGATTACAGGAGTAGGGCCCAGGGTCCAAAGGATATACTCTGCCCTCGCCTCCCTGGCTCTTTTTCCCTTAATAATAAAACGTCTTCTAAAATCTATTTTCAAGTTTCATTTCTTTTCTATCTCATAAGAGACTGACTGAAGATGCATTTGTAGAATATGTCCTGCTTTACTAACACCAGTATTTTTAATCATCCTTCAATGGGATAAGTTGCACCTGACTCAAAGGGTCAGACCCTATATAGGGGTTTTGAGGCTGTAAAATTTGTGTGAGAAGAGTACCTTGCCTTTTTTTATTTTGAGCAGCCTGTGGGTTTGAACAGCCCATCTTGAGATTACCAGTCCAATGATATCTAATAGGGCCATATGGCTCTTCATTAAAATCTTAGAGAATATTATTTACAACATTTAGGGTAATTACATCAGAGCACAACATAGAGCATATTTATTACTACTAAGAATCATCCTAGTCATATTGACACAAATTTTATTTTTGGAGCGGGGGGAGTGAGGCAAAATTTAATCCACAATGTCAACATAACATTTTTCTGCTTTATCAATGCATAGAGGTCAAGATTTAAGATGCATTGTAAACATCCAAGATAATTACATGATGCTGAGAATCCTGGATTAGCCAAATTCACACATTTATTTTGGATGACACAATTCGACCCATGCCCTTACTTTTTCTCTCCTACCTCCAAACTTTTTCACAGAAGATCCTAACTGCTACTTCATTGCTTCAAGCCTTTGAGAATGGTAATGTAGAAATCTGGACTTGTCATTTTTGCAATTCAAAAATCCTTTATTCAGCAGAACTCTCCATCAAATTTGAATGAGAGATAAAGTTTTCTCAAATTTTAGAGAATTTGTAAAAACTCTCCCAGGACATAGAAAGGGAAAGCAAACTCCCAAACCAACACACTTTAAACAGTACCTCAAACATTACAAATCCAACAGAAAAATGAAGACAAGAATAAGCTACATACAAGTGCATGCGCACGCACACACAGACACTACACTATAAAGGAAAATAAAAGAAATTAACAAACACAAGTGGTATGAGATAACAGCAATTAATCTACATTTAGATTTAGTTACACTGAATTTTATTGGTATAAATGCACCTATTAAAAGAAAAAGAATAATAGACTAGATTAGACATGATGTAAGGAGACATAAGTATGGACATTACATAAGACTCAAGGAACTAGGAGACCCCAAACCCATTAACATAATGAAAATATATTCACCCACCCAGTGAAAGACTGTTGAAATTTGTCAACTAAATCTTCAAAGAGATGAAAAGAGAAATCACCTGACCAGCAATTAGTAGATAATTTTGAAATACTGCTTTCATAGAAATTCAATAATGAAATTGAAGAGCTGAACATCACGCTTGAATAACGCGATCTACTAGAAATAGTTATATTAAAAATAACAACAACAATGCTGGTGTACATCTGAAGACTTCATTAAAAGAGTAAACAGAGAGTCCACAGACAGGGAAAAGATAATTAGTAATGACATAACAGACAAAGGACTAATTATTAAAATATACAGAATTTTATAAGCTTACAAGGAAGAAAACAAGTAGCCTTCTGAGAAGTTGAGCAGAGAACCTGAGAAGACAATTCACAAAAGATGACAATCAAATAAACATAGGATGAAATTTCCCTAGTTATTAGCCGCCTAGGTCATGCAAATCAAAACAATTATTAGATGCCATCTAAGACCCAGTACTATAGCCCAGATTGAAAAGACTGAAGACCACAAATGTTGGAAAGGGTGTGGTGAGATAGGAACTCTTATCCACTGTTGGTAGACTTGTAAATATGTACAGTCAGTGTGGAAGGCAATACGGTGTTACCTACAATAGATGTCAATTGAACTACCACATTACCCAGCAATACCACTGCTGGGCATATACTCAAAAGAAATAAGAAACAGATCACGATTAGTGGAATAGATGCTTGCTCCTCCATAGTCATTGCAGCAAGTTCACATTAGTAAGAAGCTCTAAACACCCTAAATTCCCATAAATAGAAAAGTGGATTAAAAAAAAAAAACCCTGGTACATAGACAGAATGGAATGCTATGCATTCCTGAAAAACAGCTATGAAACCATAAAATATCTCAAGACATGCAGAGATCTGGAAGACACTATGCTGAGTGAAGTTAGTCAAGCACAAAAGGACAAACAGGGCTTGAGTCTACTGTAGTGGGAACAAGCAGTAGAACGGGCACAAGTTCGAGCTTATAGGGCATCCAGTCTTCTGGGTGGGGACCAGGCAGCCTGATAAAGAGGCAGGTCAGTGACAATGATCCACATTATCACCTGCTCCAGGTAAGTATAGAGTAGGTGACTTGGCTGGCGAGCACCTCACTACTGCTGGGATCAAGTGGTTAGGGGAGGGGGGTGCTGATGGTCTGTGGAGATGGTGTGAGGCCCCCTGGAAAGGGAAGCAGCCCTGTCAGAGGGCTGAGGCTTACTGATGAGGCTTACTTACTGAGGGTAG
This sequence comes from Nesogale talazaci, assembly GCA_004026705.1. Taxonomy (NCBI): domain Eukaryota; kingdom Metazoa; phylum Chordata; class Mammalia; order Afrosoricida; family Tenrecidae; genus Nesogale; species Nesogale talazaci. The sequence goes on along the minus strand of PVJH01000300.1, from coordinate 188,768 downwards.
CACAGGAGAGGGTAGAGTGAAAGGTCACATTTTGGGGAACATAGGTGTCTGTCTGTAGAGAGGAGAGCAGGGAGAGCTGACCTTCAAGTTGGGGTAGAAAAGTCTGACGATGCTTTGGGGAACAGGAGGTGGGGAGTGTCTTTAGTGTCATGAAGTAGTTGGGAAAAATTAAATTAAGGCATATGGGGGTATCCCTCGAATGGACATCAGGTTTTGTGGACAGCTGAGACACTGAATCCTAGATCTTTGGGGCACAGGGTATGCTTGAGTGGCTGCATTGGTTTGACTGAAGGGGAATTCCACAAAACTGAACTTTACCTCAGCACACGTGTAACCTGCAGACTCAAGCCTGAAAATATATGGTGTTTGAGGAATCAGAACACAGAAATACCAAGAGTGGTACACAGTTCATTGACAGGCAAATAAGGTCTTGCTACATCAACAACCTGTATGCTGCATTAAGATATCTATTATTATGGAAATCCTGTAATGGTCTTTGAGTCAGTCTGGGTAGGCTAGAGGAACAGATTTCATAGACATGCATATAGATATAGGGAAAAGGTTTATATACAAGAGGAACAGGACATTGAGCCCAGTCCAGTTCAAAGTCATAAGTCTGATATTAACCCATATGCCCGAAATCAATCTATAAAGTCTCCTTACAACTCACGAAGTCACAGGTCAGTGGGTGCAGAATCCCGACGCTGGCAGGGGTCTCCCCATGGCTCCTCGCTTCCAGGGTTCAGGGTCCATCAACAGCAGAAGCAACTCATCACTGGCAGAGGTCTCCATGTGGCTGCCCCAGCTTCAGAGGTCTGGCTCCTTCAGGGCCACGCCATGTGGTTTCTTTCAAGCTGGCTCCTCCAGCTTCTTGGATGCTGCCATCTTGTCTTGTCTGTTTTTCATCATCTCTGAAACTAACTCCCAACAACTGGGGGAAATAGCTTCTCATCTTCATGAGGGAAATATCACAAGATTTCCCAGAAGTCTCAGGAGAAAGCCATGCCCACATAGAGGCCTCATAGGCTACTCAATGACTATCTCCAGATTAACAGGCTAGCCTCCACCCCTACATCTCAATCATGAAATTGACATAAGCAGATGACTGCCACAGTCATTTTGTTATATTTTGCTTATGCTTTTTCATATTATGGTGTATCTCAAGAGTGCGTCCCCATTGAGGGTCACTCTCTTGAAGCTGTGTTATCTGTCTCTCTTTTTTATAGTAAATGAGTTCCAGGGACTCTGAACCTGTAGGGAAAGCAAATAAAGCAATTGTTTCAGGGGAAAGGGGTGTGGAGGGTTGTGGAGTGGAGAGATAAGAGGGAGACAATGTCAAGGAGTCTATGAAGGAAAAATATGCTTGGAGACTGATTATGGAAGCAATTGTATAATTCCATCTGATATGACTGAATTGTGGACTGATATGACATATATATGTATTAACTTCCAAGTTACAGCAAACAAACAACAAACAAAGAAACAAAGAAAACACAAACACAGGTCCAGAAATGGATTGTGGGCTCCACACTAAATCCTAGCTGCCACTTACAAACAACTAGTTCTTACATCATGACCCTGTTGATACTTGCCCTCAGGAAGGGAACACAGAAGGGCAAAATGTGGCAAAGAATTTCGATGGTGCCTGGTTATCAGATAAAATAGCATCTGGAGTTGTCTGCAAATAAGCAGCCATGTAAGTGAGATGTCGACTAAGTCCACATGGAAGAAACACTCCATTAATAGCCACCAAGGTACTGGAGTTCATATAAACAGTAGTTGGAGAAGGGATCAGTATCAGACACTAAATTGTGAGAATCCAGAGAAGGAGATGGATGATAGTGGGGTGCCAGGATTAATTTGTGGAACTACATAGGATATAAATTTCTGAAGAACTTCTAAAATTGAGGAATTGGAGGAAAGTTGTCACTAAACAGAAACAGAGAGGAATTTAGAATATCAAAGGTATATATCTAATCTAGACATGTGAAGCTTGGTCTGTAGATTCCTCCCTATGATGCAGGCTGGACTTGATCTACTTTCCAAAAATCTCCTGCATACTTGGTTTATATTTTTGTTCGGTTTTTGCTTGTTTATAATAGAGTGTATCTCAGTGTTGTGTCAATGAAGGTCACCCTCCTGAAGCTGTTACTGGTATATGACTTTTGGCTTATGAAACCCAGGATTGATGAAACTATAGGGACAGCATGTGAAATAAGGGATTCTGGGGAAGGGGATACAGTGGGGTTGTGATGATGCCAGAGTCCATGCAGAAAAAGAATGGTTAGAAACTGATTGTGGTAACACTGTAAAATTTTACAAAACACTATCTATAGAATCAAAGAAGTGAGTTTAGAGGTAGAATTGAATTTAAAACCATTTTACAGATAACATATCTGTATTCCAGAAGTAGGTCACATTGTCACAGAGCAAATGAGTACAAGTGTCAGTGACAGAATTGGGGTCTGCTGATGCCTGGTCACATGCCCCTGTGTTTTCTCCCTGCATGGTCAAACAGACTGTCTTCCCAAGTTTCATGCAATGGCAGCTAGAAATATTTTGGCAATTAGAGACCATGATGAACTAGCACCAGGTTTAGCAATGGGGACTTTTTGTTCTATACGTCTATACATACAAAATGTAAGATTGGGCAAGGAGATAAACCTTTTGTGTACACAATTAATAGCTCATCCTTGAATTTCTGAATCTCATTAGCGGTAGTTGTCTCACCTTTAACTAGAGAAGACAAGCTTTATTTTTGTAGTGCTTTGCCTTATTATGTTCAACAATAATAATTCACAGTGACAGATTTAATCCACCAAACTCATTATTTTCGACCTTTATCCATTTATTTTGCATTACCAATACTATTTTGATGCCTATCGTTCCTTGGACTGGAGTGCTTGATGAAATGTTTTATTGCAATGTGTCAGAGTCTAAATAATTAGCAAACAGTAAGAAAGAGGCTGAAGCCTTCCACGGTTACTGTGACTATTATAAAAGAGTAGGCAATGCACCGGCACTCATAAGAACATGTCCCAGAGATGGATTACATTTGGAAAAAATAAACACAGACCGTATCTTCCCTGGTTAGGTATACAAAGAAGTCTTAAAAAAAAATCAGTGTTTGGAAAGGAAGAGGGAACAAGATTTTATTCTCCTTTGTTTAAGATTTGCAATCTAAATCTTCAAAATTTATCATGAAAAATTCATTCATAATTTAACATATGATATTGCAAAAATAGTTTGTTTTTGCTTCATGACTTATATACTGTCAAATTCTTAGGGTGGGGCAGAGGATATTGTTGCATGATAGGTGGTGTATGGCTATGTGACTTCCTTTGACTTTAAAGGAATTACAGCAAAGTTTGGATTGTAACTATTCAACCTTGAAGGAAAGAAACTAAATGAAACACCTGTTTTTCTGATTACTGTACCACAAGGCCTTTTAATTAGTTTGTGGTAATAGAACTTTTAGTTATTGAAGCATATGGTTATTTTCCTCCAAGTTAATGGACATGTGACCAACTACACGCCATTAATTTGTGATTATTATTAAAATAAGAATGTCATTTGGGAGATTATATATTTGTAGATATATTTTTAAAAGGGCTAGAGAACAAGATGTAAGAAACATCCATAGAAAACTTTAATCTTTATCAGTACCATAAAGACATATAGAATATATGTTTTCTCACAGGAGATTTGCAGTTGGAGATTCTGAATAAAATATTGATAATTCTTTTATTCTTTGTTTATTCTCTGAGTCTTAAGTAACTCAAATATTTGGAGAGACCTATCAGTACATAATATGAAGACTATCAAAATGGGAACATTCAGGTGAATTTGTCATTGAAACATTTTCTGTATATTGTTTGCATCATATAAAAGCAAAGATTTCTGGTATGTTCTACTATTTGAATACTGAAAATCAAAGATAATTCTATTGAAAGCTTAATTAATTTCTCTATTTAGCTCAATGTCATTCTAAGGAGATTATTTTATTCAATAATTATTTTAAAATAATTGTAAAGGAATGATTATTTTGTCTATTTAATTTTTCTTCCGAATCCCATCTCAATAACATTGAGATAATAGTATGTCTTTTCTGAAGCATATCAAACCTTTCTTAGGTACTGATGCAAAGAAGTCCTTAGTTCATTTTAACAGTTTTGTTGACAAACAATCCATGTGCAGTACAATCTATAGTTTAAATATATTTAAAAGAGTCATGCAATAATCACCACAATACATTTTAGAACATTTTCTTCATTCTTGTACCTATTATTGTTAGCTCCTTGTTATTATTATTAATATTTTTGGCATCACTGCCCTCAGGTGGTGGGTGTAGGAGGCCCAGCCTTTGCTCCATGGAGCTGGAATCGAACCTCCATTCCAGTGGCCCGTAGTCCCGCGCACAACCACTACGCCACCGCGGCTCAGCCCAGCTCTTTGTTATTTTTAAAACGTCATTGCCATATCCCTAAGGAATTTTTTTTGGGGGGAGCATCACTGCCCTCTGGTGGTCGTGGGAGCTACCCATCACTGCTCATGAGAGCCTTCACTGGATTTGAACCGTCAAGCCCGTGGGCCGCAGTCCTGCACTCAACCACTTACGCCACCGGGGCTCAGTCCCGGAATTATAAATCTAGTTACTGTCTCTATAGATTTCCCAACCTGAATTTCCTTTAAGATGAAATAAAAGAAAATCACATACATAAAAACACCACCACCACCACTGTCAACAGCCCAACAATAAAGAAAAATAAAACACGGAAAGCCTCAAGTGAAAGGAGAAGATAATAGGAACTAGAAAAAATTAAAACTGGTTCAAAAGGTAAAACAAATGATAATATTGCAATTTAACCTAATTCTACCCATAGTAACCCATTTTCTAATGCCTTCTGTATGAAGGTCAGATAGTTCACATCCTGACCATTGGTTCAAAGGAATTCAAGGGAGGCTTAATCTAAGTGGGGACTCGGCAAATGGATTCTGGGCCTTGATATCATTGGCCTGAGCAATCAAGGTGTTCAGAACTTAAGTTCTAATACAATTGCCTGTTCTGATCTTGAGAAATGCTTGGTTTCAGGTGTACAGTGCTTGAGATATTAGCTATTTTGTCATCATGTCTTTTGTATATATTTTTTCTAATCTGTTTTGTGCATAATAAATATTTAGCAAATACTGGAACTTTGTGCTCCTCTCTGGAAGATGCTTTTATTGAATTTTTATTCAATAATAAGTGAAATAAACATGGAAACTTACTGGGAGTATAACAGTTTAAGTGAAAAAATTCCAAAGAAGAGAAAAGTTTTGCTATTAAGAAAATCTCCAGAAACTGCAAATAAATTACAAGGGTTCACAGTGGCAGGCATGACTCAACTGTTGTGAAATTTAAATTTCTTTCACTGTTTATATCTAAATATGAAATATACCTGACAACAGCATGAGACAGAACATGCCTTCTCATTTTTCCATATAATTTATACCATGTGTTTGGCCAAAAGCACTGATTACAAAATAAGACTGAAATTGGAGAGCATAGCAATATGAATTTCCACACCTATGGCATAAGACTTGGTTTGTTTTGATTAAAGAAATAATTGTGGTCCAATTTCATAATGTTGATCACAATTTCATCACCTGTGCCTGGAAGGAGAGGAAAATATATGCGAGGTATAGCAAAGTGCAAACTCATTAAAAATTGTAGGCAAGAAATTATGATCATTACATTTAAAGCAAAGGTGTGGTGTTGCCTTTAATTAAATCAAGTTTGCAAAGTGCTTTGAAATTTTGCTTGGCTTGTGTGAACTTCAAGGCACATTAAAAAATTTATGTTTAATCTATTATTTTAAGAACATTTAACTTATTTCAATAACTGGGGGGATAGTATGCATATTTAGTTTTTGAAAGGGAAAATTAACACATTTTGTCATAAGGCCTTTTAAATTGAACTGAAAAATATCCATTTCTTTAACATATATATTTTGTTGAAGATTTATATTTTAAATATGCATTTTATGTAATGTGTTTCCTTTTACAATTCTTAGAAGGTAATTAATAGTTCCAAAGCAAGTCTTGATTTTTCAGGATGTTTTTATACCTAGATCTATTCTTGGGCAATTTTGAAAAAGCTAATAAATTAAGATGAGTCCCAAGAAAATATTTTAAAGCTCAGTAGCCTTTTGCTCTTTTAGTTTATATACAAAACAAACAAACAAACAAACAAACAAAAACCCTTACTGTCATTAAGTCAATTCTGACTTATAGTGATCCCAGAGGACAGAGTAGAACTGCCACTTTCTGTTTCCAAGATTTTCAATCTTTGTGGGAGTAGACAGCCTCAGACTCCTCCTATGAAGGCTCTTGTGTTTAGCAGATCAGTGCATACATAGCCCATTATGCCACCAAGTGGAAGAAAGACTGCTCAGGCATATAACCTGTCCCTTTTTAAACAGAATCAGTGGGAAAGCTGCAATTCTCTTCTTCCAAATTCTGCATCTGATTATTTGATATCCTGCCACATTGCCTGCCAATTGCAAGAGCCATCAGTAGATCGCCAACCTTGAATTCTATATTTTGCCCATCAGCCTGGGATCTTCCTGCTTCCTGGTCCTTCAACCTCTCAAGACTATATGGGTAGGAAGAAGGCTCCAGTATACCATTTGACACTCAGACTTGTATCAGACTGGATCTACCAGCTCCTACAACTGTGTGAATCATTTCTTGATATAAATCTCCTTCTAGATATGTACACATATAAATACCACAGTTCTTGTTTCTCCAGAGAACTTCAATGTAAGAAGCAATGTAGAATTTTTAATGGGTGAATACAATTAATATGTGTTCAGAAGTTTATACTCTTCACTTTAGGATTCAAAGAAGATTTCTGGGAGAAAGTTGATTGTGAGTTGCTTTTAAGAGAAATTAATTGGAAAACTTAGGGTCAGAATATTATTGCACAAACACGCATTTGGAGATAAGTGGACTAGTATAGCATAATTGTCTCTGAGGACATTTTAGAGCACATTTCAGCTTATGGAGTGCTTTCACAAGGAATATCTCTCTTAATTCTCTCAATAACATGGTAGTAGCTAAGACAGTTATTATTGCACTATTTTATAGATGGGAAAGCCATGGCTCTAGCAATGAATCTCTTACACATCTAATTCATACTTTCTAACTATGTAAGAAATGCCAAAAAAATGTCCTGGGTTGAAGAGGAAGAGTTGCCCAGCAAAATTATTGAATTATTCATGAAAAATGAGAAATGATTTTTATGGCCTAAAAATAACCTAAAGTAAATTCTTTATTTATGGTAATGACTAATAAAGGATAAGAACCTATTAGCACTTCTTTTCAAATTAAAGGAAAGATGAGAATACATTAGAAAGATAGAAGCAAGCAAACAAACAATTCCAAACAAACAGAAAACAATGGTGATTCTTGTTATTATTTGTCATTTAGCCTGATCTGACTCATGGTGACCGTATGCCTGACATGATTTACACTGTGCCTACTCCGGTCCTAACTTCATGATGATTGTTATATTTGAGGACCTTATCTCGGCCACTGTGTTAGTGACGTCTAGGCTCTCTCACCTTCCTGGGCTTTTTATAGATATTCTTTTCTAGAAATTGATCTTCTCTGATCATGTTTCCACATCTACCATGCTGAAGTCTGTCATCTTATGTTCTGGTTGTATGAGAACATAAGAAAACAAAACAAAAATGTAATAACTAGGGAAAGTAATGTAACTCAGGACATAGTTGACACTTTTTACATAATTTGTATTTACTGGCTATTATAATTACTGTAGTTGTAGTCCACCTGTTGAAATTGCAGTGCACACATTCATTATGAAGCAGAACATTATGCACATTTTACCATGTATATAAGTGACCTTGGTAACTGAAAATGTGATGGCGATCATAAAGGCCATCTTTCTAATTTGTCAACAGAAATAGATTGTTTAAGCAGAATGGCATGTTTTTTGAGGCACATTTTTCTACCAATATTAGTTTGCCTATCTCAGAACAACAGACAGAGAGGCAAGAGTTTAAAATGAATGAAAGTATATTCAATCCATAATCAAATGGATGTTCGGGGGCTGGCGCTAGTCAGTATTCCTGAAATAGACTTTCTTCAGCCCCTAAATTTAACCATCTGGTATTCTATTTTAAGAGCCATTTAAATTTTTGAATGAAGGATTTGCCTTTTGATGAGAAAACCATAATTTCATTGCAAATATGGAAGCACGTTGTCCTTGACTGTGAATGTACTAAATTCCATATGATGTAAGAAATAGCATCATGAACCACTTGTCTCACTACCAGTAGTAAGGACAGGCATTTCCAATCAATAGGAATGTTGTTTTACAGTGTTCCCAACTGCGAAGATGAAAATAGCTGCTAAAAAAATACCCAGTGTAGCTACTAATGGCTAAAGGCTTACAAAATGGTTGCAACATGCCACAGGACATTGCTTAAATTATTACTTGTGAGGGAAAAGCCAAAATACCAAACCCAGTGTCAAAAGGCTGATCCAAAAGCTGAGATATGTTAAAATTCAATTAAACACTACAAAAGATATCTGTAACTAAAATTTCTTTAATGATAAGCACGCCTCTAAAGTGACTAACTTATCTTTTGTTGCATTTTAAATGTGTTCCCTTTTTTATTATTCTTTTCTTTTTTTTCAACTGGGGTTTTTCTCTTTCATTTTGCTATTGCTGTTGTTTTGGGTTTTTTATTTCTTTGTTTTGTATGTTTCCTACATATGAAATCCAGCAGAGGTAAATCTATAGGCAGCAAGTGGATTAAAAAGCACTCAGGGGCATGGCAGGGGAGGGTGGTGGGAACTTTGGAGCTGACAATGATTATAAGAGAGAAGACAAGGCCCTCAGTTTGATTGTTCAGACATTATTAATATGAGCAAACTATTAAATTGTGAATTATATGTGAGCACACTCTATTTTAAAAGAAAAATATGAAGTGAAACAGAGCTATATGTAAACCAGAGCTATATGGCTGAATGTGGGAATTGAACCTAATTCTAGTCTCAATCTAACTACAATTAGTTCTTATGACATGGCCATACATGATACTTGCATTTATGAAATGATCACTGAAGATACAGGTGTTATAGAGATGTATGGTGAAGAAACCAGAGGTGCCAGGCTACTGGAAGAATAGCATCTGGGATCTTAATGGCTTTTTATCAAATAAGCAGCCATCTGAGTAAGGCATCAACTAAGCCCACAGAGAAGAAGCATGTCATCCATGTAATCCAAGGATTACAAATATTATAGTCCAAATCAGAAGGAGGGAATTGTATCAGAGCTTAAATTATGAACACTTGCTTTTCAGAAGATTATGATGACAGTGGAAACCCAAACTCCATTTGCAGGGCCTCCACATGGATTAAACCTTCAGTGTCTCAACATATCCCAAGGGTTTAAATAACCTTGTCATCAGAAAGAGCATTGAAGAGTGATATATGGCAGATGTACTTATGCTAAAATGCAACATCTTGGCATTTTATTTCCATTTTGACCTATTTTATAGTTACTTCAATTTTTAATATTTCCTTTTTGATTGAGGACATGAATTGGTCTTGTCATTGTTGTCGAGCTTTTTTTTTCTTGTTTGTATTTTGTGTGATTTTTCTGTACATTAAATCCAGGATAGGTAAATCTATAGAGAAAGTAACAGGATTAGAAATTGCCTACAAAGATGGCAGGGGAGGTTGGAGGGCGCTTGGGAGCTACTGAGTACAAGAACATGTTCTGAGCTTGATGTTCTGAAAAATCATCAGATAATTGCACACCTCTTTTTTTTGTGATCAGTGAATTATATGTCAAAAACTATTAAAATTATTTAAGAATATTATGATCTTTATTTACTTGACAGGTATTATTATTTGATTGTCATATATTAAATACTACTTAGGTGTCATGGCTAGAATGTTGAATAAAAGGAACATAGTAGCTGTGCTGGTGAAGCTTAAAATATGCCTACTGCTCATGAGTTGAGTCAATGCTTAGTGAGTGACTCTCTAGGGCAGGGAGAGCGTTTCCCTTGCTGTAAAACACTTCCAGTGCTGTAAACCTTCATGGAAGTAGACTAGCACATCTTTTCCTTCTGTGTGTCTGGTGAAATCAAGCCGCCAGCATTTGGATTAGCAACCTACCTTTTTACGTCCTGCACAACTAAAGGTCTCACTTATATTCTAGAGCAGTGGATCTCTATCTGCCTAATGCCGCGACTCTTTAATACAGTTCCTCATGTTGGTGTGACCCCACAATAGTCATTGCTATTTCATAACTGTAATTTTGCTAAGGGCGATCCATCTGAAAGGGTTGTTCAAGCCCCTAAAGGGGCGCGAGCCACAAGTTGAGTGGCAACTGTAGTGGGAATGATAATGAAGTGAGAAATATAGCATGCTGGCATATCATGATTGGGAGGCACATTCATAAGAGTATCTGCGTCTGTTTAAATTATTTATAAACACACCACTGAGAGGCAAAAAAATCAATGAATGATTAGCAAAGTACTGTCCTATCAATTGGACCCTTGTTGGACTAACAATCTTGGAAACTGACAAGGGCAGTCCTAGTGGGGCCAACAGAGTCGCTCTGACTCGGCATCCACTGCATGGCACTGAGGCTTTTGATTTGTGTGGAGAAGCGGGGCTGGTAGCCAACCCCCCAAGGCTCCCCCTAGTCCCTGCCTCCCTATGTTGAGCCCTTTATATAATTATCTCACAATGCATCAAGGCTAATCTCTGTAAAGAACACAATATAGGAGGACTGGTAGTATTAACAAATACCACAGCCACGGAGTCAGTGAGGCCTCAGAGTGACCTTTCAGGACTGGGCAGAACTGTCTCTGTGGGTTTATGAGTTCCAACTGTGACTTCAAACTGTGCACTTCTTGGTTAGCAGCCCGAATGTAAACTAGTACTCCGTCAACGACCCTAGTATACTCCACAGTAATGACAAAACCCCCTAGCATTCAATTACCCTGTCCCTTTCACCTTCAAAATACAATGCTATTAGTGTCCCATCATTGCTGGTGTCAATTGCCCTTAGAATCTTAAAGCAAGTGCATCCTCTTGCAGCTTGGGAGGTCAGGAATCTGACATAGGCCTCACCTGATCCGAATGAAGGGCCAGCAGGGCTGTGTTTTTTTCTGGAGGGTATCCTTCCTCCTTGAATTATTGGAAGAATTCAGATCCTACCCAGCAATCAATGACATGGCCCTTTACCTTATTGATTTCCTGGTACGGGCCATTCTAGGCTTCAAAATGAAAAAAAACACACCCATCACTCTCAAAAGTGTCTTTCTGTTTTGCTGTCACCTCATTTGTTTCCCTCCTATCCTTTCCTGGAATCCACTAATCTGCTTTAGCTAGTCTAGAATTTTATATAAAGTGAATAATATTATTTGTGTATATATATATATATATATATATATATATATATATATGCCTGGTTTTGTTGAGGCATCCTACCTATTAGACAATTGATGTCTGTACCAATAATTCACTCCTCACTTAACAGCATGGTTAAGTTTCAAAGACCAGACCTTCATGGAAAAATAAGTATTGTGTGAAAATGGAGAATGACCACATCAGATCACAAAATGAGGGATGACTACTGTGGCAGTCATGTGCTTATGTTAATTTTATGATTGAATTGTAAGGGTGGAGTCTAGCCTGCTAATCTGGAGATAGTCATTGAGTAGACAACAAGCTATGTGGGCGCGGCTTTCTCCTGAGACTTCTGGGAAATGTCGCGATATTTTCCTCGTGAAGATGAGAAGCTGTCTTCCCCAGTTGTTGGGAGCTAGTCTCAGAGATGATTAATCACGGACAAGACAAGATGGCAGCGTCTGAGGAGTCAGAGAAGCCACATGGATTTGCCCTGATGGAGCCAGACCTCTGAAGATGAAGAGACCACATGGGACCCCTGACAGAGATGAGTTGCTTTTGCAATGGATGCTGTTGATGGACCCTGAGCCATGGCAGTAAGGAGCCATAGGGAGATCCCTGTCAGCCCCGGGATTCTGCACCCACTGACCTGTGACTTCGTGAGTCAGAAGGAGACATTATAGACTGGTATCAGGCATATGGGCTAATATCGGACTTGTGACTTCTCAGTGTTCCATTCCTTTTGTATATAAACCCTTTCCTTATAGCCATATGTGTGTCTATGAAATTTGTTCCTCTAGACTACCTGGACTAACATATCTACATCATTAATAACCTTCAAATTACATCACTACCTAGCTGTCAAACCTTTGAGACTTGTGGTTCAACCTGTTGACACATAACCTTAAGCATTACAATTAGTATTATTATTGCCCCATCTCTTGGATTTGTTACCATAAAGTATGCATCATAAGTGTGCAAAATTGCCAGACAGTAGATTTTTTTTGCTACTTCCATAAATGGGGTATCCTGGATAATATTAGCCATAAATGTGAAATACTGGATAGCTTCATAAATGAGGAATAGGCAGCTCATGACATTCTATTACTGAGACCCAATCTATTACATGGACATACCACAATTTGTTCATTCATTTATATCTTTATAATCATTTGGAGCATGTTTGGTTAGGGGCTATAACACACAAAAATTCTGTAAATGGTTGTTTACATGTGATCTTATGGAACATTTTTTTCTAGGCGTGTAACTACCTGGATCACGTGGTAAGTTTATATTTATTTGTTTTTTAAACCAGCTAAATTACTTTACACAATAGGTGCTATGGTAGTCATGTGCTTATGTTAATTTTATGATTGAAATGTAGGGGTGGAGTCTAGTCTGTTAATCTGGAGATAGCCATTGAGCAGCCAATGAGGCCTCTATGTGGGCATGGCTTTCTCCTGAGACTTCTGGGAAATCTCATGATATTTCCGTGGTGAAGATGAGAAGCTATCTTCCCCAGTTGTTGGGAGTTAGTCTCAGAGATGATTAATCACAGGCAACACAGAATGGCGGGAAGGCTGGACTAGCTGGTGGAGAGATCCCTGATGGAGCCGGACCTCTGAGGCTGGGGCAGCCACATGGAGGCCTCCACCAGTGATGAGTTGCTTTTGCCACCACAGGATGCTGTTGATGGACCCTGAGCCCTGGAAGTGAGGAGCCATGGGGAGACCCCTGTCGGTGACGGGATTCTATAGGAGACTTATGGACTGATTTCGGGCATATGGGTTAATATCGGACTTGTGACTTTGAGCTGGACTAGGCTGGGATGTTTTCTCAATGTCTTGTTCCTCTTGAATATAAACCCTTTCCTTATATCCATATGTGTGCCTTTGAAATTTGTTCTTCTAGTCTACCCAGACTAACACAGGTGCAGTGTCTGAAGGTTTTTAAATCTTTACATCCAGCAAGTCTAATGTGATCGAAATTTTGAGATTTTGAGATTTTTGAAATTTTGAGATTTATAGTTCTGTAAACTATTTTATGTTTCATTTATTTAAAGGCTAATACTAGTGAGCATTTTTTTCAAATGCTTCTTTTCTCTTTAATGTCAGATAAAGATAGGACTTTTCCATAGTTACATCTAATTCAAAATATTAAGCAAATAGTAGTAACTATTTGCCAGCTCAGAAGCTTAGAGATATTCTTCCTAAAGGCTCCAGATATCAATTGTTGTAGAATATTGTTATTTTGTTCACTTACATAATCTTATGCTTAAATGAGGCTTTGGTACATATTCAATTTTGTGCATTTTATCATTTTTATTTATTTAGTTAGTCTTTACTTAAATCATTTTATTGAAGGCTCATACAACTCAGCACAAGCCATCCATCCATCCATTGTATGCAAAGCACATTTGTACCTTTGATGCCATCATCATTCTCAAAACATTTTCTTTCCACTTTAGCCCCTGGTATGGGCTCCTCCTTTGTCCAACCCCTCCACGCTCCCTCAGCTCCCTCCCTCAGGAAACCTTGATAATTTATAAACTATTATAATTTTGTCTGTATCTTTTGATAGCCAAGCACCATAAGCTTTCTTCATCACAGTTGCTTATTCACACCTTTGTCTTCAGCAATCATATAAGGAAGGTGGGCAAGCAATGATATGATTTTTACTCTTAATGCCTGATAACTGCTTCCATTGATACCTTATGTTCACACAGGCTGGTGTGCTACTTCCACGTGGACTTTGTTGCTTCTGAGCTATATGACTGCTTGTTTATTTTCAAGCCTTTAAGACCCTAGAAGCTATATCTTTGATAGGCACCATCAGATTTCCTCACCACATTTGCTTGTGCACACATTTGTCTTCACTGATTGTGTCAGTAAGATGAGCACCATGGAATGCCAATTCAATAGAACAAAGTGTTCTTACATTGAGGAAGTACTTGACTGGAGGTCCAGTGTCCACCTGCTGTCTTAATACTAACCCTTTAAATATATGTGCATAGACCTATTTCCCCATCATCATATCTAAGTATATTTACCTTTGTTCATGCCTATATTTAGACCTCTATAAATTATCTTTGCCTCCCACCATATGTGTACTGCTAGATTGTCTCCCTGATTACTGGATAACCTATGGGATAGTCTCTTCCTGTAATGTGTGTCTTTACCTGTAATTAGGGGCCTTGCATGTAGCCCAAAGATATATAAGCTTTGGTCAGAATAAAGGAGTTCTCTCACCCTCATCTATCTCACTCTCACTCTTGTTCTAACCCTTGCCCTCTCTTTCCCTTGCCCCCTCTCTTGCTGGGCCTCCTCTCCTCCCCCAACTCTTCTCCCAACTCCTCTCCCTCTCCTCCCTTTTTCTTTTCCCCATGTGCTCTCCTTCCCCCTCACTCTCTCTCTATGTGGACCACCAAGCATGGCTGAGGTGAGTATGCTACCTCAAAATGTATATGACTCCATTATTTATATCTCTTATGCTCTCTATGACTTTACTCTAATAATTAACAGTTATCATCCTGCAATTGTGCCTACTGGACCTGTGATACTAATTTCAGAGGCTGGCTCCTCTGACACTTTAATTTTTAAAATGTGCCCATGATTTGTGGTGATGCTTTTAATAGTTTAGCCTTTTGGGAAATGTTATAGATTGAAGTGTCCCTTAAAATGTGCTGTAAATTCTACTATATGTATGTGTGTATGTATTGAGTTGACCAGAACCTAACCAGATAGAGAGACTATTTTTGAGCCTGTAAACTGGTATATATTGCTGCTGATTTTTTGAATGGCTTTGCTTATGGATGCAAACTCATAAAGTTCATATTAAAATGAAGATTCTTCACATCAAAGAACATGTTTGTCTCCTCAGAGCAATGGGTTGAAATAAGTGGTCAGTATAGAAATTGCATACCCTAAATGGGGTGGATAAAGGCATGAAGTGGCTGGTTTACAGACTTTCATAGGTGGGAGTATATGCTTATAGGATTATAAGATTAGGGTGTAGTGTCCACACCCTATTTCCTTTTGCTTTCCTCTTGTCCCACTATCATTCTCATCTTTCATTTGGGTTTCAGTAACTTCCATCTGTTAAATTACTCTTGATCAATCCCTATCAGGCCTCTCACACCCACCTTGTGACTGATTTTGGGTCACTTGTTGTTCCCTTGTTCCCAAGATGGTCAACACCACCGCCTTTGCCCCATCTCCCTATCTACATGTCTCCCGGGAACCATCAGTCCCTTTTTTTTTCTCCTTCAGACTCTTCATCCAGCCTATCTTATGTAGGTAGATTTGCACAGGTATTGCTCAGTGGCAGAGCATTTGACTGCATTTAATTTTATCCTGTAACAAGCACATGATTTTATTATTGTTTTGTTTTTAAATTATATATGGCTAAAGAGTGTGTAAAAGTGTCAACTTGACAAGGGCTGAACTGTGGGTTACATAATCTCCTGTCAACTTGAGTGAAGGTGTGGAGCCTGGCCTGTCAATCAGTTCATAATCATTGTGACCTCTGTGTAGGCATGGCCTTCTCCTATGGATTCTGGGGACTCCTGTCTCTCTCCTAGGAGATGGGGCACATACTCTCTTCTACAAATTCCTGTTGACAAGTCACATGGAGACACATTGATGGAGCCAGAGCCCTGCAGCTGGAGAAGTAACAGGAAACCCATGCCAGTGCTGAGATGCCTCCACCATTAGTGGACCTACAGCAAGACTTTCACCAACTGTTCTGTGATCTTCCTGCATTCGGCATCTTTTCATGGCTGTGTGAGTCTAAAGAGGAATTTCTGGATTAGTATCTAACATATGGCTAATATTGGACTTATGAACTTGATCTGGACAGGGCTGGGGTGTTTTCTCAATATACAATTTTTCTTTCATATAAATCTATTTCTTAGACACATGAGTCTCTCTGGATTTGCTTCTCTAGTCTACCCAGACTAACACAGTATGGTTATGACCTCATTTGACCATAAAGTTTTCATTGCTATGTTAATGAACCAGGACCGATGTAAGATATATCAGGAGCCCATCTTTTTGAGATAAAGGAAACACAATATGCACATTTTTTGGGGGGTAGGTTGATATTGCGGTACATATACTGACAACTTAGTATACAGACATTGAAAATAGACAAGGAATTTCCTACTTCTTAGACCTAACAGAAAAAAAAATGCCATCTTTGAACCAACAACCCAAATTTAGGCTTGTAGCTTTATAACTTGTGAGAAATTAAATTTCTATTTGCAAAACCATCCACTTGTCATATTTCTGTGAACATAACACCAGCTAACTGAGATCACAGTGTTATTTGTTTTCCTATTACTCAATTTTGAGAATTAAAAACATATATAATGAAGGCATTTAATGCAAGTTTTTCTTTTTTCAGGAACTTTTAAGAAGAGATCCTTTAAGTTTTGATGGGGTGCAATGTTTGCATCTTTTGGATAAATGCACTTCTTGTCATATCTGAGCACATCTTAGTCAATTAAAAGTTACCAAAGACTTTTTTACCTGTGCTCTGTTTTTGAAGATTTGTTTTGAGGTCTCATATTCTAGTTTATGATCTATGTTTTGTACATTTGTGAAGCAAGATGTGAATATAAGACATGGAGCCATGCTTAATTAATTAATTTTTTTCTTACTTTTACGTTTTTCTTTTTTTTTCTATTTCTAACCCTAACTCTATGCCATGCTTATTTTAAAATTTACCTTTGGTATATGACATGGATATTCAGCTGTTTCAAGGCCATATGTTAAGAAAACAATCCTTATTTTGAGAAATATCTCAAAGTCCTTAAACATTTTGTCTAGTACCCAATTCCAAATCAATTCCAGGTACCAAAATCTGTTTTATGCATTGCAACCTGACACAATTTTTCTTCAATTTCAGAACCTAAAATAACAAATATTTATTATTTTACACAATTTCTCTGAACCAAGCATCCAAGAGTAGTTTTGCTGGAGGACTCTCGATTAGGGTGTCTCATGATATTATACTCATGGTGTACATCTAGGCTGCCGTACCTGAAGTCTAGACTGAAGTCTAAATTTCCAAATTTCCTTACCTGACTATTAATTGGAAGCTTCTGTTCCTCAGCCCATAGGCCTCCCCAAATTGCTCCTCATGGCATAACTGACATTCTTTCTTAAAGTCAACCATTGAAAAATAAGAGTCCAACTCTGTTAGTTCGATATTTGCCCTATGCCCAATACCAGTCTGCAATGCTTCCTTCTGACTCACGAAGTCACAGGTCAGTGGGTGTAGAATTCTGGCACTGGCAGGGTTCTCCCCATAGCTCCTTGCTTCCAGGACTCAGGGTTCATCGAAAGCATCCAATAGTGGCAGAAGCAACTCATCGCTGGCAGGGCTCTCTGCATGGCCTCTCCAGCTTCAGAGATCTGGCTCCATCAGGGCAAAGTCATGTGATCTCTCCACCGGCTCCTCCAGCTTCTTGGATGCTGCCATCTTGTTTTGTCCATGATTCATCATCTCTAAGAACTAACTCCCAACAACCAGGGAGATAGCTTCTCCTTTTCATGAGGGAAATATTGTGAGATTTCCCAGACATATCAGGAGAAAGCCATGCCCACACAGAGGCCTCATTGGCTACTCAATGGGTACCTCCAGATTAACATGCTAGACTCCACCCCTACATATTAATCCTAAAATTAACATAAGCACATGACTGCCACAAGCTCTTTCTTTCATTTTTAACAAACTAATCACAGAATTAACCTACTATTACATTTGCCCTATTGTATTGAATACATAGTTTAAAGTGGTATGAGGCTAATGGTAAATAAGTGTGTATGTGTGTGTGTATGTGTGTGTGTTCTATAAAAGTGTTCTCATTCAAGGAGTTAGGGATCATTGAATGATATTTGGATGCTGACTACCAATATACTCAAGGGGGAAATATTATTCGAGATGCCTTTTATTAGGGAATTGTGACTATTAATAAGGGAACAGCAATCGTTAATTACAATGCAAATTAATTTATTTTCTCTTTTGAAAAAATAGCTTTTTAAAATATGTTAATAGTTAAACAAATATTAAAAAATATATTATATATTAAAAGTCATGGTACAGTGCTAAGCTAGCTAAAAGATGGTTTAAAACTACCAGTTTCTCTCTAAGAGAAAGAAGTGATAGAAATCTCCTATAATATTTTACAGCATTGGAAACTCTTGGGAAAGTTCTGTTCTATGTGTTCTCCGTGAGTCACAAGTGACTCTGCAACAATGACTGTACCCAACAAACATGATCTTTCTAGCACGGAAGAATATCGTTATAGTACAATGCTATGAAATATGGACATATCACAAGATGAAATTTTATAATAGATAACAATACATTTTAGCAAACAAAGTAATTGATTTAGGTAAAATAATGGATAATATAATCTATTGGCACATGATTTCTAAAAAGTCGTCTTTTCTCACATATCATTAGTTTCAACTTATTGTAAAATTCCTGTCAGAAACTACTTAATTTATGCTCTCCCATAATTCAAAAATTCTTTTATTGCAACCACTGAAAAAGATATAATTGAACAATATATTTCAGATTGATAGTCTCTTTCAAGAGATTCTACTTAGAAGTGAGTGACCATCATTTTTAGTTTGCTTTAAAAAGCACAGTACACTGGAGTCAGTTGAATAATGGAGCTTATGGGATGATGAATTATGGATGGTGATAGTGTATATAAATTAATATATAGAGAAAGTCATAGACCACCATGCAGAGATAATAAAAGCTAAAGAGCACTATTATCTTTATTCATTTAAAATATGACATTTCATTTATACTTTTAATACATTCCAAAACATCAGTGAACCTAGCTACCTATTTATTTATTTTGAATCTTCATTGAGAATGTCATGGAATCTATGACACATGTGTGCCAAAATATACCTACAATTTTAAACAACTCATGGAATTTCTGAAACTTTGAATAGAGCCCATAAATAGCTCCATGAATCTTAAGCACGCTTATTTGAGTGTGAGGAAAGTCATTTATGTCAGCACTAGCTTTTTACAGACTTGCTTATTAATTGAGGAAGGCTATTATTTTTTTCAAAGGCAAAATGTCCAAGATGGCAACAAGACTCTTTAGAATAAAATATATCCTCAATACAGAATATGTGATGAAACATAGGAGCATATTATGAGACCCTAAGTTCTTTGGAGTTGGTTGGTGAGAAAGTCCAAATTTCCTATTTTAGGTATAGTCTTTATGTAACATCAAGTGCTCTCCTATGTCCCCCTTCACATATACTTACTATCTAGCTTTTCCAGCAAGTGCAGGAATAATACAGAGCAGGTTGAGTCAAACGTCTCTGAAGATTTGTGCAATAGATGAACCAAGAATTTCCATGTTATAAATTTTTGACTCTAGATACAGCTTGCCTAATTTGTGACATGGAAAGCCAAAATCAATGGACTAACTGAAATAAAAAATAAATAAAAGAAAAGTTGACGCATCATAATGGTGTTATCTTTGAGAGAAAATTAACCCTGGAAAGAGAGCACAGTATAAAGCAAGACAAGCCAGGACAGAAGTTTGCACATTCCAGTGAAAGTTTTCAGGCAATTCTGTCTGTGGACATCTTCTTAAAGGATGTGACCCAGGCGAGACTTAACTGCTGAAGGCAACTAATCCACAATGTGCAAATTATCCTTCCCTGAAGGGCAAGCTACAATGTCAGCCACGTGATTCAGGAAGAAAAAGCCATGTGTTCCTAGGAGAAGAGGAAATCAGAGACTAGCAGAGACTTGCTTAAAAATGATATTGAAATAAAACTGAGAAATTTGAGTTGATTTAAAAGAAGAAGTTGTTCTAATTAGGTCACTAACAGATTCTAATAAACAGTAGAAGCCAAACATAGAAAACAATTTAACAAATTGTGTCCCTTTAATACACCCTAAGTCAAAGAGGGATGAAAATAAATTTCTAAAGTTGAGGCTAATTTGGCTTTAATATAGTGTGGGATAGATTTTAAATATATATACACATATATGTGAATATATGCACACATATATGAAAATTATAATGTTTATATAATGCTAATCATCTCCATTTTCTCCAAGTGTATGTATGTGCATGTGAATCCCCTTTTGATCCCTTATCAACATAAACAAATTTTCATTATTTTGTACAGGCTAAGAATTGATGCCATCCTAAGAAAGATGCCTAGAGGTATAACCCATGACACCAACAGCAAAAAAAAAATCTATATAGTTTTTTAATTCAGAGAATACTATAATAGGTGTGTTTGTAGATAATAAGATGGGAAAAGCACTACCTTATACAATCTTTTAGTATGTGTGTGGGAACATATGTATTTGGAAAAAAAAGAATGGCTATTTTATACATATACAATCAATCTAAATTAGGGGAATTGCAAATACATTAGAGTTTCCCTTCTTATTAAACAATTAACTTGGACAAATATCTTCATTTCTTTGTTTTTAGCAAAGCTCAAGGCAAGATTTAGTCTCAGGGTATCTATGACAAATAGATGACAGATAGAGGATCATGTTTGTACTCTTTTAACTCCATCAGTTAACCTAGCTGGAGGATCATGTTATAGATATCATTCCAGCTATGATTTGACACTGTGGAGTGTAAACCTCAAATGGTTCAAAAGTTAATGCTTATAATGGCTGACCTTTCTGTCAACTTTTTACTTTCTGAACATGGATTATAAATACATACCTTTTCACACTGCATCACTTCTTCAGTTTGTTCAATTGTGATGGCTTGTGTGTTGCTGTGATAATGGAAGCTGTGCCTTTAGTATACAAAGAATAACTATATGAAGCAGAATATGGCTTCTGGATTGAAGCTTAGCACTCACTAATAACTAATTGCATTACAATAACCAACCTTGCTTGTTGAAAAGAAGATTGGAAACACTAAATGAAGATCAAGGATTGCAGCCTTCAGAACGGTTTAGAGTGCTATGATAAGAAAGCAAAAAAATCATGAGGAAAAAAATCATATGAAATTTTATGTTTATATTGAAGTTGTCAAGGACTTCATTCTACTTGGATTTACAAATCAACATCCATGGAAGAAGCTGTCAAGAAATCAAATAGTGCTCACTTCAGCAGTACATGTACTAAAATTGGAATGATACAGAGAAGATTGGCATGGCCCCAGTGAAAGGATGATATGCAAATTTGTGAAGCATTTCTTTTTCAAATAGAATAAAATCATATACAAAAAGCCAGTAGCCACCATTACACTTAGGAAAAAAGCTGAAAACATTTCCCTGACTAAGGGAATCAGACAAGGATATCCCTTATCCCTATTTTATTCAATATTGTGCTGGAAGTCTGAGACAGTACTATCAGACAGCTGCAAGAGATCAAGGGCGTACCACCGGATAAAGAAGATGTGAAGCTTTCACTATTTGGAGATGAAATGATTTTCTATATTGAGAATCTCAATGTGTTCACAAAAAAGATTGCTGGAAACAAGGCTTGATAGCATAGAAGGATGAAAGATTGATAAGCAGAAATCAATTGGTTTCTTATGTGATGGGAATACCAAAAAAGATATTAAGGAAACAATAACATTCACAATATCTATGCTGAAGCTGAAATACTTAGGAATACACCTAACCCCCCACCCGCCCCAAATTAAAGAACCATACAAAGAAAATGACAAGGTCATCCCATGTTCGTGAATTGGAAGTCTCAATCTTGTGAAAATGTCAATATTACCTAAAGCACTATACTGACTCAATGCAATCCCCATCCAAATTCCAGCATCATTCTTCAAAAAAATGTAAAAAATTATTACCAACTTCGTATGGAGAGGGAATAAGCCCAGGATAGGCAAAGAAGTCACAAAGAAGAAGAAACCTACTATATGCCTACAATTGTCAAAACAGCCTGATATTGATACATTAATGGATCAATGATAAGGGCTGAAAATAAAGAAATCAAAGCATCAGTATACAGACAATTTCTTTAAATTTCATTGAAATTATTGTTGCTGAGAATCTACAAAGCAAAACTTACACTCACACAGCAGTTTCTACGTGTTCAAATTAGTGACGTTGATTATATTTTTGGAGTTATGTAGCCATTCTTAATTTTTATAATTATTGGACAAGGAAGGAGTTATTTCCCATTCATTAATTGTACATTAAGAGACATTTAATTAATGTCCATCAATGCCTACTTGTCTGAAGTTACCTATTTTAAGAATTACAATTTGCTTTAAAATTGTGGAATTCTCATGTATCAAATCACTGTCAAATATATTTATGAAAAGCCATGATTGCAAATCTTTTCAAAACATGTCTAATCAGTCTAATTTGGGCTGTGGGAAGCCCCTTCATCTAGACCTGTGAGGCATGGCTTAGAATCATTCTGAAGGCTTTATAAAAAATTACATTGCACCCTTGACTCTGATGGCTTGATGGGTGGTGGGGTAAACTGTAAACCACAAAGGTCAGTCCTTTGAAACACCAACCACTTCTTGGGAGGAGACTAGCAAAGGCCATCAGGACTTGCAATCCTGGAATCCACAGGGCTCTCCTACTTTGTCTTAGGTCAGAATATGACGAGATGGCAATGAGTTTGGTGGGGAGTTCTGAGTTCCATTTTTATTGGAGGCTATGGAATTTTTTTTTTTGGAAGGAAAGCATTATTTGAAGATTTCTTGCAGACTTGAGAGAAATTCCTGGCCTTCTGCAATTTCATTAAATTCTGATAAAAATTTTGACTGTACCTTCTTTAGCTCAAATAACACTTTAATATTTTTGTGATCTCCTTAATTGAATCTGTTAATTTTAGAGTAGCTTTTCTGTATCTTGAATTACAGAAGGTGTCTTTTTTATCACTAATATTTCAGCCATTGCAAAATACTGATTGCTCTTTCCCAGTCTCAAATCAATTTTCTTACTACCTTTCTAAGTTCCCCTAGAAAGTCCAATTTGCTACCTTTCCATAACCTTCCTGCTAGTCACACTTAAAGTCAATTGTGATGTTTTAGGTCTTTTTATAGAATTTTATAATTTCCAACTACTAATTTCCTCATCACTTGATTATGGATATATTCAAAATATTCCCAAATAACTAGGTTAAAGCAATACTTTTTTATTTGTTAATGGTTTTGTGTCTTAAATTTATGAAAGATGAAGTGAAATATTTTAAATGTCAATTTTAAGTTGCTTGGAGAAAATTGGCTGCATTAATCTATATAAATGATTTATAAAAAAATCTTGTAAATTTCATGACTTGCAAAAACACATTATGTATTTCAATACAAATTTGGTATTAGTTTTAACAGATTTACTATGAAAAAGAAAATGCAAATATTAACTAGTGTTTTTTTTTTCTTGACTGCATGCTAAATGATAATCTTGGGATAAATTTTATTGAATAAAATGTTTATTTAAACTATTTTTCCCAATGGTTTCTTAGATATGCCACAAAAACCATACTCTAAAATCAACAGAAAGGAACAGGTACATAAAACTTCACCAGAAGGAAAAACAAATAAGCTCCCTGAATACATTGAAGAACATGATCAAGAGAGTGAGAAAGCAAATCATAAAAGAAGAGAAAATACTTGAAAATTATATATCTCATAAGTGACTAATTTATCCTGAATATTTGGAGAACTCTTAAAACACAGTGAGAAGTCAGATACTTCCAGTAAAAAAATGGGAAAATACTTGAATCGATATTTTTTCCAAAGATGATGTATGAAAGTCATTATGCACAGAAAGACACACACACACAAAGAAAACCAAAAAAGAAGCAAACAAACACAGCCCTCAAGTCACTTCTGATGCATTGTGAATAGGAAAATGCAAGTCAATGCGACAATGACATGGCATGCCTCACAATAACAAGCAGTTAGTGAGGATGCAGAGAAATTGGAATCTTCATGAATTTCTTATGCAAATGTAACATGGTACAACCAGTTTGGAAAATAATATGTCACTCCATTAAAATGGTAAGTGTACAGTTATCATGTAATCTAGAAATTCAACTTTTATGCATACACCCAAGAGAAATATAAACATATATTCACAAAAAACTTGCACACAATTGTTCATAGCAACATTTAACATAATAGTTAAAACATAGAGACGACTCAAGGATCTATAGATTGATGAATGATTAAACCAAATGTGGAATATCCATAAAAGAATATTATTTTTCAATGTAAAAAATAAATCATTGATACATGTTACATTGCTGAACCTTAAAAGCATTAAGATAAGTGAAAAAAGGTAGATCTAAAAGACCACATACTATATGATCAAATTATGAAACATTTTCAGAATAAACAAATTAATAGAGACAGAAAGTATATTAGAAGCTGTCAAAGGTTGGAACTTTATGCTAGTGAAGATGTTTTATTTAAATAATGATGACATTGTATAATTCTGTGAATCTGTTTTTGATAGATTCAAACTAAAAATTCAAGCCAAATTCAAAACCAAATATTGATAGATGTACTTGGGCAAAGCTAATAAATTTTGAAATAGTGACAAAGTAAACCTCATCATTTATTTTGGTTGTATTTTTGTTAGTTTGTGTCAATGATTAATTAAATTTTTATCATCTTTATAGTATATATTACATTTAAAAGTATGTTAAAATGAACTCAAACATGCATCCTCTTGGAAAAACAGCATCTAATTTTAGAAAAGACTTCCCACACAATACAGGGAATTCATCAGTTCTATTTAATTGATGTAGAAAACTTTTAGACACTTGTTATAACACACACATATATAATTTATTTATTGTCAAATGGGTGAAGGTTTATAAAGCTGGCATTGAGTTTTACATTCAAAAATTCATACTCATTTATTTTATAAGTTCATTGCGATTTCCTCAGTGAAACATTAGCTATCACACTTGTTTCATTTCCTAGTTTCTTGTTTTATTTTCACCTTCTTTTTGAACTCTTCTGAATTTTGTCCATGGGTAAAATGCTACAGTGTTGATTTCAAATAGTTGGCTATTCTAAAGCGCATATCTTATTAGTGCTATCATTCCATTTAAAGACTTCCCTATTGTTTGGCTGGAAATTGATTCATGGGGATGATGTGGCAGTTGCATAATCTGGGGTCAATTTGAGTATTCAGAGTGAAGGGATGGAATGTAGCATGTCAATCATGTCATAGCCAATGAGGCACCTATGTAGGCATGGCTTTCTCCTGAGGATTCTGGGAACTCCAAAATTCTTCCTTGAGGTGGGAGACACACTCTTTCTGTTCAATTCTTAGGAGAAAGGACAGTTGACAAGACCCATGGAGGCGGGCTAGTGTCCTGAGCTTGAAAAGTCACATGGAGACCACTGCCAGCGCTGAGATGCTTACACCACTGCTGGATCCACAAGAATTCCCACCCACTGGTCTATGATCTTCCTGCACTCGGTGTCATTGCGTGTGTTTTGTGAGTTTAAAGAGGACCTTTTAAATTGGTACTGGACATGAGGGAGAGTATCGAACTTATGGACTTGATCTGCATTGGGCTAGAATGTTTTCTCAATATTCAATTGCTGTTGCATATAAAGCTCTTTTATGCATTTCTGTCTCCTTGGATTTGTTTCTCTAGTTTAGCCAGACTAACACAGATGAGTTCAGTTCAAGATGACGACAGGCCATAGTCTGAAGGCTTCCAGCAGCCTCAAATTAATCAGTCTGCTTATGTTAAAATGACTGAGTTTTGCTCCACATTTTCTCCCAGTCTATCCAAGATCTGCTAATGTGATCCTTTTTATGGTTTTTGGTAGTGCGAGTTGGTTACTGTCTAGGCTTCTGATCTCAGAATGATAGAGATTGATGTTTCGGTGGTCCATTCATCTACTGGACTAACTATTTCCAAGTATCTTCAATGTCCATCACTCTTGTTTTCTCTAAACAGGGAAAAGCCAACAATTTCACTTGAGTTTGACCAATAGCTGCACCCTAGATGGTGATTCATGAATTTTAAGTCATAGGTCTCACCATAGTATAAAGTAATACATGGTCTTTGTGAAGTATATTAATCTGATTGACCTTTGTATCACCAGAGACTAAGGTCCTGAACTTGCAGATCCAGAGACTCATTCCCTCAAGGTTTTTGGTTATGTCCAAGACAAACACCAAGACATTAAAAAAAGAATCATCATCTTTGTTGTTGCGATGGTTGTTAGGTAGCATTGAGTTGGTCCTGAGTCATAGTGACCTGATGTACAACAACAAGAACCTCTGCCTGGTCCTTCACCATTCTCACAATTGTTCTTATGATTGTGCCCATTGTTGTAACCACTGTGGCAATCCATGTCATTGGGAACCTTCCTCTTTTGTACTGCCCCTCCTACCAAGCATGATGCCCTTATCCAGGAACTGGCCTGTCTTATCAACATAGCCAAAGTACATGAGACAAAGTCTTTTCATCTTTCTCTCTAAGGAGCATTCTGGCTATTCTTTTTCCAAGTTATATTCATTTTTCTTTTAGTCATCTGTAGAACTTTAATTATTCTGCACCACATACATATATGATAATTGAAAAGACTTGAGCTTGAATCAGGCATATATTAGTCCTCAAAGTAATTTTCTTGCTTTTCAACACTCTAACAAGGTCTTGTGTAGTAAATTCAGCAAATGTAATGCATGTTCTGATCCATGAGTCTTGATTGTACATATAAGAAAGATGAATTTCTTGACATCTTCAACCATGGCTCCATTTATCATGATGTTACTTATAGGTTCACTTGTAAGGATTGTGGTCTTCCTTACCTAAGTTTATAACCCTTTCTGAATGCTGCAACCCTTGATCTTCATCAAGGGTCCTCCTGACTTTCAGCAAGCAAGATTTTCTCATTTGCATACCACAGGTTGTTAATAAACCTTCTCCAAACCTGATGTCAAGTTCTCTTTCATAATTCCAGCTTCTCTGATGATTTTCTCAGTATACAGATTATACAAATATGGCGAGGAAACAGAAGCCTGACACACATTTTTCCTGATTTTCAAAGAACATAATCTCTTTATTCATTTGAGAAATAAATGTTTGCTTTAGGTGATGAGAACAAGTCAAACACTAGAGATATTGAAGAGGTCTTTCGATTTGTTTCTAAGAGCTCCAAACTAAGAGGCTACAGGGACTTTAGACTGCTTCGGTCCACCCCTGTCCAGCAAATCAAACTTCAGTTTGGTGCATTTTCAGCAGGATTATCCCAATAAAGACATCTGTGAAAATAGTATAAGAAAGAAATGACAAATATGGATAATATAACTTGTGTGTGCAGTTTAGTCTGATGTCCCACTAGGCGCTCTAAAATTCTGTAGTTATTCAGAGCTGGGAGTGCACTCAGCATGCTGATCCATCTTCATTGAATACTTTTTCTGGTTTTCAATCATCCAGTATTCCCTTGTTTTATTTGCACAACTGCTTCTTGATCCAAATTCAACATAAGCACCATGTATGCGTGTTCTGGAATCCCTATTCTCTAGGTCCACACTACTGAATGTGTTAACATAGCCACCATCTTCCTAGTATTCTCTGCTTTCATTCAAGATCCTCTGACACCAGCACTGATGATATCCGTAGCATCTAGCAATGGAATAAAATAATCAGTTTATATCTCTCAAGTGAATTCATAGAACAACAAGGCCAAAAACAGTGTTTTACACAGTGGTAGGAAGGATGAGTATATATTTTTTCTGTTTATTTTCCTTTTTCTATTCTGCATCTTTAAACATATTCCCCATGTCTTCTGCTTCATGCATAACCTGGGAATTTTAGTGAGTTCTGCAGAGGGATTATGATCATTTGGTTTTAAAGACCCTTTTTAACTGAATAACCAAGGATCTTTTACTATATTCCATTACTATGTATATTGAGAATAGTATAAATCATTGTTACAATTTTCCAAATAATTTAGTCAAGAATATCTTCTATTTAAAAAAAAGTCACTGGAAAATGATTTGTGAGAAGCTTGAATGGCTTCATTAATTGCCTCATGTCTCCTACACCGACAGTTACTCTGACAGTGGCAAGTTCTTGAGGAAGTGTCAACATTTAAAGAGGTGTACAAACCTTTACACTTGCAATACTTTGCTCATGTCTGGATTTGCCCATGGTACAAAACAATTCTCTAAGCTATTTGAGAAGGAAAATTCTTTTAAAAGAATTACTGGCTGCAGTAGCTATTAAAGTTAAAATTTATGTGGCTTAAAAAATTCTGTATAATTTTCCCCACTGGTTTTGAAGTAGGAGTAGTACTAATATCTGCGTATATAAAATAATATTCACTGGGTGAGCTGTTAGATGGATAACTGACCATTAGGTATAAAGTTTCTTTTCACTCACAGTAAAAAGTAAAAAAAAAAACATAAATAAAATACCACTAATCTATCATATTAATAGATATATTTGAATGTAAAAGTAAATCACCAGGCAAAATATAACACTAAGTAATATCCCATCAATTATAGCCTTATAAAGTTATCTGCTTAAGAAATCACAGACTGAGAATATAATTACTTGAACAAGGGCTGCCCCAAATAGAGTATAAAGCAATATTGCTAAACCGAGTTTTAATTTAAACTAGATTGCCTTCAATTTTATCTTACTTGAAGAAATAAGAACAAATTTCATTAACTATAGAGTTGTTAATAGTTTATAGAATGAAAATAGTTTATAGCTAATATTGCAGACAGTGTATTCTAAAATATATTCCATTTACTATGTGAGGAATTAAAACATTCTTAGAAAAATTCCATTACATTTTAATTGATTTTTTCCATGGATTTTTTCAAGTTCTTCATACATATTAGGATGTAACCATAATAATTCATCTAGTTTCATGGTTTTCCTAATCAGTCAGTGGTACTAATTCTCAAAACCATAAATACTTCTATCTTGCACCTTGTATTATAAAAGAAATGTCACTGATAAGTTGACATACTTATCATAGTTGATCAATTAAATAAGAAAACATCTAACAGAAATATATTGAAAGAACATTTGGGTAGAGGTGATCAGAAAATGTTATGATCTTCTATTTTATTTCTGTGGCTCATTTTTTAAAAGGTAAATCTATTTGTTTCTATCTCTGTATAAGAGTTTGTTGTACAGAAAAGTATAGAATAAAAAAATGTCAGAATATTGCATTCTGAAAAGAGAGAAAAAGTCCTAAGGTGAAAACATTGGAAAAATATTTCTTCTTCCTTCATATTTTCAGGAATTCTCAGAGTAGGGAAGAAGGGGAAACGATAATTCATATATCTAGATGTCTAGTTTTTTTCTAGATGTCTAGTCTTCTTTTAGATGTCTAGTTTTTGAGAACAGGTTTCATAACTCTTCCTTACCTCAACCCAAATTCATGATGTGTGAAGATAAATAAAATCCCATGGTAGGTTTGAGTCTGTGAAAGATTAGTAAGCTCCTAGATTGAAACCGAAATATATTTAATAGGTTTTAGGCAGATTGGTTTGAAACAGGTTTATAGAGTTCTTATAAATCCAGAATGGATCAAAGAGCAGTTGAATTATTGTCCACATACCTAACCATAGGACAGAGGAAGTAAAAGGTCAAGTTTCTCATAGTCTCCAGATACCACAGATTTGCCTTTTTAAAATTAATATTTAATTAATAATATGTGGAAACACTTGCATATTTTATCCTGCTTTCATGACTTTGAATGTCTTTAGCCAAGAATACGGAAATATGTTTATTTTGAGTGCTTCATCCTTGAAGCAGTTTTTGATCATCCTTTTATTTTTGCCACAAATCCTCAAATATTTTTATCTCTCAATATAGATAATTTTGCCTTCTACCATCAACTAGCAGCTAAAGATACAGCCTGCTCATTGTCAATGGCCACCTTATAGAACTGACTCCTTTGAGGATCTGTGAAGAAAAACTGAGTGAGACAGTATCAATTATGAGAAATCCTATTGGTTAGCAGCAGTTTGCTTAGAATAAATGTTTCGTTTTAATGTTGCTTTCCATATGCTTCAATTATGTTTCTCCTTTAAAAACGTAAGTAAAAACTTTTAAAAAGACCTTTTTTACTGTGAATAGGCAAAGGTTTACAGAGCAAATGACCAGTTTTACATTCAACAGTTGGTGCACATTATGTGCCACCCACTCAGTGTACCATCACTTATCTCATTTCATTTCAATGTTTTTTCTGTTTCCATCTTCCTTTCTCTCCTAACCCTCTGTACTTTTTTTTGGGGGGGGGGTAAATGTTGCACTTTTGATCATAAATGTTTGATTATTCTAGCATGGTGTATTAGTCTGAGTTGTTCAGAGAAACAAACCAATGACATTTATCTATGGAGAAGAACTTTATATTAAGAAACAAGTTTACAGTAAGAAGGCAACCGAACTCAGTCTAACTCAAGTCCATAGATCCCTGCTAGCTGGGTCCTCTACAGGTGCATGGAGCTGCAGATCGATGGGCACAGAGAGATGAAGATGGAGTACTGATAGCAGAGGCTCTGTCTCATGGATCCAACGCCAACAGAAGCATGTCAGGGTCCTGGCAGCTCTCAGCGTTGGGTGACCTAGATGGGGCCTCCCTGGGAGGCAGATGAAGAGTTTCAGTGAAGTCTCAGAAAGGTGAAAAGTGAAGTATAAGAGAAAGAGGCAGTTCTGGAGTTCCTCACTCTCATAAAAAGTCCACACCCCTCAGGAGATGTCATCAATCTTCAAGTGATTGAGAGGAAGATTGATTCCATCCTTAGCAGGGAGTGTGTCATTGACACAAAATCACTCATTTATCACATATGGGTATAAGTCCAGTATTAGATCTAAAGGGTTTCTTAGGAACAGCACCTCAGGGATTCCACCTGTCTCTCTGACCAGCAAGCCTGGTCACTTTTAAGGTTTTAGATTTTATTCTACCTTTTCGGTCCTAAACTACACAGGACCTTAAGTGATCTGTTTCAGAGCAGTTGCTGGTGGTAGCTGAGCACCATCAAGTTCTAGGCATGAGAGGTATGTTCAGGGTTGAGAAGCACATAGCGATTTCATTTTCTATGCTAGTAATTAGTTTAGGATGGGCATGTACTATCATTGTTATTATAAAGTGCCATCAAGTTGATTCTAACCCATAGTGACCCTATCTTTACAATAAAACAAAGCACGTCTCATTGTTCTTCTACCCTCACAACTGCTGTTATGTTGGAATCCGTTGTTGCAGCTACTGTGCCAATCCATCTCATCAAAGGTCTTCCTCTAACTCACTTTCCTTCCATTTCACCAAGCATGATGCCCTTTTCCGGGGAAACCAGGGTTTCTCCTAATAACATACCCACTTATATCAGGTACACCTTAGTGCTCTTTAGTAATTTCTAATCAGCTGCAAGAAAATCAAGAATTCTTAAAATTCGATTGATAGAAAGCATTATGACACATGGAAAAAAGATTGAATTTGTCAAGGATTTCATGTTATTTGATCCACAATCAGCACTCAAAGAAACAGTAGAGAATAAATCAAATGATTATACATATATATATGATATAATTATGGGCCACAGAATATGACAGGTAATCTCTAACAGGTTTCCCTGAATGTTTCTTTTTTTTTAAAAAAAGGATGTGAACAAGTTTTGTCCTCCTATCAGTTTCTGGAATTTGAAATAGTTCTTTGACCATGTGGATTAATATAGTAATTCTGTGATGATGAGGGTCAAGTCGTGTCAATTAAGATGAGCATGCTGAGTTAAGAAAGAAAGTAAGTTTAAAGAACTGCACTCTTGTTTGACATTTGAACTGCCATGTTATTCAGTTTGAACCTCTCTTTCTCTGGATATTGTTTTATTTTATGGCTTTAAACATTGCTTTACTGTATAACACAGGATGTTATCTATTAACCAGATATCTTTTTATGTGTGATAATTTTTATTTATGGCTGGAGTAGCTACCTACCTGTGTCTGTCTGGAATCTCTAAAGAAGCCAATTCTCTGTCTCTCTCTCTCTCTCTCTCTCTCTCTCTCTCTCTCTCTCCCGCCTATCTTGGGTTAATCAACCTCTGAAGCTAGTACGTCAGGAGAAGCCTTCAACTTAACTTCTGACTCACTGACTTGGAACTGGACTGGACTTGCTTTTTCAGGTTCTTTGGACTTGAGCCAACAAGTTGCCATCCATTCTGTGGGTTTTTGATTCATTAGCATCTCTAGTCAATAAGCCTATACTGTTGAACTTGAATTTATCTACCTTTGCAAACACCAGCCCATGGTATTCTTGTCTAACTGGGTTAATCAACCTGAATCTATGTGGGTCAAGAGGAACCTCAAGCTTTCATGGAGTCTACCTATAAGGAAGTAGTCCATATCCTTTCAGAAATTTTCTTTCAGTTATGTTAAGGTTGTAATCTGACTAAGAGGATTACATTCTAGCCTCATCTTACAAATGCTTGCCTACTCACAGTAGATTCCATTATGGAGATGATTATTACATTGTGCTCTATCACATCATAGGGGATTTCTAGGCTCAACTTCCAAATAAATAAGAAGGCTAGTCCAGTTAAGTTGACACAAACCTAACTACCACACTACATGTTAAATCACTGGGTCTTCAGCGTGATCTTAGAAACAATTGCTATCTCTCCTTGAATGTTTCTATGTTGGGACTTCTCTAATTGTGAATAAAATGCATATGCCCCTCTACAAGGGGAAGCATTACAATAAGAGGAGGTTTTGTGTATACTTGTGTATATGTCAGGGCAACTTGAATCTGGCAACCTGTAATTTAGACATTTTCAAAAATGAAGGCTTTATCCAGGGATTGAATAGAAATTGATATTCATAATCTTCAAAACTGCTTATAATTTTTCATATTAAAAGTAAAAGATAATTCCAGTTACTTGAAAAATGATTTATTTGTCATTTTGGCAGAAAGGGAGCAGACAAAATGCATGCAGAAGATTAAGATCCCCACCTTTCCAGGAAGAAGCATTTTGAGAAATATCTTCATATATCATGATCAACAAACTGGGTGTCCCATTATCCTAATCCAGGATAAACCGAGAGGTGGAAGGGCCACCCACTGATGGGGAGATAAGCCGACCCCCCACTGAAGTAAGAATGGATGAGACAGATGACTGCTGGCACTTGGTGTGTTACCCAGCCTCAGGGAAGGGAGGAGTGAAAATGCTTGGATGTGCTTGACTTTCAGAAGAGGCCTGTGACAGCACACCTTAATTTATAAAATGATTAGGCTTACATTTTGACTAGTATGTAGGGAATCCATAAGTCTGTCAGCTGTCTTAAAAGAAAGACTTTTTCATTAGCTTAACTAAAGAATGGTCTAATTTGCTAAGACGCATGTGAATATAAGTACAGGTAGACAGTGTGCCAATAGCATCCACTCTGAATGCTAGGTACAGTTAGTTCTTTCTCAAGAAAGTTCAAAAGGGTACAGAAATTGTGACGAAAGAGATATGCTGACCTGCAGTTGGGGCACCTGGTGATAGATGGCCAATTCATTTTTGGAGTGTGGCCATTGAGAATACACCTTTTTTCTTTTCTTATTTAATGAGATTGCCATCATCTTCCCTGACATCAGTCTAAATGCTTGGATGAGGATAGGTTCAGGCTCTCCATGACAAAGGAGAACTCTACAATTACCTTTAAAAAAACACATGCCTTCAGAGACCTTGCAGATGACCTACAATGCAGACTCTTTTTAAAAATGTTTCTTTCCATGAACACTTCTGTCATCAGATTTGTAGCAACATTGAAGATTAAACCCAAATCTCTTCTGTTCATCCCCCCCCCTCCTTTTTTTTCCCACTGATTATTTTCTCTAGTGATTCAGGGACAGCCAGCCTGCCCAGGGGAAGGGATCCTAATGATTCCGTTGTTCACCACTTGACTGCTAGCGAAAAGGTTGGTGGTTTTAATGAACTCCAAGGAGTTCTGTGGGTGAAGTATGTGCAGTGTGCTTTCCTAGAGATCACTGTCTCAGAAACCCGATGAGATTCTTCTACACTGTCGTTTCCGGTTGTTATGAGTCAGCATCAACTTGACCGTCTACAATAATACACCAATGGCCAGAAAGAACTGGGTCTAGGATGCTCCGAGACTCTCCAACTGATTATCAGTCATAGTAAAAACATCTTTAGGTTGGAAGCATATCATACAGTTGCTGCTGTCAGGTGCTGGCGAGTAAATTCCAACTCGTACGGAACCTGTGTACAATAGAAAGAAACATCACCCCGTCCTAAGTTCCCACAATTTTTATGTTGGAGCCCATTGTTGGAGCCATCTGGTTGAGGGGCTCTTTCTTCTTGCTGCGCCTGTGCTTTCCTAAGCATGATGGCCTTCTCCAGGACTGGTCTCTACTGACAACAGATCCAAACTCTGTGCTGAGACAAAGTCTCAGCCATCGTTGGCTCTAAGGAGCTTTCTGGCCATACTTCTTTCAAGAAAAATTTGTTTGTTCTTTTGACAGTCTATGGTATTTTCCCTATTCTTCACCTGCACATGCATCAGTTCCTTTCTGGTCTTTCTTATTCAATGTCTAACAGTCACATGCATGGGAAATTAAAAAAAAAACATGACTTGGGTCGAGCGCACATGAGTTCTCCAACTGGCATCGTTGTTTTGGAACCCTTCAGAGAAGTCGTGTGCAGCAGTTTTACGCAATGCAATGTGATGTTTGCTCTGTTGCCTGCTGTTTCTGTGGACATGGATTGTGGAGCCAGGCAAGATGAAATCCTTGACAACTTTAATTTTTTATCCATTTATCATGATGTGACCTATTGGTCCGCTTGACAGGATTTGGGTCTTCCTTACTTCGTCATAAGCCATACTGAAGGCTGCAATCCTAACCTAGATCTTCATCAAGTGCTTCAAGCCCTCCTCACTTTCAGCAAGCAAGGTGGGGTCATTTGCATTTTTACAGGTTGTCAATAAGCCTTCGTCTAATACTGATGACAAAAATCTTCTTCATATAATTCAGCATCCCTCATTATTTGCTTAGATAATTTTTACAGTAGAACAAAAAAATTCATGCGTCTTTAAATTGAGAGCTAATATAAGACACCTCTTTTTTCTAGGTGGCTCAAATTCATATATATATGTATATATATATTAGTATAAGACTCATGACAATAGTGCTTTGAATAACTGCATTTCATCAAGTAAGCACAGCAGCAAGTGACCTGATGGTTTATTCCTAAAAAGGAATATGTCACTTACAAAGTTTGTTATTCATAATAAAGTTGTACCCTTCACATTTTCTTTAATTTATGTCTCATTATATTTTTATAATACATATATTGAATTTCTCCAAAATGTCTCTAAACCACTTTCTGCAATTGTCCTTAGAACCCAAACTCTGAAATTTTCCCCAGTATTCAACTTCCATACCCATCATCCTCCAAAATAATCACAACCTAAATTTATCTCCTTTCTTTCCTTAATTTTTTTTTGTAAAAAAAACAATGTCTGTGACCCTCAAGTTTGTTTCCCCCTTATTCTTTGACCATACAATGTGCTGGATAGTATGCTATGCATTTAAAACTCTTTAACTCATTTAGTACATATAACCAGTTTTTTAAGCAGAAATGTGTACCAGTTTACAGCTGAAGAAGCTGGACAAAAGTATTACCAAAACAGATGCTATTCTTGGTTATGTCAATAAGGTAGGAGTAGGGTTGGGAAAAGAAGAGAGAGTAGAAAAGAAACCCTTTAATTTATTTATTGTGGTAAGGAAAAAGAAACATCAAATTGATTGACATTTTATAAATTCAACAAGCTAATTGAATTTATCAGGTTTAACAAGATACTGAAATACTAGGATATGTGACCATTTGAAGTTGGCTGGCTTTCACCATAATGACAAAATGAAAACATACCTGTATACAAAGTGTAAATGTCAAGGGAAAACTACAACTAGGTTCTTTTGTTCGATGCAGAATTCCATTCCATCTGACTTCATAGTAATTTCAAAATAAGTGACCTTGAACTAAGTCAACCAGATACAATGTCTCAGAAGTCCCAAATATGAATATCAGAAACTTTTTTTTAAAAAAATGCAAATTCAGGTTGCAACTGCTCAATAACACTAATTACAAGGGCTGAGCCCCGATGGCGTAGTGGTTGTGCACGGGACTGCGGCCCACTGGGATGGAGGTTCAATTCCCGCTCACAGGAGCAAAGGCTGGGCCTCCTACTCCCACCACCAGGGCAGTGATGCCTAAAAAAAAAAAATACTAATTACAAGAGAGATTAGACCCACCCAAGGGGAGTGCATAGTTTATATCTCTACAGAGAAAGAACAATCAACTTAAACATAGTGTTCTAGGATGTGAATTCAGCATGACGGCATGGAGGGGGGATCCAGTGGAGGGGTCTGAGGGCCCAGCTCTAATCCCAACTATGTGGACAGTTGCCCCCCACCCCACCCCGGAGCATTTTGCTTTGGAGGACAGCACTGGGGTTGCAGCTGAGAGTCTATGAAGGCAGAAGAAGAGAGAGTGGATTGCATTCTGGACCACTAAACCTTGAGCACAAACCCCTCACTCAGAACAGAGAGCACCATATGACCAGCCCCACTATGAAACACAGCATCCCTCGCTTATCCAAGGGCCTACAGAAATAACACTGGAGAAGCGGGGGCGGGAGTGCACCCGGTCTGACCCCACCACACAGAGACAAAACACTAAGAGTGTGCAGTAGAGCAGCAGGAGGAGCTGAGCATGGAGTTCCTGAGGGAGTGCCAAGGACATACTTGGGCCATGTTGTGGTACCCCATTGGACTCAACCAGGGGGCACTCCTAGAGGTCAATGAATAGACCTTGAATTTTTACAGGTTTTTATTTTGTTATTATTATTTTAATTTTTTCATTTACATATTTTTCTAAACATTTTTTGTTGTTTTCATCGCTTTGTTTTCTTTTGATGCTTCATCTTGCAGTGTCTTGTTTTTTTGTGCATATTATTATATCTGCAAGTCTATCTAGATAAGATAGACCGGATGAGCAGTCTGGAGGAGAAAACAATGGGACTGCTGGTTCCAGGGAGACATGGAAGATGGGGGGGAGGGAGGGGAAGGAGGTGGTGTTGACTAACCCAGGGACAAGGGAAAAACAAATGATCCAAAATGAGTGGCAAGGTAGGTGTGAGAGGCGTCACAGGGCTTTATCAAGAGTAATAATAACAGATAAATTACTGAATCCCAAATGAAGGCTGAGCATGATCGTAAACCAAGAGGAAAGTAAAAGGAAATAGAGGCAAAGGGCATTTATAGAAGTCTAAATACTGGCATAAGCATAGGTAAATATATTTATATATGATGATGTGGAAATAGATCTACATGCATACATTTATAGGGCTAATATTAATGCAGCAGATGGACATTGGACCTTCACTAAAGAACTTTTTCAATGCAAGAACACTTTGTTTTATTAAATTGGCTTTCCATGATGCTCACCTTCCCAACAGGATCACTGAAGATGAATGTGTGCATAAACAAAAGTGGTGAAGAAAGCTGATGGTGCCCAGCTATCAAAGATACAGTGTCTGGGGTCTTAAAGGCTTGAAAGTAAACCAGTGGCCATCTAGCTAAGAAGGAACAAAGACTATATGGAAGAAGCACACACACCTGTGTGACCACGAGGTGTTGAATGGCATCAAAGAATGTTCAGTTGCATAAGATGATCACTATTTAAAGGAACCAAATATCATTGTGTGGTTTTTTTTATGGAGGTGTGACTCAAAGTGAAAAATGTTGCAGAAACTGTTGTGATGCTGAACACAGTTTACATGGACAGTGCTATGGGAAGAACTCATGTATACGAGTGGTTTTCTCATTTCAAAAAAGATGAAATGCAAACGACAAACCTTGTTCTGTCAACTTCCCCTACGAATGAAAATTTCAACTCATAGTGCATTTGAAGTTCTTTCCACCAGGTCAGACTGTTAATCAAGCTTTCTATTTAGAGGTTCTAAAAAGATTGCACAGCACTGTGCAACAAAAAGGCTGATTTAGCAGTCGGGGAAATGGTTTTGCAACCATGACAATGCACCTCTCCTGCAGTCATCTCAGCGTGCCAGTTTTGGGCCCCAAACAGCGTGTGTCTCTTGCCCCATGCACCTTACTCATCTGACCTCACTCCATGTGACTTCTTTTTGTTTTTGTGAATGAAAAGGGACATGAAAGGATAGTGCTTTGGTAGCATAGAAAAGGTGAAGAAAAAGCAGAG
This sequence comes from Nesogale talazaci, assembly GCA_004026705.1. Taxonomy (NCBI): domain Eukaryota; kingdom Metazoa; phylum Chordata; class Mammalia; order Afrosoricida; family Tenrecidae; genus Nesogale; species Nesogale talazaci. The sequence goes on along the minus strand of PVJH01000300.1, from coordinate 150,123 downwards.
GTGGTGTCAGCCATCCAAACACATACATTTGAAAAATGTTTCCAAGAATGGAATTGCAGGTTTGATGAATGTATTAAGTGTAATGAAGAGGTGATAAGGTTGTTCTGACAAAAAAATTGAATATGTAGCTTTTTAAGAAAAGTCCCCTTCTTTGGTGTGTTATCCCCTCATATCTGCATGTAAAAACACATATGTTTAAGTTGTGTGGAAGTTACTTGAGTCTGTAGGATTTATTTTTAACTCTAAAAGTTAAAAAATTAATCTAGATATATTTACAGTGAAAAAATAATTGCTATCTAGTCCTTTCTGACTTCTGATGGTCTCATGTGTCAGAGGAGAATACTTTTTAATGGTTGACTTGGGAGAAGTAGATAACCAGGTTTATGTTGGAGGCACCTTTAGGTATGGCATCAGATGAACGTGATAACCATTAGCAACATCCAAGGTGTTCATGGTTAGAATAGAGAAACCATACCAATAAATTATTTTTGGTTGTTGACTCAACCTGAGGATTATGTTTTTCTAACAGTGAACACATTTGTCACTGTTTGAAAACTATTTATGGTTTGTAGACTTTTTGGGATTCCTTGTACCAAAATATACTAGGATTACTTGTAGTGTATTTTAATAATCAAAATAACAATAACAAATTTTGTCAGTTTCCTAGCCCATGCTTATTCTTCTTATATGTTCTTTTAATTCCTGAACTTTGGAAATGCAAATAAGCCCACAGTTAATTTCCACTGGGAACTCCCTCTTCAGCTTCCCCACTCCACAGTAAGAGACTAATGTTTACTCTGGCTCCTTTATATAACCCCAGTGATAAAAGTAAATGGTAGGAAACATTTTTAGATATAATGAAATTCTCTTCTAGTGCAAGAGGGTCTACATGCTTTATGGAGAAAAGCAGGCTCTTTAACTCTAAACTTCTATTATAAAAGCAACAATATTACAACCCTACCCTATTGAATAACACACAATGAAGCTAATTGAATTACCGTCATTATGGACTGAAAAGGAACAGTGAGTAGCTTGTTTCACCAAATGCTATGCAATTTACTCAATGCCTATTTAGCCTTGTTGTATAGACCCAGGTCAATTACTATGATTGTTTGCTACTGCTACCCTCTCTGAAATGGGGACTTACTCTGGTGAAGTCACTCTTGAGCCAGTCTCCAGTGATGTATATTAATGTAGAATAGTTAACTTTTCTGAAGAGCCATTCTACTAAGTGTATGAAACAAGATATAAGGTATTAATTTGCTAGGAGCATTTCTCTTTATCTGGGGTTGCATAGAAGAATAGAAACTGTATATATGCTGTTTTATATTGAGAGATGCATAGTATGTGAAAGGGGGAAACTAAGCAAACCTTTTACTATCTAGCACCTTTCTCTTACAAATTAAAAAAGAAAATACCATGTACAAATTCTGAGATTTCATATTCTGCAAAAGATTTTGACCCTGAGAATTTTACAAATTCAAAAATATAATTTTGCTAAGGAATTTTTTTTTAAAAAAGCATGGCTATGACATCATTGTACACCTTTTGGTTTATACGGTTTGTAAGATGACTAATAGTTTTATTTAAAAATCCCATCAACCTCTTCTCCCTCGGAGTAACTGGTAGATTCGGGGTAATGGCCTTGAGGGTTAACTGTCCTGCACATGCCTGACAACACCACCTGGATTCTCATAAACTAGAAGTGGCCTGAAAATCCTAAAAGTCATAACCATTGAGACAGAAGACATGTTCTATAGTGTTTGCCTTGTACATGGTCAAGAAGAATCATGAGCAAGAAAGAATCTTGCAGAGGTGGAGCCTGGAAAGCAGCGCCAGTTCCTTGTCCTCATTCCCTTGAGGTTTCACAGTGCCCACCCTGCAGGATTTTCTAAGTGTCATGGACCATGATGGTGGACCATGGCTGCTTTGTGAAGGGGAGTCTTCGGCTTTCAGGAAGGGAATGCTAACTGTGGGAATCCATTGTGGCTTCAGGATGCCAGGGTGAGTGTGGTAGAAATATTTGCCTGCTCTAAGCTCATAAAGTGGATTTGATGAAGATGTCCTTGCGCATCAGCTGAACTAGGAGTAGGATGCAGAGACAAGCCAGGATATAAGGTTATCATTTTGGGGGAGGTGCTGGGTGTCTTTTTTTTTACTTGGGAGGAAAAGAGAGTCCAAGAGTATCCCGAGGAGATGGCTTAAACAGAGGTAGTTTTGCTTTGAAAATAGCCATGCATTTCCTAATTTCCAGTGCAGCATGGGGCTGGGGTTGTTCAATAAACTGGGGACAGTGACGACATTGGAGACCCTTAAAACCCAGCGCAACTCTCCCATCTCTTTTCCCATTCCATTGACTTTGGACTGTCCATGATTGTGATCTTGTAGCGAAAAGGTGTTGTTTTGACGTGAGTGAGGAATAGTTCTTACAAAACTCTTTGAAATTCTTTAACAAGGACATGTTCTTTCATTGCTAAAGTAGAGATAAGCTTTACAAGTCAAAATCTTCTGTGAGAGGAAACACATGGGCCTAAATTCAAATTGTACCAATGACAAAGACAGATTATTTCTTGATATCAGTCTTCGCTTCTGAAAGTGCAAGGAGCCCGTCCCAAAGAGCAAAGGATGCATAGAGGGAAAATCAAAGAAGGGAAAGAAAAAAAATAAGGGAACTGAGAGCATACTCAGAAAAAGTCTGGTATTCCAGGGGAAACGGAGACCTCACATTATAGTTTAATTCACAGAGAATCATTTATTCAATCTTTAACAGGAAAAGAGAAAGACAAAGCATCTGGATAAGGGAGCACATCAGCACGAGGCCATCATGTTCTATGATTCACAGTCAGGAGGCCACTGAAATACAATGTGGAAAACAATGCAAACTGCGACAAAAGCCCGATGGGTGACAGACCAGTTCATCACAGACGCTGAAATGGATCATGATGAGGGTAGGTGCACTATTGCCGTTTAGAAGCATTTACCAGAATAATTTAAGTGACCCTAATTCCCAATTTCCATTAAGGGTACACCCTGGGAAGTCCCTTAGGGTGTGGTTGCCTCTCCCTAGGCTAGCAAGGTGAGGGCGAACCCTCTATTTTCAAACACACTATCTCTGCGAAAAGCTTTTCTTATGACTGGTCAGTGCTCATTAAGAATGGAGTTTGCGTCTCTGTGGTGACTTAAAAATTGCTTTAGAACTCCAACTATAAATTGTAGCCTTCCACAAACCTAGTGCTTAACTGTAAACTCTAATCTACTGGTTAATTTCCCTTTGTCAGAATACACGGGTGAGAGTCAAAATCGAAAGGAAGGGCAGTGAAGTCAAGATGAATAGCCCAAATGTATACCAAGGACCTTATACTTTTACCCAAATGTAAAGTTTAAAATATGTATTGAGAGTCAGAATATTGGATAGGTTGATCTATTATGTTTCCTTGAACATATAGAGGATTTTTAACAGTTTATAACAAATAAAACTAAAGAAATAGGCATTAATTCAAAATTGAAATTGCCCTAGGTATAAGAAGGAATACAAAGAATCACCATGATTAGAGAGCAATGCTCTCCCTTTTAGAGGTCTGTAAAAACAAACTGACAAGTGTGTAACTTTTGAATAATGTAGGATACTAGCAGCTATTTTAGTATTTTGCACAATAACAGTTTAGCTGTTTCAAACAGAATATAGTAAAGTGTTAAGATATCGCACCAGGATTAAACTAATCCATCCCTAACACAAAGAAAAACAGTTGCCAAAAAATCCTCTATTTTTAACAACCACTTGAGAGAGACAAGATGAGACTTATAAAAATCCCTTTCAAGAAGTTTTCCAGTACAATAACAGTTTACACCCAACAAATACATAAATGCATTTCAAAGACTGCCTCTGCCAAGTTACAAAGTCTGACTTGTCAGACTTACATCATGCTTTTAAGGCATGCTTGAAATGAAGCATGTCATGCAGTAGACTCCAGTGATTCTAGAAAGGATTGTCCTCTTTTTATAAACTCAATGGGCTGCATTTACTTTGAATGTTTCAAAGAATTATTTTTGTATCAAAATTCTACACATGGAATGAAAGGCAATTGTTTCAGTTGTGTTTTGAGTTTATTGTTTTCCATGTAAAACCAGTTCATTCCCCTCATCTCCAACCCAACCCACACCAGTATTGAAGGATAACAACCCTCAGAGGGAAAACGCTTCAAAAATTTGACGCCCTTCAACACAGACTTGCTCTACAATGACAGACATGAACTTATATGGGGTATAGCAGAAGAATCCACAGCTGAGTTCCAGATTTTGCTTGTGAAAAGAAAAGAAAAAAAATTTTGGTGGGAGTAGGAAACCCAGTCTTGCTCTTGGAGAGCTGCTGCTGGATTTGAACCACCAACCCAGTGGGCCACAGTTCCGCACACAACCACTACACCACCGGGGCTCAGCCCTGAAAAGAAAATTTAAAGAAGAGATGAGGTCAAAGAGTCAGTGTTTTAGGCTGAGCCCCGGTGGCGTAGTGGTTGTGCGAGGGACTCTGGCCCACTGGGATGGAGGTTCAATTCCAACAGTGGCTCCACAGAAGCAAAGGCTGGGCCTCCTACTCCCACCACCAGAAAGCAGTGATGCCAAAATCAAAAACAAAAGAAAAAAAAAAGAATCAGTGTTTTAGGCTGAGTTTTCAGAGAAGCAAAACCAGTGACACTTGCATGTATTAAGAGATTTATGTCAAAAATAACTCACACCGTTATAGAAGTGACTGAGTCCAGAGCCTAGTTCAAGTACATGGGTCAGAGGATAATTGAAACTGTCTCCTAACTCTTATAGTGTAGGGTCTGATAAATAGAAAACAAAATGATACCCACAAGCTGGTGGGTATCAAGCTCAATTAATCCAAGGTCAGTTGTCTGATGATGACTCCTGGATCATCAGATCATTATATGCAGAATCTAAATCAAGTAATAGAAGACCACTTGCTTCCATACACCATCAATTTTTACTAAGTGAAGGCCACACCCTGTGTGAAACCTTCCTCAATAGTATGAATACTATGATCAGATTAAGGGGATTAATTCTCCTACAACTGCTTGGCTGCTTCACAGAAGATCCCATCATGGAATTGATCACATTATTTTAGATCAAGTCATGGGAAAAGCCCTGGTCCATAGCAGTTGACACATACCTATCAGAACTAGAGATCACATAATTCTAGTCAATGAAAATAACATGGGTGAGCAACAGAATATTGCCCCGTATAGTAATAAAAGCTGTGTCCATCAATTGGAAGCCATATAAGACACACAGACACAGCAATGTCTTTGAGCATAGCAAGGAGAGTGAAGATGGTGTAGGGCTATGAACTACTTTGTTCTGGTGAGCATGGCATTGCCATGAGTTGGTACTGATTCTATGACTACTAACAACCATAACATTATCAATAAAGAAGTTGACATTGCAAGTTTGCTTTGCTCATATATAAGTTCTGGAGACAAAAAGTATGACATAAAATATGGCCCTAACTGTGGTCTTGGAGTTATAGCTCCAAATATCTTTGGGCCCTTTTCTTACTATTATTATACACTCCTAGACACATCCTTCATAAAACGTCTTTTGCTGTAATTATGGTCCAGTTTTAAATATTCAATTATTTTTTATTATCATTGTTTTATAGCATGAAAACTGAATGGACGTGGGTTCTGTCTCTTTAGCTCATCATCATTGTCGGGTATTTTGTTGGCACATATAAGTAAGGTTGCTAAATAAGTGAATCAGTGAATGAATTCATAAGGCATTCTGATATGTTTATCTTTACAGTAGGTGCACCGCTAAGATCAAGATAATCTTCTTGGTCAGTGTGTGGGCTGCTCGAACAGATCTTTTTAAAATTAAGTGTTCCCTGCAATATAATTGTATCTTTTTCATGTTGTAAACTCTGCCTGGTTTGAATGGCCATTACTAAGGTCTACTTTTGTGACTTATTTCCCTTTGCTTCACAGTTCACCAATCATCTTTCTGGCCACACATTCTTTCTATACATAAGTTAATATATACAATTAATTTCATATGTACAGTTCATCTGCTATCTAGTTTTTCTGGCTTTGAATTTATTTGAGCTTTTTAGGATGAGTTTACATGATTTCATTAGCCCAATTAACTTTACATATTAAAGATTGGTATGCAAATAATATTTCTAATTCATTAAGATGGAGAAATAGTTGCTTCAATGTAAATTCTATGTGCCAACAATACTAGTATAGCTATCTTTATTATAACAACAGATATATTTGCAGTATATATATATATATATATATATATATATATATATTACAGTTGGGTATAAGTGAGAAACAGATGAATGTTATTCAACTATACTCATCAGTCTGTCATACTGCTGTGGCTTGATTGTTGATATGATGCTGGAAGCTGTACTACTGGTATTTCAAAGATCACCAGGGTCACATCTGGCGAGCAGGATGCAGTGGAGCTTCCAGATTAAGAATAGATTAAGAAGAAGGAAGAGACAGTCCACTTCTGAAAAATTATTCATGAAAAACCTTTGGAATAATAGCAGGACCCTAAGATAATCCTAGCTGTTGAGCCCTCAATGTAGAAGGCACTCAAAATATGATTGAGGGAGAGCTGCTTCAATCTCCATGACATGGCCAAAGCAAAGTTTCCAGGATCTTTATGTGCTGATGGGATGAAACTTAAAATGAGAAGAAACACCTGCAAACATCCATTAGAAATCTGGAATTTTGTGCAAAGTAAGACTCTAGGAAAATTAGAAATAATTACAAATTAAATGCAATACATATAGATCTAGGTATTGGTTACCTGAAATGGGCCCGTATTGGCCATTTTGAGTTGATTATATGATTTGCTATACCAAGAATGACAAACTCAATAGGAATGATGTTGCATTTTATCATCCAAAAGCTCATTTCTTCATTTCAGGTACCATTTTTAACAACATCAATGGTGATTATACACAGATGAAATATTCAGGGATCAAATTGACTACATCTGTAGACAGAGATGGAGTCCTAGCGACATAATGGTTATGTGTTGGGTTCTAATGGTGAGGTCAACAGTTTGAAACCACCAGTTTCTGTGAGGGAAAATGAGGCTTTCTACTCTCCTCCAGAGTTACAGTCTCAGAAACCCAGTAGTGCAGTTTTGTCCTGCACTACGGGGGTGCCATGGGTCAGAGTTGACATGAAGGCAGCAAGTTTGGTTTTGGAGTTGGTGATAAAAAAAGATGGAGAAGCTTCATATCAAGCCAAAACATGGCCAGAGGCTGATTGTGGAACAGATTTTTAATTGCTCCTTTGAAAGTTCAAGTTGAGGCTGAAGAAAATTAGAACAAGTCCACAAGACCCAAATTATGACCTGAATCTATCCAATTCAAATTTAAAGACTATTCTAGAAAAGATTTGATGTACTTACTGAGCACTAATGGCCAAAGACCAGATGAAATGTTGGATGACATCAGAACGGAATAGTATTTCATTCCATTGTACACAGCATTGCATGAGTCGGATTTGACTCAATGGCAGCGGCAACTTTATAACAGGAGTCTTAATGGCATAGGGAATTAAACATTGGCCTGCTAATTACAAAGTTGATGAGTCAAACTCACTGTGAAAGCAAGATGGAATTCCATTTTCCTATAAAGATCCTCAAACTCATGGAGGCATGTCGGGTTGCTATGGGAACCCTAAGATGGAAACTTCAGTGAGTTGGTTGAGATTTACCATATTGTTGCTTTATTAACTATGAAGAATGAAGTAAGCATAGAGTGCTCCTTAGAGGCAAGGATGGCAAGACTTTGTCTTACGTATTTTGGACGTATTGTCAGGACAGACCACAACAAACCCAAACCACTTCAGTGTCATTGAGTTGGTGCTGATTCCTAGTGACCCCTTGTAGGTTTCCAGAATACAATGTCCAGTCTTTCTCCCCATGAGGAGTTGCTAGTGATTTCAAACTGCTGACCCTGGGGATCACAGCCCAGCCCAGAACCATCACACCAAAGCGCAGTCCCTGGGAAAGGACATCCTGTTTGGCGAAATGGAAGACCCTCGATGAAGTGGGTTGAAGCATTGGCTGCATGGATGGACTCAGGCACGGGAACAACTGGGAGGATGGCACAGGACCAGGTAGGGTTTCCTTCTATGGTGCGCAGGGTCGTTCTGTGCCGGAGCCTACTGGATGACACCTACCAACAAAAACTTTCTAGCCAAATAAATGCAAGTTTGTAAACATAATATAAAAGTCTTGGCCATTGACTTGCTTCTGATTCATCGCTTCTGAATATAGAGCTTCTGTGACTCCAGAACTTCATGGGAGCAGCCAGCTGCATTGTCTATCATGGATTGGCATGATAGACTGGCATGATGGACTGGCATGATGGACTGACACTGTGGATCCTGTGGTTAAATAGTGACTCAATATTTATCCCACACATGACCAGGACCCTTTGTAGGATTAGCCTAAAAGAAAACTACGTTCAGACTAATTAAAGTGCTTCTAAACTAGCAACCAAGGTATGGTCTGACACATTTTTAAATTAATTATTCTTCCATACTCTCCTCAACATCTATATTCCTTTTTAAAATTTCAAACTCTAACATACATTCTGACCTTAATTTGCTGTCTTGTATGTGGGGTCACTATGAGTCAGAACAAAACTTAATGGCACCTAATAATACATTTGTAAATGCCTTTAAATCTATTTTATTGATATATCTTTCTATACGGACAATTTCTTAACCTCTTCTGGTGAGGCGATGAGGCAAATGTTTGGAACTAACCTTGTAGCTTATATTCACATGGGATTTGAAACAGATGAGGTATGGAATTCTTTCATACTACCTAAAACAGTCATAGAGTTTATTGCCCAAAATTATTGGTGATTGAGTTTTTAAAATGGATGTTTTTAAACTAATCAGCCTGAAGTTACAAAAGAATAATATTATTTGAAGACTTTTAAACTTTGCATAGAATCTTGTTCATAAACAGTTATTTTATTTCTGTTATTTTATTTATTTATTAAAAGTTATTTTATGGGAGAGAGAGAGAGAATAAGAGAGGGGTTTTTCACTTTGGTGGTCTTGAAACACTTTTCAAACATATTATTCATAGTGAAATTTTTGCATATAACCTTCAAGTCTGTAGTTTCAGTTTTTGGTTTTAACTGAGCAAGTGCTAACTAGACAGTCTTTCTTGGAGATAAATATTCTCTGGATAAAACATAGAAAAGAACTACTACAGTGTTAGTCAGGGTAGACTAAAGAAGCAAATCCACTGAAATTCTTATGTGCATAACAAAGAGCTTTATATTTAAGAACAACTGTACATCAAGAAAATATCCGAGCCCAGTCCAAACCAAAGTCATAAGTCCGATATTACCCCATATGTCTGATACCAAACTATAAGTCCTCTTCAGACTAACGAAGCACATGCAATGTTGCCAGGACAATCACAAGCCAGTGGGTGTGGAGTCTTGTGTATCCAGTTGTAGTAGAAGCAGTTCAGCTCTGGCAGCGGTCTCTGTGTAGCTTCTCTGGCTCCCAGGTCTGCGTCAGTGTAAGTAGGTTCATGGGGCTTCTGCTCAGGGTTGTTTCACAGGGAGCCACCCTTGTCAGTCAAGTGTCTCTAAGGGAGTGAGTGAGTGTTTCCTGCTTCCAAGAAGGAAGTATTAGAGCTCCCAGAATTCTCCGAGGAGAAGGTCATGCCCGCACAGAGGTCTCATTGGCTAACTCCAGATTGATGGGCTAGACTCTACCCCTACAGTCTTAATTCTCAAATTGACACCAGATTAGGGGACTGCCACAACTATCTATGGCTCTTGGAAGTAGACTGAAAATAGCCTGGTTGTGGAGCCAAATTTACTCTGAAAGAAGGGTATAACATAGCATGGATTCATTGCATGAGCCCCTACTAAAATGATTTAAAGGAAAAAGAAGATAATGGAATTTCTCCATGATGTTTCGAAGTGCCCTGGTATAGACTTTGGATTTTGCAACTGCAGTTATTTCTTGTCTACTTGGTAGGGAAAAATGGCAGCATCTATTCTGATGAGCAGAATGTTAAGGTATAGTCATGTTGATTTATATGACTGTCGTTATGGTTACTTTGCAATGAAGGAGACAGTCTTTGAAAGTTGAATAGTTGAATAGTTGCATGTCAACTTTAATAAACACAGAAGTTTGGGGGTAGTATCCAAGTTGTCAATCAGGTCACAACCTGTTGGAGTCTCCTGGGGGTGTGGTCTTCTTATTAGGGTGGTTTGGGAAAACCTCCCTTTCTTCTGCCTAACACCTCTGCTTGCTGGAAACCCAGGGAGCTGCTGGAATCCTGTCATGTTTTCCCCAATCTTAGGCCCACCCCAAAATATTATAGATAGAATTCATTTCTTTAGTTCAAGTGTTACTCTATTTTCAAACTCATTTTAATTCATGTTTCTTCTTGAGGTTTTTCTCTCCATTTCAATTTGGAATGCACACCTTTAGTTAATACACATATCAACCTTCATCACATGAAGCCTAGGCCAGAGCAGAGTAGATGGTAAGTAATTTCTGAATAAAGAATGATTAAGTAAACTTCCTAGGAAAATCAGGAGTGTGTTAAAAATATTAGAATGGTAGTTCTTTCACTAGTAAGAGTTTTGCTTATAGATCCTGACAGCAGACTGGACTTTAAGATAGTCTATTATCAAAACGTAGTAGTCCTAGTTGCACAGTGGTTGAGTGCTTGGCTACTAACAAAAGGTTTGCAAATAAGTCACTCTCTGCTCCTGCAAAGATTGCAAAGTGTACTACAGGATCACTATGCATTGGGAATGACTATAGAAGCAGGTCATTATTAGAAGGAAAATAATATCTGAATGTCTTTCATTTTTCTTTTCTTTCTTTTTTTTGAATACCCTCATCTCTCATCTTCATGGTAAAAACAACAGCTATGAAGCAAGTTGTTTTTCCATCTTGCTAAGTGGGAGTCAGCAGGCCCCAAGACCAGAGGAATGGTTTAGTCATGTGTTAGCCTTGTGGTCTTGGGCAAAATTTTGATCCTTTCAAAGTTTCCTTCATTGCAAAGCAAACGGGTTACTGTAGCTAGTAAGGAGAGGAATGCGAGTATGATCCTCCTCATCATCATATGGTTAGAGTATTTTAGTTATAATAAAGTTCAGTAGCATATATTTTTTGTTTTAAAAAAGATGACTGTAGTCAACTTCTTAGGATTTGGGCTTTGGAAGAGACTAACACCAAACATTAGAAAAGGTCTTGATATAATGACATCTCCTTCAGGATGTTGGGAAAAGCTGAAATTTCACATCGCACAAATCACTTAGAATAATGCTGGCCTTTCCCAGAGTAGGTTTTTTTTTTTTTTAAACAGCCTGCTAACTCTGTAATCTAAGAATTTATGTCTTTGTGTGTCATAAAGATGTTTAGAATATGCCTAAATCAATAAGGATACATTTTAATTGGAGTAACCATATTCAGAATACAGTTTGTTCTTTAAGATCTCATCTAAGAAACACAGTGTCAACTACAGGGCAGTGTCAAGGGGTTGGGCCAATCATGCTAATATTTGAGATCCTGGTTCCAGGAAGTCTGGTGTTCTCTGACAGACAGGTCACTCTAATAAAGAGCTGCCCTCCTTCTCCACGCCCCCCCCCCCCATTGGCAAATGCATATAAAACAGGATATCCTGAAAAGTGACATTTTTTTAGAGACATTACTTCTCATCGTCTTTCAGGACTGCCTGATAGAAAACAAGCTCATGCCCTTTAACTCTACGTCCATGCTCAGAGGCTGGATCCATCAATTTTCTCTTTCCATAAAGTTGTCTTAGCTGTCTCTTGAACTAATTTATGCTCTTTGCTCATATTTTGCAACTAAACCTCCTGAATTTACATTCCTGAAAAACAGAAAGGTTCTTCTGAAAAAATGCACTATTCTTACTTTGACAAATTCTTCAAATTTGTATCATATAGTTAAATATTGTATACCTGTTTATCAAATAATCTTTTATTTTGAACTTCTGTTGGTGGGGATATTTCCTGCTATCACTAGAAAAATTTCTTTTACTTCATGTTGTTAAAAATAGAAATGGAAAGTGTAAAGTTAGGAAAGAAAATTTCTGTGGTATTGGGTTTTTAAATAGAAATAATATTTAATTGAAAGCCAGTACAATAGCAAGGTTTGGGTTCTCCTTTGTAAAAAAAAATTGATTTCAATACAGAAAAAAAAGTTTTTTACTGGTTTCTAAGTAGTTGAATTTCATTCCTTTCTCCAGGAGTCCTGGAGTGGAGGTGCAAGGTTAGCAGTTTGGAAACAACAGTGACTCCTTTATAGAAAAATGAGACTTTCTCTTTCCATGAAGAGTCACTGTTTCAGAACCCCCACAGGGGCAGTTCTACTCTCATTTATTAACTTTAAGGATTTATCAGTGTGTTTATATATAGGTCTAGTTAAAATAGTATGAAAGTTAAAATAGTATGAAAATATTCTAAATTTTTTATTTTAAAATTGCGTCTCATTGGTGGAAACTATGAGAGCAAAGTAGCATTTTGTAGTTCTAGCTTTTAACCTCTGTTCTCAAGGTTGTTGTAATATGGACACCTCTGCGCTGGCTGCTCCTAGAGATCATGATGAGACTTTCTAGACCCACGAAGACTTCTATGTCTCAGGAACACATTGGGGTAGTTGTAGCCAGTCTTATAGGGTCACCATGAGTTAGAATCACCTATCCGGGATCGTCAGAACTTGGTGGGCAAAAGAAGGTCCCTTCATTTCTCCTTTCATTTCTTCACATTATGAAGATGATGTGCTGCCGAGGCCAAAAACAACTCAGGTAAAGTAAAATAGAGGGCAAGTTTTACAAAGTATTAAAAATCTAGTATCAGATAAATAGGATAGGACTAAATAGACTATCATCCATTTTCCCTTGAGAAACCCTATGTCCTTATCTTTCTGATTAACTGGAAAACTGCTAATCCTCCAGTCGAGGGCTAGACATCTGCATAACAAGCTAAGGCAATTAGGATTTTTCACATAGGAGCCAAGAAAAAGTATGTGCTATTTTCCAGTGGTTAATGTGACTCTTTATCTTTATCCTGATTTCACGTGTAAAAATCTCCTCTTCTCTTAGCTGCCTCGTGTTGCTGTAGTAAACAAACCACAAATGAGTGGCTTGACAGAATAAAAGTTTGTTTTTTTGCTGTTCTGGAATCCAGAGTGAGAATTCAGAGTAGGGATCTAGATGCAGGTTCTTTGTCTATTTTTGGCATCTAGTAGCTGCCAGGCATCCTCAGCACTCCTTGGTGTTTTCTTGGCACACTTTGATGTTCCTTGGCACTCTTTGGCATTCTTTAGCATTTCTTGGCCCCTATCTTTCTTTTTGTGTGTTTTCAGGTCTTGTCTACTCCTTTTACCGTTCAAAATTGATTAAATTTAGGATCCACCCTATACTGGTATGATCTCACTAACAGAACAAAAAAACCTCTATTTCCAAAGAGGATCACATTTACAGATGAGAATTTCAAATCATATTCATATCTTTGGGAAGCACAATTAAATCTGTAATATTGCTCTTTGAGCATCTATAAGACTTGTGACTTGTTCTAAAGATTACTCATTGTTGCCCAGGTGTGACTTGTTCTAAAGATTACTCATTGTTGCCCAGGTGATGTCACTCAACGTAATCCCATGGTGAAGGATTCGGAAAACCACTTCTGTGACAACATTGCATTTTACAGGACTTCGTCTTGCTCACTTTCGAGAAGCAAGTCTCTTTGAATCCTATAACTCCCAAGGAAGTGAATTCTACCAGCGACTCAAGGGAGCTTGACCATAGTTGACTTTTCAGCCTGTGTGTCTGATGACAACTTTGTCCTGGCTGAAACCCTCAGCAAAGAACCCAGGTAAGCCAGGTCTGGACTTAACAACCCACAGAAACTTTGAAGCAATGAACTATTTTTATAAAGCTAAAGATGTGATGATTTTTACACAAAAATGATTTCCGTATTTTCCATATCAGTGGTATAAAAAAGGCACTATACAGAGAAAACCAAAATGAAATGAACTTGACTGGTCTTTTGAGTCTCATTCAAATGACTACTAATAATTAGCTGCATCTTTGCTTTTTTGGTAGTTCCACCCTCTCCCCACACCTTTTCCATGCAATGGATAAAAAAAATGAGCAACCCATTTTCCTGAGGTCAAATTGATATTTTCAAACATTGTAAGAAAATTCCATTAACTTTTGGTTATTCCAGCCGCATACTGAAACTATGAGATTCAAAAAATATATTCAGGATAACTTAGTTAATTATCTACATGTAAGTTTTTGTTTTTAATTCTATTATTTTGAATATGTATATGTAAATTTCTACATCAACCGTTGTTACTTATACACTTTGATGACACTAATTATATCCACTATGCTATACAACCATTAATTTTTTATATTTCCAATTTTGTTTTTTTCACTTCAGCAAAATCTCTGTAGCAATATGCAGTCTAAATTTGTGATATTTTTTTGGTCTCCCTAAAGGAGAGAGATGATTCTATCTCTTCCTACAAAGATTTGCAGTCTCAGAAACCCTAAAAAGCATTTATACTCTGCCCCGTGGGGGCATTATGAATTGGAATTGACTGGATGACTGGGTTTGATGTGGTTTGTTTGACTTTTTGGTTCTGGAACCATAAAATCTTGGAATCACTAAGTCAAAATTGCTAGGTATCTGTCCATCTGAACATTCATAGTATAAGACTGTTGACTTCATGCTTATCTGTTTGATGGATGGCTTGGTTTCACAAAGTTTGTTGAAATATTGTATTATTATTTTATTTTTGGGAGGAGGCATCACTGCCCTCTGATGGTGTGAGTAGGAGGCCCAGCCTTTGCTCCTATGGAACTGCTGCTGGAATTGAACCTTCATCCCGGTGGGCTGCAGTCCTGCGCACAACCACTCTGCCACCGGAGCTCAGTCTGAAAAATTATATTATTTTTTAATTCAAATTGTCCACAAACTCTTCAATATCTCCTTGTACCACATGATGATCCATCAGTAGAGTGCTGGAATTCTGTAGGGGAATTGGAGTTTATGAACCAAGGTGGGGGCTACTTTGTGTATCATTTTCCTTTCTTTGTTCAAGAAATGCCTCTCCTCAGTGTGGAACCAGGCAAGTCCTCATCTTCCAATACAACAGAGATTTTGATTCATAACCACCGACCTATCGTTCCTATTAGATTCTTGCCCAGACTTTTGTTTTGCATCCTCCTCTCATAAATACAGAGAATAAAAAAAATATAAAGCCAGCTGAATGACCAATAACCCCTAGAATGATCTTTTGTTTTCCCTGGACCACAAATTTCTGATATCTCAGAAAGTATTATCAGAACAAAAGTTTGATTAAGAAACAAGGAACAGACCCTTGTTGGAATGTTTGTAGTTGTGGTTATTAGTGTTATCGAGTCAGCTCTGACGCATAGTGACTCAGTGATTGTAGATACAGCAGAACAAGACACTGCAGGACCTGATGCCACCCTCCCCACTGTTCCCACACCTTGTCCATCGATTCCGCCAGTCCTCACTGTGAGTCTTCTTTTTCAGTGAGGCCTCTCCATTTCACCAAACGTGATGGCCTTCTCCAGAGAAAGGTCTCTTCTGATAAGATGTCCAAAGTGTGCAAGATAACGTCTTGCCATCCTTGGATCAATCTGGCCTTATTTCTTACAAGAAGTCTTAGGTATGGGGAAGTTAAAGAAAGGAGATATGCTTGTTTGAAGATTAAGTGAGCAAACGTAATTGTACTCTGACAGACCTGCTCCCGGCAAACCTTCCTGTAATTCTGCCACCCATTCCTACATGCTTGACTTTTTCACTCATCTCCAATAGTTTTTCTCTAAGTGGTGTGGAAATCAGGCCTAGGGTCATTCACTAATAAAACAAGCATCTACAGGGCTCCTATGCTACTCATTGTGGTCCACTAAGCCCACTGCCATTGAACTGATCCTGACCCAGAGGGACCCGATGAAGGGGGTCTGTTACTGTCATTTTGTGGGAGCAGATAGTTTCATCTTTCCCCCTTGTGCCTTGGAGCATCTGATGGATTTGAACCACCAACTTTGCACGTAGGAGTACAATGTGTGTGTGATGCGGCACCTGGGCTCCTTACACCCTGCGGCAGCTACTGGGCTTTCCTTCCATGAGGGAGAGGAATAGATCTATAAACAGGTGGTTGCAATGAAATATTATATGGATCATGATGAATGAAAAGTAAAAGTTGTGAGGAGAGTATATCAGAGGTGATGAAATAAACAAAACCAATTCTATTGCTACTGAGTCTATTCCAATTCAACTACCCTATAAGGTACCACAGAACTGCCTCTAGGATGTCTTAATGGCAGTCGATGGCCATTTCTTTCTCCCCCAAAGAGATTCACTGCCATGGAGTCAATGCCAACTCACAGGGACCCTACAGGACAGGGGAGAACTGATGGTGAGTTTCTGAGACTGGAAATTTATGAGAGTCCAAAGGCCTGTCATTCTCCTGAGGACCAGCCGGTGTTTTCTCCTAGCCCAAGTTGTCACCTCTATGCAAAGTGGCTCCCTACAAAGAGACTGATGGGCTCTTACTGGCTCCCTATGTCAACCAGACTCCCATGGGAAAGAAATATTGATGCGAAAACCCGAGTAATGGTTGCCTTTTACCAAATGAAGAAACATGACAGGTGATGGTTAAAGTAAGTGGATAGAAAGCTTGGAGGTAGTTTCTCTCAGGATGGCAGTTGCTGATGCCGGGATGATACTTAACAGGCTTAGAGAAATTGTCAGTCATTGCATTTTGAATAATTATTTTTATGAGAATTTCCCCCCTTTTGAATATTAAGTGGTTTTCTTTTTTTTTTTTTTTTTGTTTTCTTCTTCAGACTGGAATTATACACCTGCACAATCAATGGCCTGATTAAATTCCATGTGAAGAAGAATCAGTAACTTTGAATACTTCTAAATGTAGCAGACGTCCCAAAGACTGTCATGGAATGATTCTGAGCAGGACACATCATGCTGTTTTTAAAGCTTCAAATTCAGTCTCCTATTTGACAAAACGTTTATTTAGCATGTTTAGCATTTAAGCAAATGCCAAGTATTGCCAAGTATCAAAGGCAAGAAGGCCTTTTTTTGCCAAGCTTTTGCCAGACTTGAGAGTATTATATGATTGTTCATTTAGTAGCAGTCTCTAAATAAGAAAATATTGCAACACAAGCTTGATTCTTTTTCAATTAAATTTGAAATGAATGCAGGAATCTGAGCACTTACTCTCTCTAAATGGTTTAAATTTTATCAATACATTTTTCATTGTGCAATAAAAAACCGGCTGTAAATGCAATGAGTATTTGTTTATGATGTCTTGGTGGTAATTGGGTTTGCAAGGCATGCAAAGAGCAGTTTCTTCATATGACTTATTGGAAATGTGAAAGGACAACAGTTTTCTTTTCTACAGGCAAGCTTTCTTTCTTCAATCCGAAGATGGTATTATGAATAAATTGCAGAAGAGATTTAATACTAAGCATAAAAGACCCATGTCCCAGATACATGGACATAACTTATAATTACTATACTATGTAAAGTATGCTATTACTATTTGACTTACATTTGCTATAATTACTGGGTATTACTCTTCAAGTAGCTAGGGATAAATGATCATTAACAGATGATGTCCTGTGTAATTCTGATATATGATAACCAACACAATATCACTCTTCTCTCTGGAGGCAAAGTACTTAGCTTATAAAAACAGTTTAAGAATTGGAAGGAGCATGGAATTTGCTTCCTGAAGGATTCTTGGGAAGGTATTGCTGCATTTATAGGTGTCCATCGCTTCTTTTCCTTTAGCACGTCTATTTTTTTAACTAGCCTGTATGTTTCTCAATAAGAATCAAGATCCATCAGAACCCACTTTGCCTGATCTGTGTTCGACTGTGCTTTATTACTGAAGGAAGATGGCCTCAGAATAGGACACAATTGTCTTTGAGGGTAGAGATTTCATCCATGACAACTTGGAGGCCTTTTTCTCCAGTGACTGAATTTTCACCTTCAAATCCCA
This sequence comes from Nesogale talazaci, assembly GCA_004026705.1. Taxonomy (NCBI): domain Eukaryota; kingdom Metazoa; phylum Chordata; class Mammalia; order Afrosoricida; family Tenrecidae; genus Nesogale; species Nesogale talazaci. The sequence goes on along the minus strand of PVJH01000300.1, from coordinate 132,016 downwards.
AAGGTCACACAAAGGTAATGTTTTCTTTTAAACAGATCTACTAAAGTGACCTAAGCTTTAATGTAAATAAAATCTTTTAAAATGCAGATACCTGAAAAACCCAAGATGTCACTCCTGGCTCCAATGTTTGACTCAGAAAAGGAACACCAGGTACAAGAGAGAAAAGGCATCTCATGCTAATTAAAAAAAAAGTAACCCAATTGCTGTCATCATTTTCCCTGTAAATGCAGACTCACTGGAGATGACTGTTTAACGAAAATCACTGACCCGTGATGAATACAAACTCTTAAAAGTTATCACCTTTCCCTATGCAGTTTAATGTGATAGATTTCTACAATTTTAAACCTTCAATAAATATTAGGAAAAAACTAAATCAATGAACAAAGCTTCCTAGTAGTCATATCAATGTCGGTGCCAACATTCCTCCTGCTCTTGTGATAATTTGGCTCAGCTTTAAATGTTTATGTATGCACATTGTTTGAAGAAATGAATAAATCCACATAGAAGGGAAAGATCAATTAATGTTTCTTAAATATCTACTATGTGCTGTCCTCGCTTATAGAGTGGACTCGGCTACTAGTCACTTTGTTTTTAAGGAGAGTTCAGAAAGCCTACACCATTTTCTTAATCTTATGTCTTATGTGGCTGTGCTCCCCTGAACTTTGCAGAGTTCTTGTAAATTCTCTGAATGATGGGTTCTCTCTGAAGCAGGGACCTGCCCAGGCATGATGGCTCTGGGTCCATAAAAGGGGGAGGGCTTGATTCATTGTGGAACACCGCAGATGTGTAATCAGTGCTTCCAGTTCCTAGACAGGAGGTCAGGGGAACAAGAGATGGATTCAACTCAATCTTCATATTAAAATAATTATGCTGTATATTAAAGGAATGAATTTTATTTCCACAAAAATGAGCTATAGCTCTGAAGAGACTTGGGAAACATCTCCAAGCTAAAAGAATTAAACAAAGATTTATCCAGAAACCCCCGGAGAGACAGAGAGCAGGCTGTGTGAAGAAGTTGGCTCTATATATTTTTTTAATTTTGAAATACACCCCTTTTTTTTTCTTATGTGAAAGAAAACTGTGCTCATTTCAGAAAACAGAAGGTCTATAAGGAGAAAATAAAAATTGAACATAATACTGCCATCAGAAATAAGTGTCGTCATTAAGGTGCAGATCTGTGTATATGAATATGCTTTATAATCAGACAACAGATATGAGGGTGAGTCAAAAATCTTTGCTACTAGAGTTCCACTTCATATAGGCATAGGGTTATTGCAAGTATCCTTGCTGAAATGCATCTCTGCAAATCAGTGGTTGACTACAGACCCATTCTTCCAGAAATACATGTGTATTAGTCTTATTGTAAAAAAAAGTTTCCATTAATATAAAGACTTCTCAGGGGACCTTCCTGGCCAGTTGAATTCAAAGCAAGTCAGGTCAGAAGTCTATGGCAATTGTATTTTGTTATTCCAAAAAATAATCCTTGGGAGAAAGATGGTGCTGTCTGCTCCCATAAAGATTGAGCATTTTTGAAATCCAATGGAACAGTTCTTCTCTCTCTTACGGTGCTGCTTCCAGTGGGGATTGAGTCAATGGCAGTGGTGAGAGGGGTAATCTTGATGGGTTTCCTCAAAAAACCCAGCATATTGATATTCGCTCTCATGAGGAAATTTTAAGAAAATGGAACTCCAGATTTTTAAGTAGAAAAAGCAGCAAAAATTATAGAGAATTATTTTGTCCATCACAACAAACACACCTGGTTATTCTTCGGAGAGTCTCAAGGGGTGTCCTACGATTTTGTCGTGAGATCTTACCTTATGTACCCTACAGTCATGATTTTGCCTCTTGGGATTCATTTTTGTTCCCAAGAGTAAGACAACATTTAAAAGGAACCGGATTTGAGTCTCTCAATGATGTCAAACTGTCATTTTGAAATGGTATACATCAAAGAATGCAGATTTCTTCAGAGAAGGATTAGAGAGCTAGAAACCTCAGTTTTAGAAGAGTAAAGACTACATATATGGAGGACATGTTGAGAAACAAGGGCTTCACATTTTGATATTTTTAAAATAAAAGTTCCTATAGTTTTGTAACAAAATTATTTGACTGAATTTTGTATTTCTAAAATCAGGATCATCAACAGGTCTAGTTAAAAGTTTAACTTTTAGGTATCCTCACATTTTTCATTCCCGTTGCACTTTGAGAAGCTTAAATTTGACATGAAGAAGATTTTAAAATTCATTTGTTTATTGCTATCCATTATTATAGAGCCACTTTGGGTCAGAATCAAACTCAAAAGAAACATATTTAACTTCTGTGGTGGAACACTTATATGGACATTTTCTAATGCTCTTCTTTGAAAGTTTTATTTTTCACGAGTGCTTATTGGTGTAGTCACACAAGTTCATGTCAACTTGATAAAAGAGAAGGCCTTTTCATGAGGATTCTGGGAACTTCCTCTCTCTTGATGCTGCCACTGGCAGAGGCAGACCACTCTCAGACACTGTCCGTGCGACACATTCCTGTTGATGAACCGCATGAAGCCATGCTGGTGGCAGACAGGGAGGCGCATCCAGTGCCATTGGATCCTCAAGGCTTTCCCCCCACCAGCCTGTGATTTTCTAGCATTCAGCATCACACATGTGGGGCTAATACCAATCTATGGACTTGATCTGGACTGGGCTGGGGTTTTTTTTATTGATGCATAACGACTTCTTGATCTAAAGTTCTCTCTTACACTTACATGAGTGTCTCTGGATTTGTTTCTCTAGCCAAACTGGACTAGCACACTTAGTGTTAGATGTACTAGTGATACAGGGGTTAAGTATTTAGTTGTTGTACCAAAGGTCAGTGGTTTGGATGCAAGAGCTGATTTCCCAGAAGAAGACACGACAGTTTGTTTCCATCAATATTACAGCATTGGAAGCCCAGTTCTATTTTTCCCTATAGGTTAGCTAGACAAGATGCATAATTGACTTCATGGCAGCAGGTTTGGCTTTGTTTGGCTTAGTATTAACTTGTAGGACTTCATGCAGTTTATTTAAACAATAATTTAAGTAACCCCTTATTGCTGGAAATTTAGATTAAAGCAAAGTTTTTATTTTGATATGAGCTGCTTTCATTGGCATGCTTAGAAATGTCATAGGACCTCAGTAGTGGCATTCAGGGTGGTGTCTTGCACACTGACTTGCATTAAAAGCCCATTGAACTCATTGAACTGCTTCTGAACCAGTGTTTTTTGGTTTTTTTTTGGTCCTGATTCCACTCATTCCCTTGGATTAGAATTTTAGAAGTAAAATGAGAGGGTCAAAGTTATTGATCTTTAATAAGGCTTTAGTACCCCAATCCACAACCAAATGCCTTGCCATTGAGTCAATTAGGAGCATATTGGCTCAATGTGGCACTTCTAAAACTGTAAATCACTAAAAGAGCAAATAACCAAATTCTTCTCCTTGGAGCAGCTTGAACCACTGGTGGATTTGAACCAGGGCTTGAATTGTGGCTGGAACCACTGGTGGATTGGAACTAGGACTTGAATTGTGGCTTGAAGCACTCGCGGGTTTGAAATCTCCATCTTCCCTTTGGCTGCTCAGTGCCAAAGCTGCAGTTCAAACAGGGTCCATTATAGAGAACCATTCTTCCCATTTGCATTAAGATTTATGGAATTGCGATATGTTCTTATTGAAGCATTGTATTAAATGGAATCATATCATCAAAATGACCTTAAGTAAGGAAATCCAACTTAATTTCATCTCGTGAAAATTTACTTCAATAATTATTCAAATTTTCTACTCTTAAATTCATGATAAGTCTTAATAAGCCTTACTTCATACTCTCACTTCAATTTATTATTAATTATGATTACTTCTCTAAGCGGCTTGTCAGTATTTCATGTGACCCTGTCTGACTTGTTTAATTGGACTGTAAATGCACTGAAGACAGGCAAGTGTGGTGATTGAGAGCACAGGCTTTTGGGTTCTGTTATAATCCTAGGGTTATTCTGGAAATACTAAAAACTTTGGTTATTATTTTTCCAAAAAGTCACCTAATGTACTAGAAGTGGGAGCTGTGCATACTTTCCTATTACAATAAATGGATATAAAAGCACATAATATTGTCAGTTGGGATTTCTAGTTTTCCTCTATGGGATACACACCATTCCCATGGATAAACGAATCTAAGGTTTACCATTCCCATGGATAAACGAATCTAAGGTTGTCTGAGGCATTGCAGTGGTAAACTGCATTCAGAAAGAACAGCAACAAAAAAAGACAAGGCGGAGTAGTGCTTTCAGTTTGGTTCTCAAAGCATTGCTGACTGTTTACAGTCACTTTCCTTACACAGGAACAAATCTGGATATGGATTGAGACCATACTTTCATTGAGGAGAACATCTTCCATGTTCCTGGTATTTATTGTGTTTATACCACTGGTGATTCTTTGTCCTTGGATGGTGGCCATTTGAATTCATCCTGTGGGCAACGTAGAAGACATGTCTGGCCTTCTGCTGATTCTGTAACATTTGGGTCCCTGTTAGTTAAAATTCACTTGCTGGCAAAGCAATTTTAAAAATAAATTATTTACACATTTTGTAATCGAGCAATATTCACTTCTGCGACCTGTTTGCCAGGACCCCTATTGATAAAATGTTTGGTGAAGGGCTTCTTAGGTAGGAGAAGCCTGTTTTCCACTGTTTGCCTTTGCTATCAAAATGTAGTAGTGTTCAAGAATCACATGCATTTTAAAAACTCACTTATCTGGCATCTCTCTCAGAATTTCAATTCTTTCTCCAATTACAGAAGCTCAAATGTGAGCTGGAAAGAAAACCACATGCTTCTAGTGGAAAAGACTTACAATTCTCCTGGCTACATGGATTTGTCCAATGCCACTTAGGAAGTCAAAGTATTCTTTGGAAAAATAAAACAAATAGTTGTTTGGAATCTCCAAAGCTGTACTTTAATCGTTTTTGAAAATAGCTTTTGAAGTAAGACTGGAAGAAGTCTTGATGCCCTAACTTGTAGAAATAAAAAAAATGAACAAAGTATCTAAAGATCAGCTTTTAAAATTCAGGTACACATGGTAATAAAAGTTCAGATGTCAAACCCTGGATTTTAGAGTTTTACCTGTTTGCTTTATAATAAGAACACAAAGTTTAACAAGAAAGAGGCTCCAACAGTCTTGTTTGCTTTTATTTGTTTCAAATAATTATTCTCCAATGGGAAAAATGAGTGGACTGTAATTATGTCTGTGTCCAATTTCATACAACGGAATTGCTGCTAACATTTTCAGAAGCTACTGATTTTGAGAGAACTAGGAGTTGCTGAGAATACACTGGAGGGAAAGCCCTGTTTATCTTAGCATTAAGGCTGGTATCAGACTGTATTCCTAGTGTTACCTATACTTTCCCAACTCTCTCTCCCCTCCCCTCATGAAAGAGATAATTGCACAGGCAAACACAAGTTTGTTTAGGAAGCTAAACTAGTCTTGAATCTTTTGTTACACTGCCAAAGGAGACCATTCTTGGAGGCAGAACTGAGGCCAATGGGTAGAAGAGTAGGAACAGTATATAGGTTTGCTTAATTTCTTGGAGATCTCTTTATATTTGTCCAATAATGGCCATCATGATCAGATTATCACTTGAAACTTACCGTGGGTGAAGGTATTTCAGTTGACGTTGAATTTGGCATGAGTTCCCTGCATCGATATGAAAGTGATTCTTGATCTTGCAATTGTGGAATGCTGAAGGTCAGGCAGGGCAGATTCAAACCCTGCTCCATGATCAAACCATGATGCTGTGATCATAAGTGATCTGGGTCATTAGTGTGGAGGGGACAGCAAGTCACATAGGAGACACAATTGAAAAGGAAAGGACAAGTCCCTCCCTTTTTCAGCAAAATGAGATCAGGGCTCCTGCAGTCTGATCTCTAGTATGGGTGGACCCAGCTCCTGGTGACCTTCTTAGAAGAATGGCAACGGGCATTCTGTCAACTTCACTTACCCTGTAATGTGTTATTTTTAAAATATACAGGTAAGATGACCTTTATCCTGAGCATCACTCAGCATCATTCACTCAATTTCGCCCCCACCTTTTTTTTTCTTCTTAAAGTTGACTTTATTTTCTAAAGAACTTCATAAAGTCCATAGAATCCATTGGAGAGATCCTCTTGTCACTGTCCATTATCACTTATTTTCTTCAATCCTTGCTCTGAAATGTAATTGATCCTGATTGTTTCTGGTCACAGCTGTCTGCAGAGTCCATCCTCAAAAGTTCCTTGGCTGTCTGTCCTTCTTGAGTCTTGGATGAATAGGCATAAACGATAGCCACCATGTGGTGTCAAGTTAAGAACTTTAGATATTAAAAGAGCCAGTGGGTGATTATTGTGGGAGACTGTCACTGTTCATATGAGGTGAGGAGAATTTGGCAGCTCTTTTAATCCTACTTGATTGGACTTCAGATGGTGTTTCTCTTCATCTGTGCCCAATTTCTTGTGATGAAACCTCTGCTAAAACTACTGAGATCTACTGATTTTGTGAGACATGACAGTGATTGAGCACACACTGGAGAGAAAAGCCCAAGTGCATCTTTGCATTTCAGTCATAGGGGTGACATAACATCTAAAGTAATGCCTGTGCTTTTCCCAGTCTGCCTCTTCCCTCTATCATCAAAAGGACCTCCACCCTGGCAATAGCAAGTTTATTAAGGACAGAAGAGATAGTGGCTAGGGAGAAATTTTTGCTTAATTCTCTTAGAATGATAGAAAAAAGTTTTCAAATGGTAAAACTCAGGCAAGAGAGGCAAAAGAGAAGGAACAAAATTAAACAGCAAATGTAATTTTTATTAGTAATATGGAATGAATCTGGATAGAAATTTGATATAACATTCTGTTCATACAGTTATAGACCCCCAAATCAAAACCATTAGTGTCAATCTTAGACTCCCTCATATATTAAGAAGACTAAGCAACTGACTCTAAAATAAAATCAAATTGCACATGTGATTTTGAAATATTGCTACAAAATCATAGAAATTTTTATTAACCAAAAATATAAAAATGTGAAGCTGTTCTTTCTTGACAGATCTTCCACCTAAGTCTATATACTTCTGATGTGGTGTTTCCATCTCTCTCTCTTTTCTGAAGAATTCTAAGCTTTTTAATATCACCAGATTAAACTAATAGTTTTGGCAGTATGGAGATGCTTAAATTGTTTAAATTTCAATATTCTTTGAAGTTGGGCAAGTAAAATGACTGTGCAAGGGCAAGATCAGGGTAACAAGGTGGATGTCAGATGAAGGTATCCTAAGGAAAATATTGTAGCTATTGTCAAATATTAAATTTGTTGTATTGAAGAGAAATTTCTCCATGAAGATTTCCTGGCCATTTTCTTGCCAGTGCAATTTTCAATTTCTTTCAATTTCTTCATAGTAAGACAGCAAGACTGTCCTATGCAGAACCCCTCAGAAGTCATTGCTTTGATTGGAATCTTTTTTTTGCAGGCACCCTAACAAGGATAACACAAATGAGTTATTGATCAAACATGTCTGTAGCCATGTAGGCAGAGCCATGTTTAAACACGTTTTGTTTGCAATAAAATTATGCATGTATAAACTGGAATTCTGATAGTAATGCTTTTTCACCCACTTTTATATTTCCATAGTCTGGTTTAATTTTATTTTTAAATGTTATCAGTCATTTTATTTGTGGATTCTACCCTCAGGCTTGAAAGGCATTCTTCACTCTAAGGTTATAAAATTATTCACCTGTTGAACTTCAGAACATGCCTAATATTCTTTAGTGAATGCTTTGGTTCTGAGAGCATACACTTAAAACTTATGGAATAATTCAGAAATGAGTGTGGAGGTCTTTATGATGAACTGAGTGAACTTCTACTATTTATGACAAAGGTATTATCAAATGACTCCTGAAGCTAGATTTCCTGAAGCCATCTCTCCTTCCGGCAAGAGATGAGACAAATGTTCCAGATGGAGCCTCAGCATTTTGCCATGTAGTCAATTTCTTCTGAGAGAATACCACCTTTCCTGACTCTAATCACAAATACAATCCAATTAAAAGCTATTATGCTAATGTGAATAGAGAAGGAGATAAAACAAGACAGTGAAATGTTTCATTTAGGCCCAAATGAGCTGATTTCTCAGGGCATAAAGAATCCCCATTAGGCTGGTTGCTGCAGTGACACAAGAAACATGCACACCAGACCACTGATTAAAATCTGGGAAAGCGAGATAAAAGGGTTATCAGTGTGACAAGGGCTGGTTGATGGCCTATTAGATGACACATTCATATGTTTGCTTTAAAATCTTTAGGCTTTTGCCATGCATCGACGTTGAAAAAACTCTGCTCTTTTCCCTTTAGTTCTTATGCTGCTTATCTTGAAAACCAAATTGATGCACAGTACTGTGGAAATGACAGCATCATTTCTCTGTGCACCTCACATTTTGTTTATTTGATGAAGGTGATTTAAAGGAGGAAGTTAAGAAAAAAGAGACAAGGCTGATTTTTCGCCCAGTATAGTGATGTAACTTTATTTGCGAGAATAAAAATCTGCATGGAAAAGTAGAAATATTTTAGCCAACTTATTATTTGTAATTACTGTTAATAAATTGTACACCTGAAAGAAATGGAATTAGCAAAAGCTGTGTGATAGACCCACTCCCTTCCATTCTCCCCTCAAGAGTAGATACTGAGACTGCTATGTACAGCAAAACCTTTCATGGCATTTGCTTGCTTACTTTAGAAATGTAAGGGCATATTTTAAGGAGATAAACCAGTTAACTGGTCTCATCACGTGGTTAGTGCTTTGGTTCTAGTTCCTTATTTGCTGCAATGTCTGGGGTCTTAAAACTTGCAAGTGGTCATACCAGGCACAGCAATAGGATCTATTCACTTGGAACAAGGGAAGTCAGAAACGAGAGGAGGAAATGAAAAGTGTGGCTAATTGCTTCCATGAACAACTTCCTCCTTTGGGGAGAAACCAGCTTATGATGGTGCCAGTGAATACTTTGATCAAGGAATCCTGATTTAAAGGAAGGAAATGAAGATCACAATAGCATATTCTCATAGAGACTGAATAAATTCCTGAAATGATTGTCCTGAGATAATTTTTTTAAATTAAACCAAAAATATCCCCTGATGACATTTCATTAACTAAAAGGCGAGCTTAATTAGTAAAAAAAAGGTCTACCTGGAGCATAATACTTTTTAAACAACTATCTAAATGAGATCAAATTGACAACTGTATCTTGAAAGAGAAGATAGGAACTTTAAGGGGGCAATGAGTTTATATTAACGAGAGGGGGACACTCAGAAAAGGAGAATGAGAAGGGCTGAACATAGTCAATGTATAGTCAATGTCACTGAACTGTTTATGTAGAAATTATGGGCTCGGTTTATGTTGTGCTGTATGTCTTTGTCTGGATTAGTCTTGGATGTCTAGAGAGGTAAAACAAATCAGGCGTATAAATGTGTGTGTATACAGGGAGGTCTATATCCAGGAAATGGCTCACACTCTTGTTGAAAGGAGCTCGTTCCAAGTCCGTGGGTTAGAATTTAGGATGAAGTTTCTTTTCCTCTCATTGCTAGGACTAATGGCCTCACAATATGTAGGAAAACAATTGGTTTCAGAGACAAAATGAATCAATGGTTGACAGCTTATGATTGACAACTCCCGGGAATGGCAGGGCGCAGGAGCAAGACCAGAAAACTAGAGTCAGTAAGTTGGATGCAAGATCTAGACCAGGCAGAGAAGCAAGCATGCTAGTCCACAGCATTTACCTATATTGACTCTCAAGGAGGTCACACCAAGTGCACAATATTAGGTCTTAACTGTCAAACCACTGATTATCCTGTCTGAGTGAAGCAGACATAAACCTTACCTATCATAGTATGTATCTTATCAACAACAGCAGTAAAATAAAGAAAATGATTTTACAAAGTTACAATTATTCTTTATATTTGCAACAAATATTTATTACATTGAAAGACATCCTGATAGTTTAAAAAGATATACAAAAGGATAAGGTAGATTGATTTTAATTCTTAATTTATGTTTGAATTTATATCACAGCCTCATCCCATATATGCTTATATTTTCATTGGGATAATGAATTATATCTGTCTAATGAAATCTATTTTGTTATGTAACATTAATCAGTGTATAGTCACATACATCTTCCAGTCTTCTCTTCAGGGCAATAGATCATAGACATGGCAATTGGAATTGGGTTGGAAATTGTAGCTTTCTATCAAAATCTATTCGGCCTTTATTCCATTTGTAATACAGTGCCAGGCGTGTGGCTAGAAGACTAGAATATGCTTCCCATTCTCCTTTGCTTTCAGGTGAGGTCATGTGTCTAAGACAGTATACCATTAAAATGATAAGCTTCTCTTCCAGTTCACATTGATACAAAATTCCCCTGGACCCTCTTTCATGCTCTTTTACTTCTGACTGCAACCATGACCTCTAGGATGGTCTTGGATGCCTCATAATGAAACGGCAGTGTCTCTGTCTGCCTGGATCCCCGAATAATCATTTGGAGACGAGATACCCTGTGGACCTTAATGCACATAACACACTCCATCGGGAGTCTATTTTGTGATGCAGAAGCATTTGTTCATCATTGTGAGCCTCACCTCCTATAGCATTAGCTTCAATTGATACATGAGTTGATAGAAACAATTCTGATGGCTTGCCTCCTGTCTCACCGAGCTCTCTCCTTTCTGTGAGGATGCTATTTCTGAATATCTTGTTTCCTATTATGCTATCTTTTATTTTTTTTTAAATTTTTGATGCAACCAGTAGCAGGTGGTCTTTGGAATTAAGATCCACACTGTGTCATACTCCGATGGGTGAGATCCTACCTCCCCAAGGAAGAGGAGGTGTGCTCCTGTAAAGACTGGTGATTTCTGACCCCTCATGCAGCCCTTTTACCTTGTCCGAGATCATTGCTGGGAGTTGGGGTGGACACATGGCCGTGAGTCTGTTTGTAGGGTAGCACAGTGGTAAAGCACATAACTGGTAATCTGAAAGGTCTACAGTGAGAATGCATGATTTGCTATACAGGAGAAAAATATGATCATCTGTTCACATACAAATTGCAGCCTATGAAATATTATGACGCAGCTTTATTCTGTCCTTCAGCATCACTCTCTATTGGAGTTGGCTTGATGAAAACTGTTTTGGTTCTGGTTTTTATTTACTACCTGGCTCACTTGCTTGTTATTTCTAGTGATGTTCACAGAGCAATGTCTGTTTGTTTTATTTTTTTAATTTGTTTTATTCTAAAATCACAATTTTATTTAAGTCATTTGTTAAATGTGTCCAGAACAAAGCACAGTGACATCATCCAGGTGATTATTAAGTTATTTTGCTTGAGCAAAAAAGTGTATTTTTAAATCTAAAAAATAACATCCATTTTGATAGTAAAAGCTAAAGTGGACAAAAGGGCATAGATTTTGCTCTGATTTTATGGTTTCTTTGGCCTACTTACTTGAATTTTTATAATATGATTCAGAATCTGAGACTCCCTCTCACTTTTTAAAAAAGTTATTCCTTATTAGATTTATAGTTGAATCTCAAATGTTACTTTTCCTTTCAAGGTTTATAACACTGACAGAATGAATTACAAATCATAGATCACACTTCCACATTTGAGGCACAACAGCATACATATTATATATACACACATATATATTCTTAGCTGTATTTATGTAAAGGGTTAGAATAATCACAGATGTTGAATTGATCTCTTTTTTAGAGCACATCTTTAGCAAAATACCTATGGTGTCCTTCCCAGGCACTATACACTATACATTATTGACCAGGACAGATAAATGCACTGATCTTCTGAGATTTTCATCTTACTGGGAGGGAAAAACAATACTCCAGTGAAGTAGGAAAAAATCAGATAGTGATGATTGCTCTTGGGAATTAGAATAGAGTTATGTGATGGTGAATAATTCACTACATGAGATTAGAAGGGCAGGAGAGGAGCTCTCTGAGGAAGCAGATATGTAAATTGAGACCCAAGTGATAAAAATGGGATGGAGCTTCTAGATACAGGGGCGTGCTAGTGCAATGGTCAAACCAGCTTGCTTATTCAAGATAGATGAGAAGGCCCTCTAAGAAAGCCAAAGAAGGGAAGAATAAAATGAGTAGAAATTTAAGTAGTGCTCAATTCTTAGGACCTTATAATATTTGTTTGTCTGTTAAGTTTTGTGACAATTATGTTGGCAATAAAATTTTTTAGTTAGAATACCAAACCAAACTCATTTCCATAGAGTCAATTCTGATCCACAGTGAGTGATAGAATTGGTTTTATGCTTTGGTGAGAGAATCTGGATAGCAGTGGGGAGAATGTTGAGAAGGCAGAAATGCATGCATAGTGGTTAGGATGCAAGATTTTGGAGTCATTCAGTCTATTAGTCTTTTTTTTTTTTTTAAACATTTCATCGGGGGATCCTACAACTCAACTCTTAGCACAATCCCTACATACTTCCACTGTGCCAAGCACATTTGCACATTCATTGCTACCATTATTTTGAAAACATTTTCTTTCTACCTGAGTCCTTGGAACAGCTTCTGTAGTCCTTCTGTTCAACTGCAAAAACGGGGTATATATTGTACCTTCCTGGGCAGGCTATTGTGAGACTGAAATCAATCTTTTGGACACAGTAGATAGCACAATTAATTGGCTGGTAGCAATTTCAAAGTGTGTGAATCTAAAATTAAAAGTTTTTTTAAGTAAATAAAATAGGAGGGGGCTCCAAAACATTCATGGGAAATTTTTCATTCTATTTTAGTTGCACTTTTACACATATATTTTGAAGCATATAGATGCTTCTGAAAAATAGCATTAGCACTCCTTTCCCTAATTGTGAGATTAGGAAACTATGGGAAAGTATTGAGCAAGGGAGATAAAAGACAAACAACCCAATTTTCACAGCACTTTAACGCCATGGTGTCAAGAGGATAGATCTAGCTGCGAAAGGGTGATGCTTATACTACAGTAGTAAAACGGCGTGGCTTGTTCACTCGGAGTTTCAGACACAAAACACATGCTTTATGTACATTATTTTGTTGAGTACTTGCAGCAACACTGTGAAATAGGTATGACTATACCCATGGTAAAGATGAGAAAGTAGAGATGAGGCAAACTGAAGTGGGTCACCCCAAAGTTAATAGATTAGAACTGGATTCAGATTCATATAGATCATTTCAAAACTGTCTCCTGGATGGAGTTAATTAGAACAGAACTCACTGCGAGAAATTTGGAATTTCAGTAGATTATGCTTACTAAACTTCCTGATATATTCTTATCCCCAAAGAAGACAGCTTTGGCCATGGACATCTGTCAGGATTAAGTAAAAGGTTTTGGCTGACTGATAGGCTCTGGAGCAAAAGGAAAGTAGAGCATCCAATCGTGGTGGTTTGTTGAAGATTCACAAAAAGATCCCTGATGACTAGGCAGATAGATAGATAGTTTTTTTGTGTTCAGGTTTTGTGGTAAAATTAGGTGCCTTGGCGGCTGAGAGTCTGGTGGCTCTTATGGCATACATCCCCCCACACACATACACATATAAGAAAGGAAAAATCTCCTATCTTGAATTTCTATGGGGAAAAGATCAGCTTGAGGTGAATCTTGAAGAGGAAATCCAGAGTGGGACAACCTCAAACTCCCAGACAAGAAAGGGGCTTAAGTGTATTACGTGTAGTATAAGAAATTAGCAACTTGTTGAAAGATCTTAGCAGTTTGATGACAGATGGTTTGAAAAGGCATTACACACAGCACGTTAAGGAATGTTCCATGCCAGAAAATGCCATGTAACGTCTATCTGAGACTTAAGTTTGAGGAAACATTCTCATTTTTGCTGAAGTTTATTTATTTATTTTTTTGCTGAAGTTTTAACTGCATGCCCTCTAGTTGTACAGGAATGAGGCAAAGTATAAATTCTTCCATGCTGATGATGGGCCAACAGTGTAATTTGCGAAGCATAGCAAGCATCCAACCTACTAGAGAGTTTTTGAAGACATGTATTTGACTTTGTTAGTGTATAACACCCGCTAGAAGTGTGTGAGATGAAGTATTCAGTTCCAGATCTAAGCAAAGATACGCTTAGTGAAGATTATTGTCAGATAGAATAGAACTTATCATCTAGTTCTGATTTCAATTTACGTTAACTCATCCAAAACATATGAGCAAACAATATATGCAAAGAATTATGTTGAACACTGCATAGTCACATACAGTACATAATGAATTATGCTAGGTATATACTCTTTGCTTTCAAGGACCTTCAAAGTCAAGTGCAGGGTAATAGTTTTCCTGCTGAATGGACTAAACCTCATAAAAAACTATATCAAAAAGAGCTACAGAAAGAGATAAGGTCACATCTTGTTGAGGACGGTAGTTGAAGTGTGTCTTAATGTTGTAGAGATGCCCTGCCATTGTTTGGTGTCAAGGGTTAGGTGCCATCCCTTGAAAGTTAAACCTACCAAGAGATATCTCAGATGAAAAGTCTGGAGACTTTTTTCCAAAAATGCAATCATTGAAAATCTTGGGATAGACAGTTCTACTCTGACACATATCAGGGTGCCATGAGTTGAAATCAAATTGGTGGCAACCAATTGGGTTGTGTAATGAAGCATTAGAAACTAGATGCCTTTTAAGAACAGGACTTTGTTCCATTGTAGCCCTGAAGGCTAGGAGTACAAATTCAAGGTGCCTGTCTTGCTGAGTCCTTTAAATGGTTCTGAAGGAGTCTGTGCCCCATGCCTCTCTCTTCAGCTGATACTTGCCTTGGCATTCCTTGGTTAAAGGACACTTTTTTTTTCCACTCTCTGCCTCAGTCTTCACACGACTGTGTTTTCTCTCTGTGTTTCTATCTGTCTCTACTTTGTAAGAAAAATATCACTTATGTTAGATCTACCCTACTCCAATGTGACATCCTGTAAACATAACAGACATATCTTCAAAGACCTTATTTTCAAGCAATGTCATATCACTGGTCCTGGCATGTGCTAGGCTGGGCCGTCTACAGAAACAAGACAAGTGGCACTCCTATCTGTGTAAGAAAGCTTGATACCGAGAAGTGATCCTATATCAAGAAGGTATCCCAGCCCCATCAAATCTGTCCTCAGGCTTGATGTCCTCTTTAGCCCTCTTCAGACTCATGGAGCCACTGGTCTATGACATTGAGAGGAGAAGAGAGAAGCAGGGAGATTACAAACCTGTGGGTTCAGAGTGGCTTGGATCCAAGACTGGTGTAAACATGGCAGGATACCAATAACTCCCCAGGACAGTGGCCCACATAGCACTGCTCCTGGAGGCAGACACAGAGTCCTATCAAGGAGAAAGGTAAAGGGGCTGAGAGAGAGAGAGAGAGAGAGAGAGAGAGAGAGAGAGAGAGAGAGAGAGATTTCCCAGATTTTTCCTTATAAGAAGGCTACACCCCCAATGCCACTGTCCACCTCAGAGAGAACCCTGATTCTAAGTGACATTTTAAAAACAGGTTCCCTGAACTCACCCCAAAAATAGGGTATGGGTTCTGAACCATCTGAATTCCACTACTGATTCTACCCCTACACTCCCGTAAAAATGTCAGGTCGATGTAAAATTGTGTCAATACCACATGGGGGTTAAGACTTCAACATATCTTTTGTGAGGCACAATTAAAACCCTAACAGTGTGTATGAAAACAGACATTAGATATCATATTATATGGGGTTGTTTTAGATGGAAAGTAAGAGGCTAATGGAGAAGTGAGAGCTGTCTCTACACTGAAGGAGCCCTGGTGATCAAAGCACCTGGCTGCTAAGAGAAAGGTTCATGACTCAAGGTTACCAGCAGTGTCATAGGAGGTTTGCTCCCATTATAACCACAGCCTGGGAAAGTTGGTGATCTTGCTCTCCTCTATGCTGTTAGTCAGCAGCAACTCAAGTGCTCACAAGAGCAATAATAACCATACAGGTCTTCTTCCCTCTGCCTCTACTCTAGCGGACAAACCCCAAAGAATATCTCACTAAATATTCTCTGAAGCTTATTAAACACTACCATCCTGGTAGTCATCTAAGACATTGGAGCATTCCATTCTGAAGCTGCAAAGAAACATGTACCCATGGAATAGCTAACTTTACACATTTCTATAATGTTTTTTTTGCATAACCTCTAGTTAATATTTATTATTCAGGACATCAGCAATTGAAACCTATATAAGCATAAACAATATAAACAAACAACATAAACATTAACAACATAAGCATCAAGCTTATTGAAGGGTGCTTACTGATGTGGTATGTCCTGCTTGTGCAATATTGTGCATCAGAACACCAGAGCACTACCCTACTTAGTTTAGTTACTGATGGATAGCAGCTTTTAAGGAATGAACAACACTTCCGAATTCCGCACCACACCTGATTTGTACAGTCTTCAAAGACTGAAAACTAGGTGAAGAGTATGGCTGCTGCTGATGGTAGTAATCGCATAATGACAGTGCACAGGTAAGTTTTAAGGATGGAACATGATACTTGCAAATTGCTTCACAAAAGGCCAATTGTCTCTCTTGGGACTTGTGCCACTGTTTTAACAAGTTTGAATGGATCTGCATTCCTAGCACCCTGCCACAGAACACTAATCCCACTCCACTACTAAAAGAGTCTTCAGTATAGTAATTTGTATCAGAAATGGGAAAGCGCTACATACCTGTAGGTCATTTCTTTATGTGGCTCTCTGAATTGCCAAAGTGATGAGGATTTCCTAGAAGCTAAGTGTGGAAAGAAAGATGTGAAAGCTCAAAACTGTCAACTGGTGTATCATAAGATATTCGGTGATGGTGCAAAGAAAATAGACTGGCATGCAAAGAAATTATTCTATATTTCCTCATATTTACACAGGTGTTGAGCAGAGTATAAACAAGTTAAGTCTCCTTCAGTTGGAGGGGGTCAAGGCCTCATTGACCCAGTCAGCTGATTATTTCTTCTGGTTATTTTCTAGACCTAATTTAGCTCTTATGGAATATTAGAACTCTTATAGATTCTCATATAATTATGGACTATTTGAAAGAGACATTGAGATTCGCTTAGGATCAGGACATCCACGGTTGAATGGGATCAGTTCTCTCTCTTGCCCTAGTGGCATAATGCATAACTCCTCAGGCTGCTAGCTGCATGGTCAGAAGTTCTAAATGACTAGCCACTCTGTCAGAGAAAGATGAGATGTTCTACTGCCATAAAGATTTATAGCTTCATTATCACAATTGATGTATGTATGGAACATGATGTGAGTTCTATGAGACCCCAATAAAACAATTTATAAAAAAAAAAAGGAGGGGGAAAGAGGAGCTTATACCAAGGGCTCAAGTAGAAAATATTTGGAAATGAATATGGCAGCATGTGTACAAACATGCTTGATATAGATGTTATATTGAATGTTATAAGAGCTGTAAAAACCCCAATAAACTCATTGGGGGAAAAAAGATTTACAGCTTCAGAAACACACAGGGGTAGCACTACTCCATCCTATTGTGCTGCTGTACGATGGCATCGACTTGATGGTGAGGAGTGTATTCTATGAGATCACAGAGCTCTAAGAGATCACCACCAATTCACTGAGTTAACGCTGCAAGAAAAGAACATAAAGTGTCTCCAACCCTTTGATTTTTACAGATGAGGAAACTGATGACAAGAACTTTAAAGTCAATTGACCAAAAGAAGTGATAACAAATAGTTAAGCCTTCACACAGTGTTTTTTTGTTGTTGTTGTTTTGTTTTTTGGGCATCACTGTCTCTGGTGGTCGTGGGCGCTACCCAGTGCTGCTCCTGAGCAGAGCTGCTGGATTTAAACCCCCAAGCCCGCCGGCTGCAGTCCTGCACTCAACCACTTACGCCACCAGGGCTCAGCCCCAACACACAGTGTTTTAAGGAAAATTCACTCTCAGTTGATAGCGGCGTTCTCTTCTTCCTTTGTGTAGGGTTAAACCTTTCTTTTATAGATTTTTTAGAGCAAATGGGGGGAAAATGTGATTAGATTTTTTCTGAACTTTATCTCCCAGATCAACTTTGTGACAGAAAACATAATCTTCTTAGGTTTAGGAAAGGAATCAACCTCAATTGCTGTCTCCTCAATCTTCTATCTTTGCAAATTACTAATTGTGCAACAATGAGCAAATCACTTAAACTTTCCATTTCTCAGTTTTCCCTAAAATAGGATAGGGATGTAAGACCAGGGAAAGATAATAGAATCATATTTGCAGAACACAATATCTTCTATATTAAAAAATACTAGATAGATGCCAGATGCTATGTTTCAAACTCCATGTTTTTAAGTGTTTTCCAGTTCTTAAAAGTCAAATTGGAAATTTTGGAGCAGAGAATTGATTTCTCTCCTTTCCTTCCTTGAGGCAGAAATCCAGGCTGCCTTAACTTGAATAGGGAGACCAGAAAAAAAATATTATTTTATACTTCAAAATCTTATCTCAGTGGTCAAAGTGGATTGAATTGACTCCTGTTTCCATTAGAATAAAGGATAAGTAGAAAATAATTATTTCTAATGTCACAGCTTGCCTGAGTCCGGGGCCTGGCCACGGTTTGGCTACACCTCTCCAAGGTCTCCCAAGGGTGAAATCCATCTATAGGTCAAGAGTTCAGTCTTTTCAAGAAGCTCAGATTCCTAACCAAAGCCAACACTATGCTGGACAAAACAGTTCTGTGTGGTATGATTGAAGCCTTCACCACATGACCCTCTTCACTCCATAGGGGTTTGCTTCTTCAAGGTCAATTGAAGAACATTTATGCTACTTCAGACCTCTGATTTAATATGTTTCTGATCTCCCCCAAACTCCAAGCAGACTAAGAGTGAGTCAATTCTGACTCGTGGTGGCTTTATAGGACAGGGTAGTACTTCTTCTATGGGTTTCTCAGAATAGAAAGTTTCATCTTTTTCTCTCAAGCAGCTGGTGGTTGCAAACTGCTGATCTTGTTAGCAGCCTAATGCATAATCACTAGGCCACTAAAAACTCTATCTCTTTAAACAGCTAACCTAAATAAGTCAAGATTATCTAGGATAACTTAGTTTTTTATTTTTATTTTTTTTGGGGGGGGGTGCATCACTGCCCTCAAGTGGTGGGAGTAGGAGGCCCAGTCTTTGCTCCGTGGAGCTGGAATTGAACCTCCATCCCAGTGGGCCGCAGTCCCGTGCATGACCACTACGCCACCGGGGCTCAGCCTTTTATTTTTATTTTATAATTAACTTAAAGTCAAATGATTAGGAACTTAATTACACCAGCAAATTTGCTTCACATTTGTCATATAAGAAAATAATTTATGGGAGCAATGGCATACTGTTTTCATAGATTCTGTTCATACTAAATGTAGCTCTGATGGTGTTGTGTAAATGATGGATTGCTAATGAAAAGACTGTCTGTTCAAACCCACCAGTTGCTCCCTGAAAAAAAGATAAGATTATCTTCTTTAGTAAATTTTTCAGCTTCAGAAACTCCATATAGAGTCTCTATGAATTGGACTTAACTTGATGACTTTGGAGTTGGGGCCCACACTAAAGGGGAGAAGCTTGTGAAGGATATCTATCAGGAAGCAAAGAGAATGAAAGCTGTCTTGGTATTTGTGTTAGACACGCATATGGATATAAGGGAATGGTTTATATACGAGAGGAACAGGACATTGAGAAAACATCCCAGCCCAGTCCAGTTCAAAGTCATAAGTCCTATATTAACTCATATGTCCGAAATCAGTCTATAAAGTCTCCTTCCAGCTCACAAAATCACCGGTCAGTGGGTGCAGAATCCCAGTGCTAGCAGGGATTTCTCCATGACTCCTCGCTTCCAGGGCTCAAGGTCCATCAACAGCGTCCTGTGGTAGCAGAAACAACTCTCTCTGGCAGAGGTATCCATGTGGCCGCCCCAGCTTCAGAGATCTGGCTCCATTAGGGGAAAGCCGTGTGGTCTCTCCGCTGGTTCCCAGCTTCTCAGATGCTGCCATCTTTTCTTGTCTGTGATTCATCGTCTCTGAGACTAACTCCCATTAACTGGTGACATAGCTTCTCATCTTCACAAGGGAAATATCCTGAGATTTCCCAGAAGTCTCAGGAGAAAGCCATGTCCACACATAGGCCTCATTGGTTACTCAATGGCTATCTCCAGATTAATAGGCTAGACTCCACCCCTACATCTCAATCATGAAACTAAAATAAGCACATGGGCGCCACAGTATTCTATTGACGATACTTCTTAGGTCCTACTCTATCTGGTGACATTTTAATGTTTATTTCTACCTTCTTGCTTTGATAGTTATCACACTTAGGGCTTAGCAACAACATCTGTATAATAAAACTTTTCCTTGGAAGACACAAAAGTTGTGAGCTGATTCTGTGCTTGGCCGTGTGTACTCCCAGTCGAAGAATAAATACATGATGGAAAGAGAGGAAGGCTTTTTTTGCATTCAGCAAGAGGATACCTGTTATAGTAAATAAAGAAGGTAATATTTGTTCAAATTCTTGACTCAGCCTAAAAGACGACTCTAATCCAAGCATACCAAAAGACAATTCCATCTTATTTCACATGAGTGATTGAGTTCAGCTGTTCTTATTGCCATGTTTTACCTTAATTTGCTTATGTTCTGTGACATTGTGACTAAGTCCTTTCAGAATGTCAACTGGGTCATCACATTGGGAAGTCAGGTCTTGACATTATTCAAAATTCATGACCAAGTCAAAGCAGGTATCTCAGGAGAAACCTTCTAAACTCATGAAACTAATTCTTGAAAAATGTAAATGTTTTGTAAAATAGTTTTGGATTGTGTCATGGTTGTCAATTGTTCATAAAATTCATCCAATATGGCTATTTTATAAAATTCTCTATTTCACCTGTTTTTGACTAACATGGTTTGGAATGGTGTCACAGTGAGACCTGATACTTCTTAAATTTCAGAAAACAATACATTCTCTTGGAATTGGGTATATGAATAGATGAAATTAAGCTTTGGATTTCTTCTGGCAACTAAAGCGCTATGTAGGGTTATGTCCTTACAGATACAACATTGTGAAATAAGGTTCTGTCATTTTGCTAAACCACTTGGTCTTAAAAACTGCTAGTCAATAGTCAGTTTGGTAACCTTCCAACTTCCAGCACAAGTCTAAATGTGAAAAATAGCTTTACTTATATTTTTAACTATAAAGCTAAAGCATCAGGTGTATAAAGTATCATGAGTTATTTTGGCAACAGTTTTGGTGTTAACTAATGGTTACTTTGGTATTAAGCAGACTGTAAAGAATGTAAGGGGTCTGAGTACTTCTGAATTGATCTGGTCTCCCAAATACATCTTTTTTTTAATCTTCTAAGTCAACGATCTCTGCCAGGGAGGAGTGCTCTTTATGACCAAGGTTCTTTCCTTGGAAATTTCACTAGTTGTAACATATAGAAGGTAGAATCTTTTTATTCCTTTCAAGTGGTCAATGATCTAGTCCTAAGATTAAGATGATTGGCTTTTCTTCACTGCAAAAATTATGGTGGTGTAAATGACAGAAAACATGTATGCATCCACCCCACTATAGAGGAATAGCAATTTCTTCTATTATTTCCTCCATCTGATTTGCATAGAATCAAAGTATATTTATAAAGAAAAATTTCAAACCTATGAAGAATTGTTAGTATGCATTAATGTAATACCGAAGACCTGTATATCTCATTCTCTGGTCAGACACAGTTTACAATATGCTCACTACTGAGCTTATTCATTTCAATTAAAAGAATTAAAAAGGATTCCTAAACTTTCCCTCTAATACTCAGGAGGAGTGGTGGGACACATCCAGTTCAAAATATTATAGTACATTTTTGCATGAATTTAAAGTAGCAAAGATTTTAATCATCATTAAAGTAAAAAATGTTCAATATGTGATTTGGAATACTATGATGCAATTTAAAGCTTTCTTTTCTACTTCTCGGTCTCCACAGCCTCACTAAACACAGACAACTATGATTAGTGCATTCTGTATTTACATATAGTTCTCTTTCTCAATATATATATCTAATCCACAGACACACTAGCACACACGCTTACATAAGATGCCAATTTTATAAATCAAAAATCAGACACATTGTCCTGATACAGGAGTGGTGTGAATGTTTCACTACAATCAAATGCTACAATATTCTGCTGTTGTGCTATGTGCCATCAAGTCCATTCTGATTCATAGCACATTATAGGACAGATAGAATGACCCCATGGGGTTGACTGGCCTGTAATCTTCATGGATGTTAAGTGCCAGGTCTTCTCTCCCATGAAGTTACTGTTAAGTTTTCATCACTGAATTTTTGGTTAGAAGGTGATTACTTAAATCGTGCCCCACTAGGAATGCAACCTGCCATAGAATAAGAAGGGTTCCATAAAGCTTGTAGAGAAATGGAATGAAAAGTTAACAGAACTCCTGCTGATATTTTTAAAGCCACTTCATACATACTAAGTCACTCCATAAAAGAACCCAAACCAAGCCCTCTGAGGTTATAATCTTCCAGGTGAGATGTTCCCGCCCCATTGTGAAACTTAAAATGAAAGCCTCTGTACAGTTCGGCTTCCAGCATTGAGCCAGGTTTCTCTTTTATAAATGTTATTATCAATAATAGTAATGTGCTAGAAATGTTAAAGTTTCATTTGTGTTGTTGCTCCTTCCCTTAAGACTTCCAAACGAGCTTCAAGGAAATGCAGCCACAGTCTTGATGGCTTCTTTACAAACAGGAGAGGACCAGCCGAGAACCCCCTGACGCTCCTGGTCCTGCCGGAGGAGGACTCGCGATTTCTCTGACAGCAACTGGTTTGGTTTAAATTGAGCATATCTTCACCATTAGGAGAGAGTGAGACTAGAGAGAGAATACAAAATAAGCAGCCTTCCTGCTGAAGAAAGAGGAAGCTTTCTTGTTTTGTAAACATTTATAGTCTCAGAAACCCACAGGGCCTGTTCTCTTCTGTACCATGGGAATGCTATGAGTCAGAATGGCAGTGCGTTTTTAAGATCTTTTCCAGCACTTTTCTTCTGGGCCACATCTGAGTTACTGTCTGTAGTCTTGACCATATACCTACTGACCGTCTATAGTGGAATGAGTGAACGTTTACAGAGCAGGTAGCTTTCCAATTTTCCCTTCAAGAATTTCCTGGCACTGATTGCAATTCCCACAATGTGCTAACACTTATTTCCTGTCTCAGTTTCTGTATTTCCTGTTTCCCCGCTCTTTCTTTCCTAGTCCTTTGAACTGTGTCCTCAGGAAAATGTGCCCATTTGAAGTGACTATTGAAGTCACTGGTGTCTTCTGTTTTCCCTAGGTGCTTTCTGTATTCAATATGACTGTGACCTCCACAGAGGATGGGAAATACTTTCAAAGTTACACATTCCTCAGGAACTTTCTGAGACATAGACATTTAGTAACTAAGTTTTCATTAAATATGTCTTTTGCTTCTTAAGGTTATTGCTGCCCTAAGAGTTTATTATAAAATAGGAAGGCATAACCAAGCAATAAAATAAGTAATTGTAGATTTACACACACTGCTACATGACACTATGGTAAAACTTGGAAGTGTAAACTCGAGGTCTGTTTAATCAAGCCAGCTTTACTTCATTTTCATATAAATGATGATACATTAAAAATAAAAACTTCCAAGTCATACAAAGGGCAGATGATAAAGTTTACTAGTTACAATGATTTTGATCTGAAAAAATGGCTTAATAGTGTGTCGTTTGCTTAACTTAAAAATGGGGATATTTCTTTTTCTCTTCTTTTCTTTTTCAGATTATGACTTGAGCTAAAGCTTATAGGGCAATTTTACCCCATTCAACTGATCATACAAATTCCACCTTGTGCACTCATTACCATTCCCAATGTGTAAGGTCACTCTTCCTACTTCCTCCCTGGTGTTTGCCAATTCCCTTTACCTTTCCTTCCTGTCTCTTCTTTCCTTTTGAGCTTTATCCCAGGGCAAAGACTGCTCTTTTGATATCATTCCCTTGATTTTTTAAATGAGTTCGTACCTTCCAGTTTCAGATATAGGGCTATCTTTAGGTAGAAAGTTGAGCCAAAGTGGCTGAGCTCAGTTCCAAGTTTGAAGGCTATTTAAAGGCAGAGTTTCAGGGATTCTACTAAACTCAGTTACAAAGTCATTCTGGACTTTTTTTTTTTTTTTTGAGTTTTGTTTCACATTTTTCTCGCCCTCTATTTAGGACCTCTAACTGGAACTCCTTTCAGAGTAGTCAGAGTGATCATTAATGGTGGCCCGGAACTCTCTCGAATTTTTTATCTCAAGGTATTACAGACTAGCATTCATGTTGTCCATTAGTCCTTTGGACTAATTGTTACTTTTATTGTCTTTACATTTCTTGGCTTCACATATACGGGTGCTATGGACTAACTGACTCCCGATATCGCTGAAGACAAATGGATACAGAGGCAAAGAGAGTAGAAGAAACTATGGCGCCCAGCTACCAACTGATTGAATGTCTGGAATCTCAAAGACTTGAAGATAATCAAGTCACCATTCAGCGCAGAAACAGCAAAGCCGACATGGAACATGCACACCAGCATATGTGATCAAGAGGGGTCCATGGGAGCAGGTATCAAGCCTCAAAGAACAAGAATCACATCATCACGAAAGAGTGGAGAGCAGGGTGGGGACATAAGGTCCACTGGTGGGAGAATCACGGGGAGGAGACAGACCAGTCAAGGG
The DNA here is from genome assembly GCA_004026705.1 of Nesogale talazaci. NCBI lineage: Eukaryota > Metazoa > Chordata > Mammalia > Afrosoricida > Tenrecidae > Nesogale > Nesogale talazaci. The sequence continues at coordinate 107,279 of PVJH01000300.1, read as the reverse complement.
GCAGTTGAGCAGCGATGATGCATACAAGTTTCCTCTATTTCCTGAAGCCTTCCTTCCCCCCCCCCCCATCATGGTCCCAACTCTACCTTACAAATCCAGATGGACTGGAGAAGGTACACTGTTGGAGAGGGGAGCTGGAGATATGGGGAAAACAGGACGGAGGAGCCCCTTTAGACCAGTGGTTAGATTGGAGCTGCTGGAGGGGTAGAGAGGTGGTGAGGTAGAGAGACAGAACCAACTGCAAGGATATACACACATGCTCCTATTTGAAGGATGGGCATCAGGGGAGTAGGTTGGGAGAGAGGTCGGGCAGTGTAAGATATGACAGAACAATAATAATTTATAAAGTATTGAGGGTTGGTGGGAAGGAGAGAGCAGGGGAAGAGGGGAAGGGATGGAAAAGCCAATACTAGGGACTCGAGGGAAAAGGCGGATGATTGGAGAACGATAATAGCAGTGGACATGTGAAGGTGTGTAGCACAGAATGTTTATTTATGTATTGTGAAAAATGATGTATGAGCCTCCACTAAAATGATTTAATGAAATAAACAAAATGAGAGAGAAAAAAAGAAAAAACAAAAAAACAAAAACAAAAAAAAGAACTTGGTTGTAGAGTGAGCGAGGGAAGGCATCAAAGCCATTATTCATGAAGAATGCAAAAGGTCACTAAAATGACAGAAGAGAAAAGAAAGATTAAAGTGGCTATCAGAAGAGACGTGAAACTTACTCTTAATCATAGAAGAGCTAAAGCAAATGCAAAAAAGGATAAAGTCAAAGAGCTGAGCAGAAAATTTCGAAGGGTAGTTCAAGACAACAGCATCAAATATTATAGTGAAATGTGCAAAGGTCTAACAGTAGAACATCTAGCAAGGAAAAACAAACTCTGTATATATTAAACCGAGAGAACTCAAGAGGAAATTCCAACCTCGAGTTACCATTTTGAAAGATCCTATGGGAAAATTATTGAATGAGACAAGGAGCAGCAAAGGGAAATGGAGAGACTACACAGTCATTGTACCAAATAGGATTTATCAGCATTCCACCATTTCAGGAGGTAGCAAAAGAGAAAGAACCAAAGATGCTAAAGGAAAAATTTGAGCTACACTGAAAACATTTGCCAAAAACAAGGTTATAGAATTAATGGAATATCAATTGAAATATTTCAACAAGCTGATGAAACTCTAGAAGTATTCACTTGCCTACACCAGTAATTTTGAAAGACATCTACTATGCCCAATGTATGCTGGAAGAAATCCATAGTTGTATTCATTCTAAAGAAAGGTGAACTAACAGAAAGCTCACACTGAAGAGCAATATAGTTGACATCGCATGCAAGTAATTCTTCACTGAAGACCATATAACAACAGCACACAACCAAGAAGCTTCCAGAAATTCAGGCCAAATTCAGAAGAGGATGTGTAACAAGGGATATCATTGTAGATGTCCGATGGATATTGGCTGATAACAGAGAATACCAGAAAACATATTTATTTGTGCTTCATTGATTATGTCATGGCATTAAACTGTGAGGATACTAACAAACTGTGGATAGTTTTGAGAAGAATGAATATCCCAGAAAATTTCATTATGCTCATGCAGAAGCTGTACTCAGATGACGAGTTACTTGGGGAAGTCGAAAAAGGGAAGGCTGGCAGAATGCTTTAAGTAAGTACAGGTGAGGATTGTAATGTTGAAAAAATATAAGTGCCGGTGTACATCAGGGTTGTATTCTCTCACCAATGTTTATTCAATCTGAATGTTGAGCAAACAATCCCCAAAGTTAGCTTATATGAAGAAGGATGTAGCATCTTTATTGGAAGAAGGCTTATTCAAAGCCTGTAATTACTTTCTTTTGGAAATGAGGAGGAATTCAATGCCAGTGGACTAAAATTAAGGATTACAGCCTTTGGGATGGATTAAAACTCAATGCAAAGACTAAAATCCTCACACCACGACAAATAGGTAACATCATGATAGAATCAGAAAAAGACTGAAGGTGTTAAAGATTTCATCTTGCTTGGATCCACGATCGATGTTCATGGAAACAACAGTCAAGGGACCAAACTGCATTTCATTATATCAATCAGTTGCATGAGACCTCTTGAAAGTCTTGAAAAGTGAGCGTGTTATTTGAGAACTAAATTATGCATGACCCAAGACATACTGTTTTCAATGGTCTCCTATGCACGGTTCTGTTGTCCAGAGAGAGGTGCACTGTTAGTTGAAAACAGCCCACGGCACCTAAGAACAAGAACTGGTGGGAGAAAAATAGTGAATTTCTTCCCCATTTGAATTAAAATTTAAAAAGTGAACTCGAGGGTGTTCTGTCAGAAGACATAAAAAAAGAGGTTGGAAAGATCTTTGTGCATAAAAATAAAGGTCTACATTAAAAGACTTTCAGAAACCAGTTTGTAACAGCGACATCAATTTATAAAGCATGCTAGTTTACTTTTATGGTGTTGGTCATGAAGAAGTAAGAAAAAACGTTCATTACGAGTGGAAGCAATTCATTCTAAAATGAAACCACCTTCATCGTTAAGAATATGATTCCTCATTTTAAAAAAATTAATGACACAGCCAATGAATATAATAAAATGCTAAGCAATGAGAAGCATATATCATCATTGTAAGAATTCATCTTTAAAAGGCCAGATTGTGAGTCGTTGTAATTTATCATATTAATATTTTTACATAATAATCAGAACAATCTTTAACAATCAGCTCATGAAGCTTGTGCTATATAATTTCTACAGAAAGCTATTCATTAGCTTCAGCTGATTTCATTCTTATGATATGCCTTATGATACGTATTATCTGGTAAGGAGACGGGCATGAGAAATCACAAAAGACCTTGAGATGAAAAATTAGGCACCAGATTGAGAGCATGATGAGGATTAATCAAGTCAAGAATAGTTACTTCCTGAGTTATGTTGTTCCTTGTTACTCCCTGTGTGGTTCAGGAACCTATAGCACCAGCTCCCCCCAGAAGACTTCCAGAAACTCAGGTCCCACCTTAGAGGTAAAGGATTTTAAAAATCTGCATGTTAGTAAGATTCCTAGGTCATTTGTAAACCTTGCCGTTTGAGAACATTGACGCACAATTTCTGGGTATAGTAACTTTATCTGGCCTCTTTTATGCTACCCTACGGGTAACACTTATGGGGCAGGCACTGTAAGTCAGAACCATTTTCCCCCTATCCCCATCATTGAAGATTAAATAAAAGAGGGCGGGAGTGGGATGGAGAATGCAACAATCATGCACACTTTTTCCTTAATGTGAAAGCTCTTCTAACTTAAATGCTCATACTTTGGGGTTGTAAACCTCAGAATTATGCTAAAGAAAAAGGCTCTTTTTCCATTTGCAGTATTAATCCTAAACCCATCTTTTCTCTTTTAGTTTCATTGTATTAAGAGACTTCATTTAGTATGGAGCCAAACAGCAAAACGAATTGCAAAATTGACTTGTTTCCAAGTTCTTGTGTGAGATAACCTCAGGGGCTGAGCTTCTTTGGGTGCTCTCTTTATTTTTTTTGGTAGTACCGAGGTAGGCATGCTTTTTCTCCTCCTCCTTCTCTTTTTGTATTTCTGGTTAGTTTTGTTTTATTTGGGTTTTGCTCCCACCTGAGTACAAGGTCAGGTTGGAGCGGCAGTTGGAATAATAGCTAATTACACTTCTCTTTGGCCAAGCATGCAGGATAAGGACTAAACCAGAGTCTTGATGGTTCAGTTCATGCCACTCCTGCTTATTAGACGTGTGTCACTGAGCAAAGTTCTGATCAAAGCCGGTGGTAAGGCTGTGAGGGTCATGGAGCATGCCCACGCCTAATTGCTGGGCTGCATTCTAAAGGAAGTTTGCAATAAAAGGCCATTAGCTACCAGCCTTTGCGATCAGCGAAGCAAAAAACACAGAGAAATTATGTTTATCAAGCGACAATTTGAAAGGAAAAGCCTCAAAGTAAAGTTTTCTTTCCTCCATCCTTCACCTCACGAAGAGAAAGAAAATCACGCCCTGTACAATCACTCTGATCTGAACTCAGATGGCAAAGAAGTCACACGCACGTGCTGGACAGGTGACAGGGAAAGGTAGGGATTGTTTTTTCTAAATCATTAGGGCTCTTTCCTCTAAAGAATTTTTATAACCTACCTACTGCCTCTCAGATATGTATTGGCAAAGGTTGTTGCCATACAAGGTAGAATTATTAAAGAAGTAATTAATTATCGATAAACCAATTTTATAAATAACTGTGCACCATAAAAGTTATATATTTTCAGAATAGTTTCTATGTTTTTCTCATCAACACTTTTCCCCTTCCTTATTCTCTTGTTTTTGTTTTTTTTTGGAAGGGGGCAATACTGCCCTCTGGTGGTGGGAGTAGGAGACACAGCCTTGCTGCTGGATTTGAACCTCCAACCCAGTGGGCCGGCGTCCCATGCACAACCACTATGCCACCAGGGCTCAGTCCCCTCTTTATGTTCTAGGATTCATCGAGCTGTTGGGACAAAAAGTGGAGTGAATTTCAATTTTAGACAATTTCGTATCTGTTTTCATGAGCTATAGATACGGAACTACGTATATAGAAATTCCAGCTTCTTCTACAATCTGATTCAATGTTGGATACCATTTTGCTCTTTGACCTGGGTAAATAATTACCTGTACTAGAACTGATTCATTGGCTAAACTTATTAAATAAATTATCTAAAGTACTGTTGCTCTCTTTTCCTCAATGCTTATATAGTAAATTATAATAGGATTTGTGCAATGAGATTAAAATGAGCATATTAGCATCTCTACCTAAATCATAAAAGGAAGAGAGAAAAATCAAAGATACCCATGTCAAGTTTTTGTTTGTTTTGTTTTTCAGTTTTAAAATTTCATGACTGAGTTCCTAAAACTCTTCTTTTGAATTCTAGTGGTCCTTCATGGGCCCACGAGGAGAGGGCATTTAGGATTTAGGACTCTGTGACAAATACCCAAAGATAAATTTCTTAGTAGTAGAGTATCTCTAGTTTTCATTGATCCATTTTAAACATTATCATGTAAAAAATAAGTAATTCATTTCTGACTATTTTTATTTAGCTTAGCATTTAGTCACAATGAACAGAGAATCAATGGCGTTAGCATAGGATACAATTATCAGCATCTAACAGCGCACTATTAAATGTTTGTTTAATTTTATAAAGCCAACTTATTACAGGGCAAGTAACTGACTAAGGGAGCTGCACTCTGGTCTGGCCATCAAAAAACAACAGAACTTAGAATAAGAAAGGCGAAGGTCACCTCACCATTTATTACTATGCCTTTCAATTAATCCCACAGTTATTTACTGGGCAGGTTGGCACAATAAACCTTGACTATCTCAAACATGTTGATTTGATTACCATTTTTCCTACTGTTGTAGACTGAATTGTGTCACCCAAATTGCATAAGACCCCTACCGCAATACCATTATTCTAACTCTCATTTGGATATGCACTCTTTAGTTATATCAATGAGACTACATTTGTGTAAGGTATATTTTAACTCAATCTCTTTTGAGATATCAAAAGATCAGATTAAGCAAGGAATAAAGAAAGCTGCCATATGAGGTCTCCAGGGAACAAAAGAAAGAAGCCAACAGAGATGGGGAGAAAGCCTTCCTTTAGAGCAGTGGTTCTCAGGCTTCCTAATGCAGTGACCCTTTAATGCAGTTCCTCAGGTTGTGGTGACCCTCAAACCATAACATTATTTTTGTTACTACTTCCTAACTGTCATTTTGCTGTAATGCAGGATGTATTTTCACTGTTAACAAATGGAATGCAATTAAAGCACAGTGATTAATCACAAAACAATATGTCACTATATTTTGCGAAATATTTATTTCTGACTACAGATAAATGAAATTTTGTCTTGAAGCCTGGTTTAGCCCTGGTGAAAGTCTTAAAATAACAACAGTAAACTACATTGGTATATTTTGCAACAGAATGCATAAAAAAACCCCAATGTCAGGGCAAAGGTCGAGATAGCTTCTTTGTCACCAGATCAGAAATTTTGGGGGCAGTCTTCGCAAGAGCACAGTGAAGCTCATCTTCCACAACAAATCTACTTCTATATTTAGACTTGATAACCAACAACCTGGAAAATCCTTGTGTTAGAAGAGGGTTCTCCAGAGAAACAAATATAGGACACTAAAAATTCTCTGCCTATATTTATATAGATAGAAAGATATCTAACATAAGAAATAAACAGCTAACTAATCTACAAAACAGTACAAATGGCTCGGTGCAACTCATTTATGTGAGACAGCTAGTACACTGGCAGTCCTTGGAGACTTGAGGGCTGCTGAGTAGTCCTCTGTAGAGTGATTCAGGCTATCTGTCCAAAAGAAGAAAATAGCAAAGTAGGTCACCAACAATCAGCCAGATGACAGAGTCCAGCAGTCCCCAGCTCAAGAGATGTATATTGCAGGAACACGGTGAAGTAGGGCTTGAAGGAATCTCAACTAAATAGCACTGCAGTCCATGGATTAGGTGTCCCACAGGTAGTGTAGCTTGGAGATGGAGGTACAGAACGAACAAGGCAGCCAGCAGATCCAAGAGCAAGAGAGCAAGGGTGAGTCTTGCCAAACCATTTCTATGTCTGCCCTTCAATTGATCTTAAGTGTGTTCATTGGCCATATTGTCACAACAGACCTACCTATCTTCTTTGGCCATGCTGGCACAACGAGCTTACCTATCACAATCCTGTTTCACAAAGATATATTGTTGGAAATGGGAGAAGAAGACACAACAATCTCAGACAGACACTGCAAACACTGGATCCAGAATTTTATAACAAGCATTGTAGAGAAATCAGTTCTCGCTGAATCATTGTTAATAAGTTCAATGAACTCCTCTTGTGTTGTCTCAGGACCATCTTCAACTTGACGGTGAGTGGGCTTCTGGAAAGTGCAAATGGGGTGTCAAGTAGATTTGGAAAGATGATGAAATTTTGTCTGCAAGCATGGGCGAATGTTCTTTCACAGAAATTATCATCATAATCATTTTGTCTAGCTCAATGTCATGAATCCCAAAGAAAGCAGATAAGGTAGGCAACATGTAAATTTTATTTTATTCCAATTTTTTTTGACAAAGATGACGTTTCATTTGGAATGACCCAATCTTTTCAGACAAATTGAGGCACAGGTTGCATTTGGTCATTGCAGTGATAAATTTAACTCAATCAAGATGGCAAAGATGACAACCTAGTAAACTATTTTCTGCAGTTCACTTTTGTCACTAAAAAGTGCTTTGAACTGTTGTCTTGCTTTCTGGTTAAAAATATTTTGCATTCAGGCTGAGCCCCGGTGGTGTAGTGGTTGTGCGCGGGACTGCGGCCCACTGGGATGGAGGTTCGATTCCAGCTCCATGGAGCAAAAGCTGGGCCTCCTACTCCCACCACCTGAGGGCAGTGATGCCCCCCCCCAAAAAAAAACACACACAAAAATATTTTGCATTCATCAGGAAGCTCAAAAACTCTTTTTAAAACTTTTCCTCTTGATATCCATCTCACTTCAGTGTGAAATAGCAGAGCATTATCTGGCGCATCCAATTCATGGGATAATTATGAAAACAGTCAACTGTTTAAAGTGCTCAGCCTTACAAAATCGACAGACCTTATGGCACTTTTCATGACTTCTTGTAACTCTAATGGCAGCATCTTCATTGCTGATATTTGCCAATGAATCATATAGTGAGTTCCGATGACTTGTAATGACTCATTCAGTATCGAACGTTGAACTATAGATCAACATCCTAGCACAGCTGGAGAACAATCTGTGAAAACATCATAAGTCTTTTCCCAAGAGATCTTATGCTCTCTTAGATATGAACCAACCATGTCAAATACATCACGGGTAGTTGTTGTCATTTCAAGAAGTTTGCAAAAAGAAACCCATCTTTAAAGTCACCATCCTAATATACTTCACGTAAGCCAATAACTGTGAACAGTTTGCAACGTCTGTGGATTCATCAAACTGGATGCTAAATATTGGAAGTGGAGCAGATTTAATTTCCTGGATGACTTGATCAAGCATATCAGCAAGCATGTCATCTATTCTGTGGATAGTGGTTTTAGATAAGGAAATTGCACTCAATTTTGTAGCATATTCCTCTCTGATCTTAGTCAAACAAGGTCTTTGACCTCTGGCAACAGTAAATCCTCAGCAATGTCATGAGGTTTCATAGTTCTGGTGATTGTGAGTGCCACCAAATATAAAACTTCAACAACTTCTACATTTTGTTTGTGGTACTTGCCACCAGTGTCAATCTGGCTTTCTTGATTTCAGCAAATATGTTTCTAAAATAGTATCCTGGCGAGCAAAGCTGGATGCTTGCTATCAAAATGGTGTTTTAGTTTGTTCAGCTTCATAGATTCAGCTGATAGAACTTTACAACAAATAATACATCGTGGTTTCTCAATTCCTTCTGTAATTTTTGAGGTAAAACCATACTGTAAAAAAAGCATACTGTATTTTATTTTCTTTACATTCCTCTCTACATGGTCCATCATCATGGGTTGGTTTACTAGTTAAAATTTAAAAAATAGCTTTAATAATGCAAAAGGTTATACAAGGCATAGTTCAGTCAATACAGCTCATTAATGTTTCCTGTGATTTACCATTCTCCATGTTGCTGTTGTTTTACATACCTTTTACTATCACAAGGGTGCAGTATTCACATTAACCACAGCTCAATATAAAAGACCGATCAGTATCCAGGTTAAGTTCCCATGGTGTGTGTGTGTGTGTGTGTAGATTTGCAGTTGCTGATTTTACCTTCACCCTGTAATTATAATCCACGAGGTGTCATTTTATCTATAATACTGCTGCTTTCAACCTGGTGGCTGCTTTTAACAGAATAATTGCTTTCAACACTGCAGCTGCTTTCTACACAATAGCTGCTCTGCACAGAGTAGCTTCTCTCTTTGTGGACCCATTGGTGATGGGTCCACATAAGTACATTATGGTGCCAACCCTGTCACATACACCTATCTTTGTATGTGGTGTATATGATGGGGCTGGCATAATGATGTCATCACTCCGAGTGCTCGTATGTGGGCATATCTGTGTGTGTGAGCATCCACCTAGAGATGGGTAGAGGAGTGGTGTCTCTGTTCCTAAGACCATCAAATATATGTGTTTTGCAATGTGATCCCTGTGAAAGTGTCCGTCGATCCCTAAAGGGGTCATACTCACAGGTTGAGACCTGTTGCTTTAGACTATGGTGTACTGGTGGCCCATTGGTCTGTGATCTGCAATGTCTTCATTTCAAAAACCCTAGATACTTATCAGTAGATAGGGTTTTCAACTCCCAACTGCAATCTGGAAAACTAACAGGCACAGTTCCATCCTGTGCTATAGGACCAGTATCAGTTGGCATCAGCTTGATGACAGGGACCATTCGTTTTGGTTTTTGAAGAGTGTGAAACTGGATTTAGACTTTCAGCCTTCTACACTAGGAGCAGATGCATTTGTTTATTAAGGTCATACTCGTATAGTATTTCTGTTACAACTGAACCAGAGAAATAGCTCACCTCCAGATAAAAAGGATTATGCGTATAAAAGTAGTGTGCATAATGTTTCAAAATAACTTAGCCGGGGATCAAACTAACCTCTTCTAACTTGCTTTCAACTTTCTCTGTTCTTCTCAATCCCAGGTTAGAAATTCATGATTCATCGCCATTGAGTTGATTCAAGTCTTATCACAACTGTATAGAACAGAGTTGGTTTTGAAGGCTGTAAATCTTTAAGGAAATAGAAAGTCCAATTTTTGTCTTGTGAATATCCCAGTTGTTTCAAGCTGCTTGAACTTGTGGTGAGCAGACATGCTCACCAATTTTTTTTAAAAGAAACACTTCCTTTAATTTTCAACTTTTTTGTGGGGGAGCATCACTGCCCTTTGGTGGTTGTGGGAGCTACCCAGCGCTGCTTCTGAGAGCCGCCCCTGCATTTGAACCGCTAAGCCTGCAGTCCTGCACCCAACCACTTACGCCACCAGGGCTCAGTCCCATAGTAGTCCAATTTGTAACCCACTTTGACACAGACTTTTTGGGAAGCTATTAATAGAGACAAAAATAAAAGTAACTATACTTTTCAGCTGAAACATAATCATAGTGGATACATGCTGATTAATAATTTGGAAACTACATGAGAGAGTATGTGACCAAATTGAATTTTTTTTCAAATCTATGTATTTAATTATTTATTTAATTTTTTTACAAAACAACCTTGTCACCTTTAAACTACTCTTCACTACACTTAATGCATTTGTCAAATCTTTGATCTTATTCCTGGAAACATTTTTTCAAACTCACCTGTTTGAATACCTGACATCACTTCCCTCATTTTTTTCTTCACCTTTTCTATACCATCAATTTGCTGTCCTTTCATGTTCCTCTCCATTTGTAGATATATTAAAAAAAGGCTTACGAAATGAGGTTAGGTGAGTTAGATGCTTGGGACAAAAGAGGCATGCTGGTATAATTTTATCCCAAAACTCATGCAATGAGATAGTCGTGTGAGAACGTGTGTCGTCCTGGTGGCAAAATCAGTCGCCATCTGCCACAAATCAGATCTTTTTTGGTTACACACTGTTATACAATCTTTTTAGAACTTCTAAATAGAAAGCTTGATTAACACTCTGACCTGGTGGGAGGAACTCCAAAAGTACTATGAGTCAACATTTTCATCTGTTCAGGAAGCTAATCGATGCCCAGAATTAAGTTTGTCATCAATCAACATTTTACCTTTTTCGAAATGGGAAGACTACTCATACATGAGTAGTTTTGCGTATAGCGCTGTCCTTGTAGGCTGTGTTTAACATCACACCAATTCCGTGGCATTTTTTCCAAGCAGGAAACAAAATTTCACAGCCACACACAGTTTTCTTTAAATGATGTTCTTGTAAAACTACTTTTATGAAAAAATTTACTGTGACCAGCAAGACCAGCAAGACCTGCCAAGCGACTCCACCACTGGTGTACTAACCACTGGGTGCCTGGTGAATTGCTAGATACTTACCTAGCAAAAAATGCAATCTCTGCAATGAAATCTCTGCTTCACCATGCATAATTCAAGGTATTTTTTTATCTTTTCTTCTATGTATAATTTAAAGATCAAAATAAGAATTTATAATCAGACAGAAAGAAAACAGCATGTGAAGGATTATTTGAACAATACTGACCAGGATTCCAATCAGCAGTCTTCTGTTGGTGGCAAGTAACAATAGTTATTCCCATTATTATTATGTTTCATATTTTGGAAATCCTTATAAGCCCATCAAACACATTTAAAGATATTGGTACGTTTTGGTTACACTCTCAGGTAAACTTTCAAATGCTAGCCACAGGTTGGTAGTTCACACCCATCAGTGATTTCAGGGAGAAAGAGGAGGTTGTTTGTTTCCATGAAAATGGGAAGCTCTAGAAACTACTGAAACTCACTATGAATCAGAATCAACTTGATGGGAATGGGTTTTTAAAACTTTTAACCATTGCTTAATGCTGCTATCTCTTCAAATCCAAGAGGCAGATGACTTTTGTCTTTGGTTGTTTATTTTATTTTTATTTTAAAGTTATGCTTTAATTAATTAAAGCATTTTATTTTTTAATTTAAATAGAATGATGGAACAAGTAATGAGATAGAATCCCTCCTTGCTATTTTATGGGCATGTGAGTTCTTTGTAAACGATGTTGGAGTGGGCATAGAGATTAAAATCTCCATTAACTATTTCACAGGTGACTTGCAAGAAGAAGGTTACATGTACTTAAGAAACCATCTAGTTGAAAATTAGCCTCCTGATACTGTTGCAAGATTGAATAAAAAGATCGACTTGCATCCTGTTAGCAAATATTTAAATTGCAATCTCGCCAAATGTATATCATTTTATTTTTTTTATATAATTGTGGGTGTTGCAAAATCTCTTTATATAATATGATTTTGGTCAGATGCTATAAAATATGTGTCTATATTTAAGATTGTGAAATGGAAAGGTATTTCCCCATGTTCTAAAGAGATAATAGTCCGTAAAGACCAAGCAAGCATATATTTCTTTTTAAAAGCTTTTTATTGGGGACTCACGCAACTCTTATCATAATCCATACGTACATACATTGTGTCAAGCACATTTGTACATTTGTTGCCCTTATCATCCTGAAAACATTTGCTTTCTCCTTGAGCCCTTGGCATCAGTACCTCGTTTTTCTCCTCCCTCTCCACTCCACCTCCCTCATGAATCCTTGATAATTTATAAATTATTATTATTTTGTCATATCTTACACTGTCCAATGTCTCTCTTCACCCATGTCTCTGTCGTCCATCCCCCAAAGAAGAGGTGTATGCAGATCCTTGTAACTTGTTCCCCCTTTAGACTCCACTTTCCCTTTACCGTCCTGATATCACCACTCTTACCGCTGGTCCAAAGGGGTATCATCTGTCTTGGATTCCCTATGTTTCCGGTTCCTATCTATACCGTTAGCTATCTTCTGATCTAGAACTGAGATCATGATAATGAGGGGCAGGGGGAGGCAAGGAAACATTTAAGAACTAGAGGAAAATTGTATGTTTCATCATTGCTACACTGCATCCTGACTGGCATGTCTCCTCCCCACAACCCTTCTTTAAGAGAATGTCCAGTTGCCCACAGATGGGCTTTGGGTGCCCAATGTGCAGTCCCGCTTATTCACAGTGATATGTTTTTTTTGTTCTTTGATGGCTGATAGCTGATCCCATCAACACCTCATGATCAAACAGGCTGGTTTGCTTCTTCCATGTGGGCTTTGTTGCTTCTGACTAGATGGTCGCTTGTTTATCTCAAACGCTTTAAGACTCCAGATACTATACCTTTTGATAGCCCAGCACCATCAGCTTTCTTCACAACATTTGCTTATGTATCTGCTTTGTCTTCAGCTATTGTGTTGGGAAGGTGAGAATCATGGAATGTCAGTTTAATAGAACAAAGTATTCTTTCATTGAGGGAGTACTTCAGTGGAGGTCCATTAGCTACCTTAATACTAAACCTATAAATATATGCACATATATCTATTTACCCTTCCTCATAGATAAATATATTTACATATGCACATAAATTTATTTAAAGTTCTTTGAATGCCCTTTGCTGCCTACTTCTTTCCTCTACTTCCTTTTACTTTCCTCTTTTCCCATTATCATGCTCAGTCTTCATTTGAGCTTCAGTAATTTCTCTTGGTTACATTGCCCTTGGTAAAACTCTACCAGGCTTCCTACACTCTCCTCACCACCGATATTTGATTACTTGCTGTTTTCTTGTCCCTGGATTTGTTAATATCACTTCCTCTCCCCCACTTCCCCTCTCACATGTCCCACTGGAATTGTTAGTCCCTTTGTTTCCCCTTCCAGGTTGTTTATCCAGCATATCTTATCTAGATAAACCTGCAGAAATAATAATATGCACGAAAACAAGACAGAGCCAAACAAAGCAACAAAGGAAAATAAAACAGTGATGATAACAGCAACAAAAGTCAATGACAAAAAAGAAAAGCCTGTAAATAGTTCAAGGACTGTTTGTTTGCTTTTATGATAAGGTGATCGGACCTCCCACTTTTTAACAATTTAACAATGTCTGGCAGCGTTTTAAAATGAAAGTATATAGTAACACTATTTTTGTGTTCTATGAACATTTTTGTTGCTCCATATAGACCAAATTTTTAATCAAGACACACACCCTACCCCAGTCAATGGTGTCCTGCCTAAAATCTGGGCACTAGGAGTGTTTTCTGGTCAAGTCTCAGGGGGTGCCACACCCTGGCCCCAAAGTCTACTTTTGGTGCTCCCTCTTCTGCGACCCTTGCTGTTCTGTTGTCCTCGCTTAGTGCTTTGCCTCGGTGTGGTGGAATCAGATCAGGTGCACTTCCCACAGAGTGTCTCTAGTGTTCTCCTGCTTAAGTCTATGCTTCTGTGAGGGATGTCATGTCTCATAGTGGGGCAGGCCATATGGTCTTCTCTGTGGAAACAAAATACATTTCTAACATAAATGGTAACAAAAAAAGTTCATATGTGCAAAATTGGGAAGTCATTGAGTAGATCATGTGTTTTAGGTAGCAATTCAAGCTGCTTCTCAATTTCTACCAGTTGGCATTAATGTCTTCATTTTCTTACATATTTACTTCCCTACTTTAAATGTTTATTCTCACTGCCCTCAAGTCATTTTTTTACTCCTCTGGTGCCATACTGGCTATTCTCTTGAACTGTTAACAAGATCATCAGTTCAAAACTCCCAAATGCACTTTCAGAGAAAGATGAGACTTTCTCCATCTTACCTTATAGTTTCTTTGTAGGCATTATCAGGGTTCACATTTGATGCCAGCTTTTTGTATATGACTTAGTGATCAAAGACAACTCTTTTCAAGAGTATTTTTACTGCTCAAGGGCTATATTTCCACCTTTGGGCAACATTAAAGTGTTTTTTCTTATAGCATAAAAAGATGTGTCTTAATATTTTGAGAAGATATGTATATAGATATCAGTGATGAAGATAATTTTCCTACTCTGAATCTTTATTTTTGAAGCTTTTGTGTCATCTCAGGAAAATTTAAAGGATGGTTGGAAACTATCAAAATTTTGACTGTAACTAGAATTGACTCAATGGTGTGTGTTGTAGCCTTAATTGAATTATTGAGAACCCCACCTGAAAAAAAGAGAACGTTTCCATTATGTTAATTTGCATTCAGAGACATAGCTTTAAGATATTCTAGAGGTCTCTTGTTTTTATTGCTATCCAAGTGTGAATAGTTAATAATACACAAGATGTGAGTATGAACTTAAACATACTGAGCACTGGATTAATCTACTATAGTCCACTAGAGTAGTCACTGAAGTCTACTGGAAAAAAAATTTAATGTCTTTCAACAATAGCCACAGGAAAATAAAATAGAAATAGAAGGAAAAAGAAAGAAAGAGAAAGGAAGAAGGAAAGAGTAGTCTTTTATCACTAAGTCATGTATTATTATTAGAGGGTATTTCACTTAGAAGCATTAACTAGAAAAAATGCAAAAAAGCAATTTGTGCTGGTGAATACTGTTGTTATAAGTAATTGCTTTAGTTTTCATACTTTTAAGTGACAATCATAATTTTTATTCTCAAACAAAGAATTCAGTAAGTATGCTAATCTCAAATGCAAATTTATTATGAAAATATAATGTGTTAAGTAATTCTCATATTCTCCATCAGAAAATATTTTGAAACACGAAATACATTTACATCTAACTAATGTGTCACTTTACAGTTGAAAACATCTATTGCTAAGCCTTTTGGATGTTTAATATAGCACAAATATATGGCATTAATTAGTTGCAGGTAAGAAGCCTCAGTGAAAAAGGAGAATAAGACATTTAACTCAGGTTTTGGACTAGTTTAATTCAGTCTCTAGGACAGAACTGTCAGGAGTGAAAAAGAAAAAGGAAATGACCAAATTAGAAAATAAAATAAAAAGATCAGGCACCAAAAGAAATTACACTACTGCTCACTGACTACCTCTTTATTCAATTTGTCCACATAAACAACAGGAGTAAAAATCTGCTATATGACTGTGCTGTGCATTAGTGACATGAGTTTGTTTGTAAGGAATGCTGAGATGCCAAGCATGAGTAAACCTGGCTGTTATGCTTATATGCCAGTGTGGTTGGGTTATGGTTTTCAGTGGTTTGGCAGTGATGCAATGAGGGAATTCTGCATTTATGTCATAATATAGTTGGGCAGTCATCTCCATATTATGAGCTAACTTGCGTTACATTGATTCTTGTATGATGGCCTGAACTTCAGAAACTATAAATGAAGAGAGAGTATGCTAGTAGCCATAGTTACACGAAGAACGAATAGAGGAAAAAACTTCTGTATTTTCTCTTATGATTTTGTGAGTCTGCCAAGGTAAGATCCAACATGGAGACTAACTCCTCAACAAATGAGGCAGACACCATAGTTCTTGATTTCCTAAGAAAGACAAGAGATAGGAGCCTAGATTCAATTTGGAGAGAGGTAGCTTGCAGCAGTAAGCTGCCTGCTAGTCAGGCTGGATTCAGAAGAGGACGTTGAACAAGGGCTATCATTGTTGATGTCAGGTGGATCTTGGCTAAAAGCAGAGACTACCAGAAATATGTTGTCTTGTGTATGTTTATGTGTGTGTGCATGTGTGTGTGTTTTAATTTGTAAGGTACCCAACTACGTGATCATAATAAACTATGGATCCTAGAGAAGAATTAGAATTCCAGAACACTTCATTGTGCTCCTGCAGAAGTTAAATATGGATCAAGAGAGCTGTGCAAACAGAACAGGGGAATACGACATGCTTCACAACCAGGAAAGGTGTACCAGAGGGTTGCACCCTCTCACCGTATTTATTCCATCTGTGTGTTGAGCACATCATCACAGAATCTGGTTTAGATGAAGAAGAATGCAGTATCACGATCAGAGGAAGACTTATTAATACCTTACGATATGCGCCTGATACAACCTTGCTTCAAGTAAGGAGGACTTGAAGCACTTATTGATAAAGAGCAAGGTTTGCAGGCTTCAGTATGGATTGTATGGAGCAACCAAATCCTCATGACTGAACCAATAAGTAACATCATGATAAACAGAGAAAAGACTGAAGTTTTCAATGATTTTGTCCTGTTAGGCAGCACAATCTATTCTCACGGAAGCGGCAGTCAAGAGATAAACAAACAAACAAACAAACAAAGAACAACCCCCCAGAAAACTGCATAGTGTTCTATTAGTCTTCTGTACAAGACCTCTTTAGAGTATTGAAACCCTGAAAAGCAGGATGTTATTTTGAGGACTAAGTTGCACCTGACCTAAATCATGGTATTTTCAATTGCCACATATGCATGTGTTAGGCATTGCATAAAGAAAAATTTTAAAGAATCGATGCATTTGAATTGTGGTACTGGATAAAGAATATTGAAGATGGACTGCTAAAAAAAAACAACAACCCATGTGTCTTAGAAGTCAGACCAGAGAGCTCTTTAGTGCCAAGAATGACAAGACATATTTTGGGCATGCCGTCAAGAGAGACTGGTTCCTGGAGAAGGTTTGGTAAAGGAGAGGGACAGCCCTCAACTGACTTCTGGTTGCAAAAACAGGCTTGAGCATGGCAAAAAATGGTCAGGATGGTGCAGGTCAGGGCAGCGTTCTGTTCTGTTGTGCATAAAGCTGCTGTGGGTCAGAACTGACTTGATGGAACTTAATTTAACCACAATGACAAGGGGAAATTGAAACCAGAACTTGGAACAAGAGACCAGTTAGAGAGGGGAGAGAATGACGAGGTTGGAAAGAGTTGAACCTTGGAGGAAAAAATATAACTTTCTGTCTCAGGCAAAAATCAATTTTTTATTTAGCAAACAGCTGAAGATTCTACTTTCTACACTGTGCTCTTACTTGTCCCTATACTTTGCTCAGACATACCTCCTAGTTCCACTGAAAAGAGCTTTAAGATGTACCATTTGGGATTAAACAGATATCTTTCTGTAGAAATGTAATGCATAGGAGTAGAGGAATGAAATTTATCTTAAAGTCAAAGTTTCAAAGATTGCTTCTGTCTTGCATCTGGCAGCAAAAGAAAAGGTTAGTGGGGCAAAATGTCCTTTCTCCCGACCCTCGCCCCCCAGGCACTACTGGTTCATTTTACAACACTAATTATCTGGCTAAGTTAAAAGGTGTGCCTGGGTCGATTGATGATTTAGTCTGCACTCTATAAGAAATGCTTTCTGTGACCCAATTTTCTGGTGTTTATTTTTATTAGAGTCTATAAAACCAAGGGGGTAGCTATGATTTTAACACACCAATTAATTTTATTAAAGTAATATTTTGGGTGAAAACCGGCTCTAAAAATAAAACTATCTTTGTGAAAATTGAGTTTCATCTATAGCACTCTAATGTACAACTTCTTACATGCCATGTTAATTAATGCTGCGTTCAAATGTGGTTCATGAAACTTTTCAATTTTGAAATATGCTTATTTTGCTTTCTTGAGTTCATTGCCATTTTATTTAAAAACAGAGATTTCATTTATTACATCTAAATATGACGTAGTTATGCCATTGTAAGCAAATATACTGTGGCTTCTAATTCCAGTTTGGTCACCATCTGAGCTTAAAAGAAGTCCTCACAAAAGCAAGACAAAATGAAATTAAGGTGGTAACTAGTGCAGCAGGGTTTTTTGTTTTTTTTTTTGCAGCAGGTTTTTTTTTTTAATGAAGAATCGGGTTTTATTACAGCAGCATCTAAAACAACTAACTGTTCACAACCGCATTATACAACATACGTTATGATTGAAGGGTGTTACTCCATTCACTCAAGTTTTGGGAAATAGTTTAGAGAATTTCTGAAAATCACTGATCTTCATAAAGTTGTGGGTTTGGAGTGTGTGTACATTTACGAGCACATCAATTTTCACTCTCCAAACACTGTTCACAAGCTCAGCACTTTCACACGTCCTTAGTGAATTAACCAAGCTCAAGATCTTTTATTACTTAAAGAACTGACACTCAAAGATTATTTTATTGGCAAAATGCTTCAGAGGAGTCATTTTACATGAGTAGCAACTCATAGGTAACCAAGAGTGTTTTGACCTAATGGTTCCTTTTTTCCTTTATAGCAAGAAGGACGCTTTCACGTGGGCATCCAGTCCACCCCCAATGGGCAACAACTCCTCATGCATTCGAGACAGCCCTTTCCATTGTAATAGTTGGATGACGGTTGTATCCTTCAGTCTGGAAGTCTTCAGCTTTGAAATCATCAATGGCCTCAACTTTTCGCAGAATGATGAGCTTGGGAAAAGGTCCTGGTTCTCACTGGAGCTCAACTGTCAGGGGTTCAACATGATTCAGGTAAATAGGTGCATCCCCCAACGTATGTACGAAGTCACCTGGCAGTCAGGCCTGCGCTATATGCGATCATTAGGTGAGCAAGGCGTAGCTGGCGATATTGAACGGCACTCCCAGGCCTATGTCACCAGACCTCTGGTACCGCTGGCAGGATAGCTGGCCGCTCACCATGCAGAACTGGTGGAGGGCTTGGCAGGGAAGCAGCACCATCCGAGGAAGGTCTCTTGGATTCCAAGCACACATGATGATTCGTCCGTCGTCGGGGTGGGTTTTGATTGTGTCGATAACCTTTTGCAGCTGCTCTGCTCCTTGACCCGAGTAATCTGAATTAATATCTTTATATTTAGCCCCCCAAATGTCTCCTTTGAAAACCATAGAGAGGGTCTAATTCTCCTTCCCCTGGGGTAGAGAACCCCAGGCCATCCATGAAGTCTGGGGACCATTGACGTCCCAGATCCCAGGTCTTTCCCTTGGATGGAGTCCTTGATACCGGCAGCAGCTCCTCCTGAACCCCCTGCCAGCACAGAACACACGCTTGGCTGTCAGCAGAGGGACTCCTCTCCAGCTGCAGCGCGCCTGCATACCCAACAGGGACCGGACCGGTGGCCGCGCGGTGCTCATTCCTGCCGCCACCGCAGCACAAGGTGTGTGGGAGCAGGCCTCGGGCACTGCAGCGTGCCGGCGGCAGGGGCTCCTTGGAGCGGACTGTGGAAGGCGTCGGCGGGAGAGGACGCGAAGCCCTTCTGAACTCCTTTCCCACAGGCGTTTTTTTAAATAGACTATATATATATATATATATATATATATATATATATATATACACACACACATATGTTTATAGAAAAAAACATACTTTCATATCAGTCCTGATTTGGAAGGCCAATTTCATAATCTTTGTGTAACACCCCTGTGTTGTGGTTACCTCATCTTTAAAATGCTAGCAGTATCTACCACATAGAGATATTATAGGAAATTAATAAGCCAGATAATCATTTTGTTCTAGATTTCATACTTTATCAAAGATGAGACGAGCACTTTAGTAAGAAGTAAATTTAGTATTCTATAATATTATATATTGCACATGACTAAACAAGGGGAGTATGCCAGAATAGTCTTTTAAATGACAAACTTTGATCTATTAAAAATAGAATTTGGAAGTCACTTTAGAAAAAAAGGAAACATTTTGTTGAGGAACAAAAGTGAAATCCTTATTGCAATTAAATAATAAAACTTATTTCAAATTTTCTTTGTCATCAAAGGAAAAGAGAAATGTGTGGATGGACCAAATTGAAATACTCAAAAAACCAAATCAAAATGTGTGTTTGTGTGTGCGTGCATGCACGTAATAATCACAGAACTTCTCTTTTGAAATGTTTCATCACTTAATTCAGGTCTGCTTACAAATTTCACTCTGATTCGGTGTATTTTTTTTTCTTGTTTTCCTGCTCTATAACACCTGCAGGGGCTGTGAATTATTTAATGTGGCTCTTGTACCCAAAACATCTAACTCCCATGGAACAACCTTTTTCTGCCTGGGTCTGGTAAGAAGGAGGAGGTACATACTGATAGGAGGCATCCCTGGAGTGCCCCCCTGGCTATGTTGAAAATGATTCTTCTGCAAAGCAGAAAAGGTCTCATTGCCCAAAGCAGCCATTCGTGGAGAGTGTCCTCTCAATCCAAGGTCCCTGTACACTGAATCCACTGGGTCCAAAGAAGAGCCACGGCATCAGAGAAGAAAGAGCAGGACCAGCAGCCAGAGACTGGAACAGAGTGGGAGATTTCCCAACCCACGGAACAAATAAAGCTGAGTGATTCTGTTCAGGAGGCTGTCTTATGGGGTGGTGTGCCTCTGGGCACTTAATAGGGGAAGTTGGGCTTGCAGACCATGGAATGTCGGAATTTTTTCACGGTTGAGGCTTACAGTCCAGTGGTATGCCCTTTGGGGCAATTATTAGCACACCTGAAAGAACTTGGTAACATGCACTGATGTTACAACCACAGTCGAGCATTCCCACTAGTATTACAATCTGCTAACTTCCCTAATGAACCCTTTGATCGTGCAGTTTTTTTCCCTGTGATTCCTGTATGGCTGTTGCAAGACAATCTAGACTTCAAGTAGAGAATATTAGTTCAGACAACATAATGCCTAATAACAACCATCTTGGGTGTCTATGAACTACATGCAAATGAAGAATAAAAAGCAGCGCTGATTTAGAAAACAAGAAATTTTCAGCTGTTATTAAAATAAAGGGAGTAGTATCACTGCATTCTTTTTGGCTTCACTTCTATGAGTTTAGCTTAGAAGTGAATTAGCCATAGTTAATCAGTTTCACTTATTTTGGAACACCCTTTTCTCAGACACATTGAATGGACCCATATAGATAGCAAGTCTCCTTTACCTCCAGATTCACTGAAATTAATTTAAAATATTGTATTTTTGGACCATACAATGCACCTTTCCCCCAAAAAAATGAGGCAGGGGGAAAGCAATGAGGGTATATCTTATGGTCTGAAGGTGTGCTACCCCAGAACATTTTAGTATGCTGGTATTATTTGGACTGAACATTTAAGAATCTAGAACAAATAAATATTTTAGATATATAATAAATAAAATAAGCATCTCTAAATAAACTAGGACAATGATATTATCAAATAAATATTTATATGGAAATAAACTTTGAATACCCATTACTTTTGAATCAATGCTGATTCACAGCCACCCCATGTAGGTTTCTAAGACTGTAATTATTATAATTTTTAAATCATTTTATTGAGGGCTCATACACCACTTCTCACAAACCATCCATCCGTTGCATGACAAGCACATTTGTACATTTGTTGCCATCGTTATTCTCAAAACATTTGCTTTCTACTTAAACCCTTGGTAGACTGTAATTATTGTAGAAGAGTAAAAAGAGCAGTCTTTCTCCCATGCAGTTGGTGGTGGTCTTGAACTGCCAACCATGTGGTTCACAGCCCAACTCATAATCACTATGCCACTAGGGGTCCCTGTTAACAGGGAAGTATTCACTATATTATTATTATTATTATTATTATTATTATTATTATAGCTTAAAATAAGTTAGGATTCTCTGGGCAAGATATTGAACATTGAACAATAAGTAATGTGCAGGCAGCATTAGAAGATGGTGGTGCAAGCAATACTTAGCACTGTACCAAGGAAGGAGCATGTGATCAAGCATCTATTATCTTGAAGAAAAGAAGTCCAATCTGAGGCAATAACCAAAAACAAGGCAACAGAAACTGATGGAATACTAATTGACATAATTAAATACATGGACGCCAGACCGAAAATGCTCAATCATCTAGGAAGATAGATACCTAGCCAACTGCCTAGGAGAGATAATGTGTGCTCATTCCACAGAAATGCAATGTGTGAAAATAATTGAATAATATCCTTAGTATCATCTGCAACTAAATTTTTGTTGAAGATAATTCAACAGGGAAACATCATAAATCCAAGCCAGATTCATGGAAGATCTAGAATAAAGACTATCATTGCTAATTATCAGATAGATGCTGACTCACAGCAGAGAATACCAGAAATATGTTTACCTGTGCTTTGTTGCTTATGGAAAATCATTAGACTCTGTGGCTCATTAAAGGAATATGGATAAAATTACCAAGAATGGGAATTTCAAAACACTTACCTCTGATCATGCAGAACCTATACACAAATCAAGAGGTAATTGAACGGAACAAGCGAATACTGTGTGGTCTAAAGTCTGGAAAAGTATGCATTAAGGTTGTATCCTTTCGCCATACTTCTACATTCTAATTGCTGGCACAAAGTCAGAGAAGCTGGACTACATATAGATGAACAAAATATCAGGCATGGGGGATGCCTAACAATTTATGATATACAGTCGATACAACCTTGTAAAAAGCAAAGAAAACTTGAAGAACTTCCTGATGAATATTTAAGATAGCTTTGAGTGAAGAGTACAGTTCAATTGAAGGAAAACAAAAATCTTCAAAATAGGGTCAATAAAGATGACAAATGAATAAAATATCGAAGTTGTCAGAACGTTCTATATACATGGATCTGCAAACAGTCCCCTTGTAGCAGCAGTGAAGACAGCATCCACTGTATTGCTCTGGGACAATGTATGACAAAAGATGCCTCTGAAGTGTTGTTTTTTTTTTAAACAAAGATGTCCCTTTGAAGACTAAAGTATGGCGCAATTCTTGATATTTTCAATCATTTCATATGGATATGAAAACTGGGGCATTGAATGAGGAAGATTAAACAAAAATGGCTATTTTTGAAGTGGAGTTTGGTGAAGAACAATGCAATTACTTTGTCATGTTAGAAGAATCAACCAATCTATCCTGGAAGAAAAATAGACAAAATATTCCTCAAAAGCAAGGCTAGCACTATTTTAGCTCATACACTTTGGGCACGTTATCAATCCCTGGACAAGAGCATGACCATTAGTCAAAAAGATCAGAGAAAAGGAGGAAGAGCCACCACAAGATGGATGGAAACAAAAGTTCTTAAAATGTAGATAAATGTCTGTGTGGATGGTTCAGGACTGTTCATGGTTTCATTTTACTGTACATGGAACTCACTTAAACAGTGCTTAGAATACTTACCTGAGAATTTTATCTGGCTTCTGGTATCCTCATTTATGAAAAGAGGGCACCTTTCCCCCCCTATGATTCAATAATCATCAAGGAATTTTTAAATTTTGTAGCATTACTTTTCTAAGTAAACAAATCATATTGACAAAGACACTTATATGAATTACCTGAATAAAATAAGCAACTGATTTGGAAAGCACACCAAACATGGACCTGGAAGTTGTTGCAAAACTTCTCATTAAAATATGCATTTTTTGAAGTTTATTTTCATTACGTGTTGCTGCACCTTTGTGCTTTTTCCAGTTTAGGGTGGAAAAACGGGTGCAAGAGAACGTCAACAAAACCAAAGCAGATACTGTGAGCGAGACCAAACAGGGAGACACTAGAAATTTCCCCCAAAGAAGTGACTGTGTAGATTTGTAACCTGATTTCTGCACTCGGATTGTTCAGATGAAGTCCTATAAACTTCAGAAAACATCTGTACATATAGCATTTATCTAAAACACCAAACTTTGGCAATCCTTCCATCCAATTCAGTTTCACTTTTTCCAAAGCAAGTATCTGGCGCTATGTTCTTCATCACTATTTCCACCACTGTGCATTTTCAACTTATTCACAATTCCAGAACACATGGTAACATGGACTTTTGTATGCAAGACAATGAAAGGTAAAATGAAAGAGTGTTTCGGCTGTTAGTTTTATTTTCTTCTTTTTACATTTCTCCTTTCTATCCCTTTCCCCTATTCCTTTCCAAATTAAATATGAGCAATTCACGATTAAGGACCTTTCTTTCAATGGTTAATACATAACCCTAATTCTTGGTTTTCAGTGCAAAGTGAGTGCTCAGAATAAATGAGTGACTGGATCCAGACAACCCAACAGAAAATTAGCCTGATTCAAACACTTGTTTGGATCTGTGTTTAAAGTTGATAAGCTGGCAAACATAACTCTAAAACGACAAGCGTATCATTACTCCAATAAAAAAATGTGTTGGTGGTGATGTGGGGCAAATATTGGACTGCTAACCACTGGCTTGGCAGTTCCAACACTGCAGCCACTCTTAAAGAGCAACATGAAGCTTTCAGTTCTTCCAGAGATTTGCAGCCTTGGAATCCCTGTAAAGGATCACTACGAGTCAAAATTATCCCGGTGGCAGTGGCTCATCTTTGCTAAGTCTTAAGCACCATGCGCCATAGAGAATGGACAATTGGGCTTGTCAAGTTTGATGTTATTGCCAACAATAGCCTGTATGATGCCTTCTGTAACAACAACAACAACAACAAGTACTACTACAACCAATCATTGAAGTGGACTATTGAGCACACAATTTCAATCAGAGTGGCATAAATAATTAAGGAGGCTAGAAAGGGAAGACATCAAGAAGAGGCAATGCTTTTAAAAAGCTTTGTTGTCCAGGGCTGCAAATAATGCTCTGTAACTGAAGACTGTTGTTTGTGCAGAATATTTTTTCCTCCATGTCTGTGTATGAACAAAAATTAACCAGTAAAGTGAAAATAATTGATGATACAAGGAGAAAAGAGAAGATGATGAGTTTTATGTTGGATATGATAAAAAACCTGTGTGCTACACACCTCAAAATGCCCCATACTCATTGACTATGCAGATAAAGAAAATCAAGTGACGTATCTTAGCTACATTAATAGCAGCAATAAGAGATACCGTAGATTTATGTCAGCTTATTTTCCACTCATTAAGTTGAGTATATTATATAAGGTATCAGATTAGTAAATATTATAATAATTAGATCATCCTTTTATGAGGTAGATATTGAAGGGAGAAAAAACAACTCTCAAAAAAGAACCGCATCCAGCTCAGAAGCTAAACCATTCTCTCCTGTTAGACGAAACAATCTCATAGAACACCAGCCTCAGAAGGTCAAGCTGAGATCGTGGCAAAATGAGACATAACAAACTCCTTTCATAATTGTGTCTAAGCACAGGCAAAATCACTGTGCCTTTCAAAATATGATACCCCTCTTTCAGGTAGGGAGTGACTGCTCATCTTTGCAACTTAAAATTTGACCCTTTTCTAGACTCCCTTCTCTAAAAGTGAGGTTTATTGAAATATTTCATTTAAATTACATCCAATTTCTAGTAAAACACAATCTGGAACTAATATTTGTTTCCTTAGACCTTCCACCAAAACATCCAATTAAACCCCAAATAACATCTTCGGTGCTCCAAGCATCCTTTGTCAAGACACTTCCTTCACTTCCAAGACTTATGCTCCACCTCGTGCAATGAGCAGAGAACCTTTGATCGCTGGGCTGTTGCTGGTGATGTTGGCACTTTTGCTTTTAGTTTTGAGCCGAGGAAAAGAAAGTTTGGAAATATTGAATTAATTTCCTTACATGACTCATTGGAGTAATAAATTGTTTTAGAAAAATTAATACAAGATTAATCCCGAGAAGGTGGAGATTAGATATGTCCCCAATGTCCCACTTTTCAAATATGCTACACTGCTCCATTATCTATGATAATAAACCTCACACTCTCCTTCATATACTCCCGATTTTTCCAGAGTTCTGTAGGTCACTGCAATGGCCACACAGAACTAGTAGCATGAAGGAAACTGTCTCATGTAATTTTGGAAGCTGGTAAATCTCAAGGTTAGACTTCTGCCTGGAGGAAGTCCACAATGCCAGCACTGGGGGACTTAGGTCAGATGATTTGCTGCAACTTAAGTCCCACGAGCTAGGAGTTAGAGTAGGTAAACCAGATGCAGGTCCAAAGAATGATCTCTGCTTGAACTCTCTGCACTTGCTGGTAGTGAGTAAGCTCTTACTCCCTGCTTCTGAGAAGACTCAATTTATATGCAGTAGGAAACAATTACAAGGAACTCCGTTTAGCAAGCCTTCACAGCTGAATCATATAATCTAATCAGTCTCTTCCCCAACCTTGTTATCTCGGCCCATGAAGGAAAAGTTTTTTGGTGAGAGTAGCAAAAACTAACAATTGACTAGAAGGGACATGAATAATTCACTGCACTGCACAGGCCTAAGGAGAAGCAAAGTTAGGTTTCAATCCTAAATTGAGTTCATCATGTTTAACCTCTAACTTTATAACAAGGGGTTCCTGGATAGTGTTCTTAAATTATGTTCTTAAATAACAACCTTAAGATTGGAGGTTCTTTTACCTATGTCAAGAAGGATATCAAATGAGATATTACATTTTAAATTTTATTGTTTCTACCATAATTGTCTTTACAAAGGACCCTGCCTGGCAACCAGGTATTCACAACTGTAGACTATGGTCAAAGGGTATTCCCTGGAGGCTTAACCCCTGTGTGGACCCTGCATATTGATATTGGACTTCTTCCATGGTTGTCCATCAGCTCGTACAAACTGTTTTTCACAATTTAAGCTCTGATATCATTCCATCCTTAAGACTTGTATTATCTTATTTACAATTCTTGGATCACGCAAGCTGTTGTGCTTTTTTCACATGGATTAGTTGATCCTTCACTTAAGTGGATGTATGTTTGAAAACAAGACTGTAAGACTTCAGATGCCATTCTTTTTTATGAATGAGCACAATTTAAGTTTCTTCACCACACATTGGTTTCTGGTTTCTTCACCACACATTTCTATAGTGCCCATATCTTTAGTGACCATTTAAAAATTGTTATAGTCTAAAAAATAGTGAAGGGGAATACATGAGGATTCACCCTCCGATTAGCCCCCACTGATCACTAACCAGAGATATGAATAGCTTTTTTTTTGTCATGCAGAGTGCATTGAGTAGTGCATTATGGAGGAAGCAATTAAGTTAAAATTTAACCCTTTATCATTTAATTTCCAATTTGACCTTTTTGAAATTGTTATCGTTTTTCATCTTTTTTTAACATTCCTTCTGATTGAGGCTTTTCTCTATTTGAATTTTTTATTGTTGTTAGTGCTTTTGTACTTCTTGGGGGGGTTGGTATGTTTTTCTATTTATGAAATCTCTGTAAACCTACAGAGGCAGTATCTGGATTAATGGTTCCTTGAAAATATAGAGGGAGACGTTGGGGGGAATTATGAATTGAAAACAATGAGTACAAGAAAGAGGAAAATGTTCTAAATTTGATATTGGCAGTTATCGTACAAATCTTTTGGATATTATTGAATTATAGATTTGACTGACATGTGGATTGTGTGCCAATAAAACTGTTAAAATAGAAGAAAGATCAGCGTTTCAATTCTGCATAGAAAGGCCTCAGAAGAAAAGTTTGGCAATCTATTTTTTTTTATAAATTAGCCAATGACAAAAGAAGACACGCAGAGAAGCCAAAGCATTGATGGCAATGAAGGATAATACTACTGCGTGTGGAATTGAAGTAATAACATTAATCTTTGAGTGGGTACATGGACAGACACTCGACTTGCACGGGGTGCAGAGGCACATGGGGTACCCCGACATATCAAAGTTTGTGGACGATGGAGCTATAGATAATAGAATTTTCCCACAGACAGTTTGAAGTACCCTCATATATCGTTTTAACCGAGGATATTTCCCTGAACATATTTATATTTACTACAAATATATTCAGGGATATACTAGAGCATGCAGGTGGCAAATCGATGAAATAGTCTTAGCCATCAGTAAACATCTTGTAAATCAATAGTAAATTCTATATGATTGGTTACCTTATACTGAAGGGGATGATTTATGTTTTTTATCATAAATTGATCACAATTTCATAAAGCAAACCAGAGACATATAGGAACCATAGAAGAGCAAATTATGTGGAGCTGACATTTAATTCGCTCCCCAAGAAAAGAAAAAATGGTTCTTCTGACATGGCTGTACTCAATACTCATCCTCATGCAGAGATAACTGAAGGAAAGTGTGGTGAAGAAACGAGATGGTACTCAGCCACCAGAAAAGAATAACGGCTTGTCTTCAAACATGCTGCCATTTAAGAGAGGTGTCAACTAATTTCACATGGAAGAAGCACACCAGTCTTTGTGATCCAAGGGTTGCAAGTATTAATTTTTTAATCTGAAGGTGATAATGGTATCCGAACTTAAATTTTGAAAACCCAGTTTGCTGAAGGCGGTAGATGACAGTGGAAGCCCAAAATCTATTTGTAGGGTCACCATCTGGATTAAGCCTCCATTGACTTCCCTCTGACCATGCTCCAGGGGTGTGAATAGCCTTGCTATCAGAGAGAGAACATGATAAATGTTTGAGCTGAAGTATTATATCAAAATATAACACCTTATCATTCTCTCCCTTTGGACTCATTTTAAAGTTGTTTCAATTTTTAATATTTTCTGCTTTCCCTTTGAGGTTTTTTAATGTCTAGTCATTGTTGGGCTTTGCTTGTTTGCTTACTTCCTGTTTGTGTTTTGTATAATTTCCTGTATATGAACTCCAGTGTAAGTAAATATATGGAGTCAGTAACTGGATTAGTAATTATTTAGAGGCATGACAGGAGAGACGTAAGTCAAGTGGGGCACTAGTAACAAGTATGAGGGGAAATTTTTCTGAAATGGTGGTGATGATTGCACAACCTTCTTTTAGTGTGATTGACTGAGTAAATCATTTGATATGAGCAGCATATGCCAATGAAATTATTTTAAAAAGGAAAAATGTAATAAGTAACTTTCCTGAAGTCACATGACTACTTAGGGGCAGAATTGAAAACAAAACACAGGTTTATAACTGTCATGCTTAGTTTTTATTTTGTAAGCTAAGCTAGTGCACATATAACTAAAAGTTTAGTAAAAAGCATAGGTAGGTAAGAAGTGATGATTAAATGAAAAGGAAGTGTAAAGCTGAAATACTTTTCCATGAAGTGAAATTAAATCAATTAGAAACATATTTTATTCATAAAACCCCTATTTTAACTAGTGCATTTAATTAGGATAATTTAACAATTAAAAGTTCTCATTGCTATGAATAAATAATGTCCAATTTTTGCTAATACAGATACAGGCCCAGGCAGTTGGACTTACATTTAGAAGAAATTTTCAGAATTTTTCATTAATTAAGTTGAAATCATTACAACTATTTTTCCCTCTCTAATTTAGTACTGATTAAGAATGGCATGTGGCTCAGAGCTAAGAAATGAAGAGCAGGTATGCTGTCTTATGATGAGAGAGAAAGACTAGCAGCCAGAACTGGTTAGTCTAATTAGACCATTTTATAAAGCACTTTGAAGATGAAAAGAATTATGAAATCCCACAGAATACCAATATTTCCAGTTCCAATTCTAGTTCTGTCACTAATTTGCTGTGTGGTCTTGAAGAAGGAAAAAATAACTTTGAATATAAGGAGACAAGGAGACATTTTGCTTCAGTAGGACTGATGTCCTTTTCTGCTTTTATTTGATTTTATTTAAAATGTAAAACTGACTAGAGAAAGAATATCACATCTAAAGCATGTCATTTTACCTACCTATGAATTTATCTGAAAAATTTAAGTTGAATTTCAATTTGCTACATTTTTATTCTTTATAATGTTGAGAAGTCTCGAATTTTTTTTTATCAAAAGATGATTGTTGAACAAAATCTTAAGTGTCAGTATTTAATAAGAATACCCTGGCTCTTTCTTGAAAATACAAATACTCTTATTCAGCAGCTCTGGAAAACAGCCTGGTAGTCCATGGCGAAAAAGAAATGCCCTGGAAATTCTAATGGAGATATTTGCAATATACCAGTATGAAAAAAACGAAAACAACTAGAGAGTACATACTAAGTGGATTGTCAAAATCAACTATGTGGCCTCTAGTGCAACCCAGTTTAAAAAGGTGTTATTTTTATCTAGTTGAATATTATTTTACATTTCAATGGTTGAGCAATACCACTGTGATTATTAGATCCTGATTTTCAGTCAGTGGAATAAGAAGCAAGCTCTAGAAAGTATTCCAGAAAAGCTATTGTCTCCTCCTAAATTTTCCATCACATTGAAAAATTGAAGTGTATTAAAATGTATGGACTCTTAAAACATGTAAATGTTGGAAAGAAGTGTTCCATGGGTCATGTCTTTCTGGTGGTGGGCCAAAGCATCTCCCTGTATGGAGATGGTAACTCTTCTGCAAATTGCAACCAATATTTATCCTCCTGGGCAGAAAACTTTGAAAAACCAGATTTCCCAGAATTCTAAGGTGGATGACATCCCCACACAGAGGCTTCATTGGCAATGATTCAATTGACAGACTAGACTCCACCTGTTCACTATTAATCCTCTCAAGTCCTAAATTGACACCAGATTATGTCACTACCACACCTTCATTACTTATTCACTATATGCCATTTCATCTTACAAACAATTTCATAGAAATGCTCTCCTTGCTGATATTGAAGATCTGTATAAGGTTATCACAAGATTGTGGCTTTAGTTTGAACAGAAAAAAACTAATAAGACACAGAAAATTTAAAAATACCTTTTTTTTTACATGTTCAATAACCATATATTCCAAATTTTTCAAGATTTTCAAATTTTAAATTATGCTAATCTAAAACCATGTGATGTATTCCAACAGTCCATGCTACCCCAAATAAGGCCATTAACCTTCAATTCCGCCCCCCCCCCCCTTGTCACTGAATGACCTAATGGTTCAAAACTATAGTGAAGGGGAGAAAATTGCAAGCAAAATTGCTTATGTCTAGTGCCTTGCTTTTCTAATCATTGACTAAGAAAGAATGAAAGTTGGGTATATTATATTTTTTGTATTTTGTATTATATTTTGTATTTCCCAAATAGATTTGATTCCTGATTTGTATTAGGGAAAGCTTTCTTTTTCAAATTGGGACATCTTCATGGAAGAATAACCCTACTTTTTAATCACCTGTCCCTAAGAAGCTGACGGATGAAGGCACTATTCCCTATCAGACAATATTTTTCCTTAGCATTTTCTTTTATTTTTCTACTCTCCTGCTCCTCAAGTCATCTGCTACTCTCTCTCCCACTTTGTATTTAGAGAAGTCCCCCAGAGATTGCTGTATTGGATAATGTTACCTGATATATTGCTACCCATCTAAGACAAGGTCACCTCCTAGCCAGAATATTCTTCTCTCTCTCTCTCTCTCTCTCTCTCTCTCTCTCTTTCTGAATTGCTCTCTCTCAAGAAAAATAGCATACCACACATTGTGATGGTAGGTTTGTTATGTCAACATGGCCACAGAAGATTGGTGGCCAATGAACACACGGGATGAATTGAAGGGCAGAGATAAGAAGGGATAGGTGAGTCCCACCCACTCTCTTGCTTCCAGATCTTCGGACCAGAGAGCTGCTTTGTTCGTCCTGTGCCTCGACCTCCAAGCGACACTACCCATGGGAAACCTAATCGTCGACTGTGTTGCTGTGAGTTGAGGTGCCTTCAAGCCCTACTTCGCCACGCTCCTGGGATATACATCTCTTGAGCTGGGGACTGTTGGACTCTGTCATCTGCCTGATGGTTGGTGACCTGCTCTGCTGTTTGCTGCCTGTGATCAGATAGCCTGGATTACTCTACAGAGGACTACTCAGCGGCCCTCAAGACTTGAAGGACTGCCAGTCTTCTAGCTGCCTCACGCAAGTGAGTTGCACCGAGCAATTTATACTGCTTTAGATAATTAACAGTTTCTTTCTTATCTTATATACCTTTCTCTATATATAAATATATAAAAAACATTACAAGTGTCCTGATTTTTATTTCTCTAAGAGAACCCTGCCTGACACACACACTTACTCACCAGAAAAATCACATGGATAACTTTTTGGGGCAATAAAATTGGAAAATAGGGTCCTTGGTGAATTATATCATATATATATATCTCCCAAACCATTACAACAGGTACATGTTATGAACTCTGCACATCATCTTCTTGCTCACACTTCCAGCAGCCTGTTTGGTTATAACTTGGCATGCTCAGTGTTTTAACCTTCTGTCATCTCTGAAGCACAAGCAAAGCCTGCAGTAACCAAAGGGGGCATTCCTTCAATCTGTATGTAAGAGTTCATTACAATCCTCTTCCTTGAAGTACTGCCACAATTCCTTGCTTCACCGACTAGTCTTTGATATCAACCTATTGCTCTTGAAAAGATTACAACTTGTGCACTTGAATTCCTCTAGGCAGTGTGCACAAGAACACCAGGTATGGAAGCAAAAAAAAAATTGCTTTCTCTTCAGCATATGAGTTTTGCACCTCTCAATTTTGACATAAGTACAAGGTGAACTTAGGAACTTGCTGATCTCTGAAATGTAAATCTTCATGTGGAGTTTCAAAGTTGTCTGTCCAGGAAGATAAATATTGCTAAATATTGATAAATTTGATGAACAGTTTCCATCTCTATACAGTGAGGAATGCTTGGGATCATTTATCAGCACATGTACAAAGTTCTTTCTGGTCTGCTAGTAAATGCCCAAAGGCCTCTATCACTCTTCTGTATACCTCAACCTGAAGGTACTCAGCTCAGGTCCCACGGGCTAGCAAATTCAACTTCCCCGAGTAATTACCTATAGGCACCCCACTCTCCAAGGCAGCTACCTGCACAAAGCACTCAGCTTTACTTGCTCCATGGGTTGGTAAGTCCATTACACTGTTCCACGCTCTGGCTCCTCGTCCTGTTGCTGCTTCTCTGATAATGATCCAATGTAGCTCTCATTTGGATCCATGAACAGCAATATTGGGTCCAGAGGACCTGCTCCACTTCTGACTCTTGCAGGTAATGAGATATTATTCTTCCTTCTCAAAGAGCTCATCACAGCACAGGGTGACACTCCAGGGAATCCTGTTTGTGATCACTCATAGGTGGATACTATCAGTTTCTTCCTTCACTTTCCTTACAGACCCACATAGGAAAAGATTGTGTGGTGGGAACTGGAGACTTTGGCTAGAAGAGCCCTATTAAATGAGCCACTTCTCCCATGATATAGTAAATGCACAGCCTATTTTAGTAGAAAAAGAATGTATGTACCTTGTGGTTTCACTTAACCAGAACTAGGAAGACATTGAATCCATTGTGTGGCTTAAAGGTGGTAGTTTTAGAGATGAGCATACTCCAAGGTGGCCACCTAGCTGAACACTGACAATTTCCATGCCTTTATTACATTCATGGCATTGAAAAATGTTTACATGGCTTCAGTTTTATGATAAGCTCTTGGACTTTTCATCAAGACACATATTGCTAACAGATAAGCAAAATAAATTGAGATTAAAACATAGATGTTTTTTGGCATAATTCACAGCTATAAGGGCTTAATTTTGATATGCTGAATGTGGTTCTAGGGAAAGAGTCTGGTGATATCAATTTTTCTGCTTGAAAATTGTGTGGCCCCTCATTAAAAGATTAGGGGTAAACAAATGCTGAGCATTAGTTTCCCCCTTCATCATTTTTAAAAGCATAAATTCCATCCAGATTTCTTTCACTTAGCAAAAGCAAGTACTAAATTAGAGCTTTCTCAATTATCTAAATTTAGAGCTTCTAAATTTTAGATCAAGGGAAGAGGGTTTTTTTTTTTTAATCTTGTAAGATTTCTGGCTCAGAAACTCACAGGGACAGTTCAAGTCTATCCTTGAGGGTCATTCTGAGTTGTAGTTGACATGATGGCAATCAAGTATTTGGTTTTTTTTGTTTGTTTGTTTAGCTCACTCATAAAATCAAATTGGCATAAAAACTTTTAAAATATATAAATTTTAAAATAATTTTACTGGGGACTCTTCCAACTATTATAACATACAGTAAATCATTTTTATTGTAAATTAGGTAGTGGTTTCCATTTATGAGAATCAGTTTTATATTCAACAATTTAAACTACCTATCACATTTTCATATAGTTCACTATACCCTCACTCCTTTTCTTTTTTTATTTCTCCTTTGTGAATTACTATCTTTCTCTGCCTCCAAGTTGATATTTGCCAACCTTCTAACCTGTTGTTTACATTTAGAAACCAAACATTAGAAAACCAAGATGGAAGAAAATTGTCAGTATATCATAAATTGGAAGAACTGAAAAAATATTCAAACCTGGAGTTGCAATTTTGAAAAAGACAATAGGTAAAATGAATGATGCCGGAAGCATCAAAAGAACATGGAAAGAACATGCAGCGTCACTGTACCAGAAAGAATAGTCAGCATTTAACCATTCATATGAACAAGAACCAAAGGTACTGAAAGCAGCAAGCCAAGCTGCCCTGAAAGTATTTGCCAAAACACAAGGCTTCAGGAATTGATGGGATACCAACTGAAATGTTTCAAGCAGCTGATGAAATACTGGAAGCACTCATCTATGTCAGGAAATTTGGAAGGCACCTACTTAGCCAAGTGACTGAGAGATCCATATTTTTACCCATCTCAAAGACAGAAGGTCCGCTATAATACTAAAATTGCAGAACAATGCCATTGGTATCACATACAAGTAAAATTTTTGTGATTATCTTCCAGCAATAGTTGCAGCAGGACATTGACAGAGAACTGCCAGAAGTTCAGAGTGGATTCAGAAGAAGACTTGGAACAAGAAATATCATTGCTGATGTCTGATGGATCTTGGATGACATTAGAGGATCCAGAAAGATGTCTACTTGTGCCTCATTGACTATAAAAAGGTATTCAATTGTGCAGATCATAACAAACTATGGATAGTGGAAGGAAGAATGGGAATTTCAGAACAGTTTATTGTGCTTTTGTTGATTGAGAATCAGTTGTGGGACCAGAACAAGGGCACGGTTTAGCAGCATGGTTTAAAATCAGGAATGGTTTGTGACAAGACTGTGTCCTTTCACCATACTGAACCAATCTCAGAAAATCATGCGGTGCAAATCATCAGAGTTGCTGGCTTATAGGGAGAGAAATGTGGCAGCAGGATTGAAGAAGGCTTATTTATCAACAACTCAAGGCACACATATGACAAAATCTTGCTTGCTGGCAGTGAGGAGGAGCATGTGCTGATAAAGATCAAGGATCACAGTCTTCAGGATGGATTCCAACTCAATAGTAAGAAAACCAAAACCCTCACAACTCGACCAATAGGCAGCATCCTGCAGCAGTCAAGATAGCAGATGAAATATAGCCTTAAGCAAATCTGCTTTATAAGATGTTTTAAGGTGTTGAAAAGCTAGGAAGTTAAGTTGAGGACTAAAATGAGCCTGACACAAGCCATGGTCCTTTTAATTGCTTCATATGCGTATGAATGCTGCACATTGAATAAGGAACACCAAAGGAAATTTGATACATTTAAATTGTGGTGTTGGTGAAGAATATTGAAAGGTCCATGGACTGTCAAAAGGACTCAAATCTGTCTTGTAAGAAGTATAGACAGACACAAGATAGAAAAACGTTGTCTCATGAACTTGGGGCATGTAATGAGGAGAGACTCAGTCCTTGGAGAAGGTCATCAGCTTGATTAAGTGGCAAACTGCAAAAATGAAAAAAATCTTGGTTTGAAACAGTAGCTGCAACAATGAGCTCAAACAAAACTGTGATCATGAATATGGACCAGAGAGCTTTGTTCTGCTGCACTTAGGGTTCCTATGAGAGGGCACTCACTTAATGGAACGAGAAGGAGGAGGAGGAGGAGGAGGAGGAGGAGGAGGAGGAGAAAAAGAAGAAGAAGAAGAACCAATCACTACCTTTACCCTTGGTGGTTGGCAACCTCCAAATTCTGTTTCTTTTGGTACGAAAGCCTTTGTTTTGGTACTGGTCTCTTCCATTTCTATTCCACTCAGCAGGATTTTCTTGGGGCTCATCTACAACATGAGATGCTTCTGTAAATATGTACAACCACAGTAGAAAACGATATGGTGCTTTCTCAAACCATTGCGCATAGAAAGTCGTTACAGCTTAGAAATACCTCTGCTAGGTATACACTCTAAGAAGAATGATGCCTCAGGTATTCATCACAGTACTGTTCACAAGAGCAGGAAGGAAACAAACTAACTTGCCCTCAGTAGGAAAACAGTAAAGACATTTTGGGACTTCTGGGAAGAGGGCAAATGAGTAACATATCAGAGGGACTCTGTAGACATCAGCCCAGGAGAGTTACCAAGAGGGAATTTCTACACTGCCAGATCACAGGAGGAACATCATAAAGATAAGTAGGCACAGATCCACTAGATTTTGCAGAAGTGGGGTTTCTTGGTCTATCACAGTGAATTCTGACAGGATTTGACCTTAGCCCCCATCTCAGTCCAAGCAGCATCATTGAAGCCTACCTTGGGATCATTTGGGACAGGCTCAGGTACTTGAACTCAATACAGCCGCAGTTTGCCATAGTCTCAAGGCAGGGTTGGGACTCAGCTATATTGTAACTTTTGTTTCTCTCTTTTCTATCTCTCCTATCACAGTCTCAGCTCCCTCTGGGCAGGGTTTAAATCACTCCAGCCCCAAGTTCAGGAATCACAGTTTAGTTGTACTGTTACTTTTGTTTCCCTCTCTTCTCTCTGTCCCCCTTCCCACAGTCTCAACAGGTTTAGTTTTTCTCCCCCCTTTCTGCTCACAAGTCAATACTGCCCTCCAGGATACTCCCCTTAGCCTAAGACATTATGCTTGCCTTCCACCCAGCATGGAGAGGTCCACCCTCTGCAGCATACCCCAAGGCTGGCAAAAACCTGCCCATGCTCCACCAGGAAATATCCCACTCGACTTCTTCCAGAGAAAATCCCTGCCCATCTTCTGCATGGGGAAATTCCGTCTGCCTGTCCTTTGCAGTGCTTAAAGTATGGCTGGGGAAAACTTGCCCACTTTCTTTGAGAACAATCCTACCTGCGTGGCTGAAGGTGAGCCTACACATTCTTTGTGGTACCACTCAACTGAGAGATAGTCCTCCCACCTGCCTTAGTGCCTCACATGACTTACGACAGCTTGGTCAACATTCCACCCTGCTGCAGGAACCTCCGCACTACCCAACCTCCACAGTGACCTACATGACTAGGACAATTCTTCCTATCATTCATGGTGCGCTACATAAAAGTGGGCAACCCATCAGCCTTCTGTGGCACTCTGGTTGCAGTGGGCAACCCACCCACCCTCTGCATGCCCCAAGTTGCCATGGGTCACACCATCACAGCTTCTTGTGAAATCGACCAATACAGCACCATACTAGTGGGTCAACAATAACCCAAACAGTGTCCCTTGGGAGTACTATCCAATTTTCCCTCCAAATATCAGAATACTGTTTAACTAGGGAAAGAGTGAGGCCAGAGGAGGATAAAGTGGTAGTCTAATACCCTAGTGAAATTAAAGCAGGCAGTTAGAAGAAGTAACCCTGTGAGTCTCCCAGACAGAGGCAGTGCTCTTCAACTCCCTGGAAAATGGCACCTAGCTCCTTTAAAACAACACAATGCAAAAAGAAATCAGCCCCAATGAACTCAATGAAAAATCAGGAGAAAAAAAAGGCAATTGCAGAAGTAATCCTGAACCTAGCAACATGCATAGAAGAAGCAGACATTCATCTGCCACAGAAAAATTTTTTCAGAATGCTGCTTAGAGTCATACAGGATATGAGGGAAAGAATACATGAAAAGAGTAAAATGATACACCAAAGGGAAATACAAGAGCTTAGGAATGAGATAACAAAAGCCAGTAGAAGACTCATGGAGCTCGCTAATTGACTGGAGGAAGCAGAGAACTGCAACAGTGACCAAGAGAACAGTCAAGCAACAAGAAGAAAACATGTGAACAAAAATCTAATAAGATCATCAGAGAAGCTAAAGTAAACCTAAGAGCTATGCCCGATGCTATGAACAGGAACAACATCAGAATAATTGAATCACTGGTGGAAGACACAGCAAAGAAGTCATCTGCAACAATGGTGAGAGATTTCTTGGAGGAAAACCTCCCCAATTTAATGAATGAAAACCAGACAACCATTCAGGAGCCTGAAAGAACACCAGCTAGATTGACCCCCAAGAAGAAGTCACCAAGACACATAATAGCTATACTATCCAACTTTGAGGAAAAGGATAAAATCATAAAAGTAACTATGGAAAAATAAGCAATCACATGTACAAGTTCCCAAATAAGAATATTCTCAGACCTATCAATGGACACTATGAAGAGGAGGAGAAGGTGGAGTAACATATTCCAAAAATTTAAGGAAAATAATGAAAACCCAAAATATCTATAAAATTAGTCAAATTATCTATCTAGTCAAATTATCTTGTCAAATTATCTATCAAGATAGATGGAGAAGCAACAGTCTTCCCAGACAAGGAAAACACTCAAAATATACATTAGAAGACAATCAGTCCTACAAAAGATATTTTCTGATCCAGTATGGGTCAGTACTCATGAGCAAAATAAGCATAAATAAAAGACCATCACATAGAACAACTCCACCCAGAGGACAACAAAGAGAAAAAAACCCAAGATAGCATTGGCTTAAGTGTGGAAAGGGGTCAAAAATGAAACATACACATGCGCGTGTATACACACATCAAACTAATAAGAAAGGAAAGTAGGAAAACACCCAACACAAAAGATATAAGATGACATTACAGAGTCCACAAATGGAGATAATAACCATGAATATCAAAGGACTGAACTCAGACATTAAAAGACTGCAGCTAACAGACTGACTTAGCAACACAATCCATTAATCTGCTGCCTATAGGAGAAACATCTCAAGATTACAGTCAAAATGAGGCTGAAAATCAAAGGCTGGAGAAAAGCATATCAAGCAAACAGAAATTCAAATAAAAAAAAAGCAGGGATTGCAACCCTAATCTTAGCTAAAATTGACCACAAAATTCATACCTTAAAAAGAGATAAGGAGCAACACTATATAATGCTCAAGGGAATGTAGGCAAAGAACCACGAAGATTTTAAAACATATATTCCCTGATTGAGAGACCTGCTGAATACATCAGCCAAACATACCAAAAGATGAAAAAGTAATTTGCATTAACAATTATGGTAGGTGACTTCAACACACTGCTCTCTGAGGAAGGTAGATAACACAGAGAAACTCAACAAGGAGGCTAGAGATCTAAACTCTGCAATTAGACAATTTGACTTGATAGATATTTATTGAACTTTATATCCAAATACAAAAAAATATTCGCATCCTATTCAAGCTCACACAGCACATATTTGGAGATAGACCACATGCTGGTGTTACCCTACAAAAATTTAAGGACACTGATATTATACAGCTCTCTCTTTCTGACCACTGCCCCATAAGGCTTGAGATCAACAAAAGGGAGATGAAGAAAACAAGTAAAAATTGAAGGATGGCTAACTCTTTATTGCAAAAGGAGTGTGTACTGGCCCAGATCAGTGATGAAACTAGGAAATTTCTAGAAACCAATAAGAATGAAAACACACTTAACAAAACTTATAGGATACAGCAAAGGCAGTTATTAGAGGACATTTCATAGCAATACATGCCCACATGAAAAAGTAAGAGAAACTTATGATTGATAAGTCGGAACAAAATTTAAAGCCACTAGAGCAGAATCAACAGGACAATCCTACTAAGAGCAAAAGAAAAGAAATAATAAAAATCAGGGCTGAGATTCAGGAGAGGGTAAATAAGAAAATTATGGGGGGAAATGCTGCTAAATTTTGGTTCTTTGAAAGGATTAACAAAATTAACAAACCACTGGAAGACTTAACCACAGAAAGGAGGAAACAAATTTCAATAGCAAGAATTAGAGATGAAAGAGAGGACATTACAACTGACCCTAATGAAATAAAAAGGATAATTATACAGTACTACAAA
This sequence comes from Nesogale talazaci, assembly GCA_004026705.1. Lineage (NCBI taxonomy): Eukaryota > Metazoa > Chordata > Mammalia > Afrosoricida > Tenrecidae > Nesogale > Nesogale talazaci. The sequence continues at coordinate 67,150 of PVJH01000300.1, read as the reverse complement.
GGGCTGCACTTCAATGAATTCAACATCTTGAAAGACATGGGCAAATTCTTGGAAAATATATCCTTTCCTACACTTTCCCTGATGCACATCAAGAATCTCAATGGACCCAAAGTAATAGAAGAAATAGACAAGACTATCAAGGGGTTACCAACAACAAAAAACCCCCTTGGACCAGATGGTTTCACAGGATAATTCCACCAAACATTCAGGGAAGAACTGACACCCATCCTACACAAACTCTTAGAACATAGAAAAAGACTCCCAAAGTCCTTCTATAATGGTAGCATAACTTTGACACTGAAATTAGGTGATGATCCCACAAGAATAGGAAAATACAGACCAATATCCTTAATGAACATTGAATGTAAGAATCCTTAACAAAATACTAGCCAGTAGAATACAAAAGTATATAAAGCAAATAGTTCACCATGACCAAGTGGTAGTCATACCAGGGATGTAGGGATGGATCAACATATGAAAGACTAATAACTTTAAGAACCATATGATCTCTCCACAGATGCAGAAAAAGAATTTGACAACATCCAACACCAATTCTTGCTTAAGACACAGAAGAAGATAGGAATGGAATGAAAAATTCTCAGGATAATAGAAGCTATATATGAAGAACCAACAGACACCATGGTAGTCAATGGAGAAAAGATTAATAAAATCCCACTGAGAAGGGTGACTAGACAAGGATGCACCTTGTCCCCACTTTTTTTTTTACATCATACTATAACTTTTAGCAAACTGCACAAGGTAACGAAAATATATCAAAGATATTTGCCTATGAAAGGATGAGGTGAAACTATCATTATTTGCAGATTATAAAATTTTATATATGGAAAATCCCAAAAGTTCCACATGGGGAAAATAATAAAGCAATATGACAGAGTGACAGAATACAACATCAACAAACAGAAGTCTACCAGACTGATAAACACATTGGTTAAGACCATAGAAGAGGAGGTCAAGAAGATTGCACCCATCACAATAGTCAAGTGCAAATTGAAATATCTAGGGATATATCTGACTTTATATATATATATATATCCCTTAATGTACAGAAGATTTATATGAGGAAAACTATATAACACTGTTACAAGAAACCAGGAGTGAGCTCAACAAATGGAAGAATATCACATGCTCATGAATTGGAAGACTGACTACAGTAAAGATGTTGTCCTGCCCAAGGCACTATATAAGTATGATGCAATCCCAATACAATTATCCTCATTTTTCTTCCATAAATGGGAAAACTGATTACCAACTGCATATGAAGAAGGGAAGAAGCCCAGAATTAGCAGAGAAATGCTCAAGAAGAACAGAGTAGGAGGACTTGCTTTACCTGACTTTAGCATATATTATACAGCCATAGTGCTCAAAGCATCATGGTATTGGTGTAATGACTGATAGTCAGATCAATGGAAAAGAACTGAAAACCAGGAAATAAAGTCATCAGCACACAGGTAACTGATCTTGGATAAGGACCCAAGAAGTATCAAAGGGAAGCAGATACCTTCTTCAACAAATGGTGCTGGAAAAAAAATGGATATCTACCTACAGAAAAATGAAGCAAGACCTTTATTTCACTCCATGCACAAGAATGAACTCAAGGTGGTTAACAGACCTCGTGTAAAAGCCCGAATTTTTACTACCCTCAATGAGGAAATTGGGACGAACCTGAGAATTTTGGTACAGGGAATACATACGTTATCAGAAATAGGAAAGGTCACTAATACAGATGAGTCGCAAATTGACAATTGGGCATATACTGAAGATAAAGTATCTGTGTACCCTGAAACAATTCACCAAGAGAATAATAAGAGAACCCACAAATGGGGAAAACATCTTTAGCAATAACACATTAGACAAAGGTCTTATTACTAAAACCTCTGCTAGCTTCCAAAAAGAAAAGAAAAAATAATAATTGCCCACTGAAGAGGTGGGCAAAGAACCTGAAAAGAAGTTTGACAAGGACAGAAATCTGAATGACCAATGGATCTATGAGAAAATGTTCATGATAATTAGCCATAAGGGTCATGCAAATTGAAACAGCTATGAGATACCACCCAACACCCGTATGGATAGCCCAATTCAAAAAATCAGAAAACAACAAGTGTTGGAGGGGCTGTTGAGAGTTAGGAACTCTCATCCACTGCTTGTGGACCTGTGTGCCAAATACAGACACTATTTGGCAATATCTAAAACAGGTGGAAATTGAGCTACCATATGACCCAGCAATACCCCTACTGGGCATGTACTCAGAAGAGGCAAGAAACAAACCACAGCCAGACATCTGTGCTCCATGTTCATCATGGCACAATTCAAAATAGCAAGGAGTTGGAATCAATCCAAATTTCCATCAACAGACAAATGGAATAAAAAAGTGGTACATACATACAATGGTGTATTACCCATTGCTAAAATGTAGTGGTGAATGCATAAAGCACATCGCCACATGGGAAAGAACTAGAGGAAATTATGCTAAGCAAAGTAAGCCAATCACAAAAGGACAATACAACATGAGTTTGCAGAGGTAAGCTTTAAAAAAAATTCAAAGGAGGTGTAGGGAAAAAGCTACTGTATGTAAACATTCCTGGGGTGAGGTCCAGATAGTATGGTAGGTGCCTGACCAAATCCAGGAATACATATGGTAGCCAACTAAAAAGGATGGGGTGGGGGATATTGGGAGAATAGATCACTAACAAACCCAAAGAAAGGGAGTAATATTTATAGCTTCACAGGGCACGAGGGACCAGATTATAGCACGGTCTATAATATCTGAAGGCAACATATGGCCCTGAAGCAGGGAACCTGTAAAGAGGTCTGAAGGGCTGGCCCCAATCCCAACTACCTGAACATCTGCCCCTCCCCCCAAAAGAATTTACTTCAGAGGACAGCACTGAAGCTACAACTCAGAGAAGGGGACATGTCTAATCAGAGCACACAGGAGCAAATGAAGTGGGAGGAAGAGAGAGTGAAGCATATCCTGGTCCACCAACCCTTGAGGACAATATCCCTGCTCACAGGTACCAATGCAAAGAGAAGGTCATATGACTGGTTCCATTATAAAACACAATATCCCTCACTGACCCATAGATCTACAGAGAACAACACTGAAGACATAGTTTGGGACTTGCACTAGATCTGACCCCACTACAGGGAAACAAAATACTCAGGGTGTTGAAACAGAATAACAAGAGAAGCAGAGCAAGGAAGTCCAGAGGGAATACAAAAAATAGACTTTGGGGCTAGGATATTGCACTCCATCAGACTGGAAAGCACTCTTAAATGTCAACAAATGGATCTTGAACTATATTTGCAGGTGTTTCTTTTTCTTCTGTTGTTAGTTTTGGGTGTTGTTTACTTTTCTTTTTTTTTGCTTTGTATTACTCTGTCTTGTTTTCATGCATATTATTATCTCTGTAGGTCTATCTAAATAATATAAGCCAGATAAACAATGTGAAGGAGAAAACAAGGAGGCCAATCATTCCGGGGAGACATGGGAGAGGGGGAAGCGAGGGAAAGGAAGTGGGTGTTAACAAACCCAAGGACAAGGGAACCACAAGTGATCCAAAATTGGTGGTGAAGAGGGTGTAGGAGGCCTTGTAGTGCTTGACCATGGATATTGTAACCCAAAGGAAATACTGAAACTTAATAAAGGCTGAGCATGTTAGTGGGACAAGAGAAAGCAAAAGAAAATAAAGGAAACAACTAGTTGGCAAAGGACATTTACAGAGATCTAAATACAGGTATGTGCATATGTAAATATATTTATATATGATGATGGGCAAATAGATCTATGTGCATATATTTATAAGTTTAGTACTAAGGTAGCAGATGGACATTGGGCATCCACTCAAGCAGTCCCTTAATGTAAGAATAGTTTATTCTATTAAACTGGCATTCCATGATGCTCACCTTTTGATCATGATGAATTGCTAAAGACGAAGTGTGCATAAGCAAATGTGGTGAAGAAAGATAAAGCATCTGGGGCCCTTGAAGATAAACAAGGGGCCATCTAGCGGAGAATCAATTAAGCCCACATGGAAGAATTACACCAGTCTATGTGATAATGAAGTGTTGATGGGATCAGGTATCAGGCATCAAAGAGCAGAAAGTCATATCATTGTGACAGAGGGGGAGTACAGAGTGGGGGCCCAAAATCCATCTGCAGGTAATTGAACATCCTCTTACAGAAGTGTTGTGGGGAGGAGATGAGCCAGTCAGGGTGCAGTATAGCAACTTTGAAACATATAATTTTCCTCTAGTTCTTCAGTGCTTTCTTCCCCCACTATAATGACCCCGATTGTACCTTACACATTTGGCTAGATAAGAGGATGTACACTGGTATAGATAGGAATTGGAAACACAGGGAATCTAGGACAGGTGATCCCTTCAGAACCAGTGGTGAGAGTGGTGATTCTGTGAGTGTGGAGGGAAGGTTGAGTAGAAAGAGGAAGCCTATCACAAAGATCTACATAAAGCCACCCTCTCTGGGGGGCAGACAAAATTGGGTGAAGGGAGAAGACATGAAAAATAATAACAATTTATAAAATATCAAGGGTTCATGAGTGAGGGAAAGTGAGGTGGGAGGGGAAAAATGAGAATCTAATACCAAGGACTCAAGTAGAAAGAGAATGTTTTGAAAATGATCATGGCAATAAATGTACAAATGTGCTTAAATAATAGATGTATGTATGGATTGTGATAAGAATTGTAAAAGCCCCCAATAAAATGATTTTTTTTGAAAAAAGAAAAGAAAATGATGGTGGCTGCATATGTGTAAATGTGATTGACACACTGCATGAAAGGATGGATTGTGATAAGAGATGTAAGAGCCCCCAATAAAAGTATTTTATAAAAGAAATTTTGGAAGGGAAAAAAAAGAAATTTTGCTGTGTTAGACGAGGTTCTCTAGAGAAATGAAACTGAGACACTAATAATTCTCTTTATATATTTATAGAAGTAGAGAGATATCTATCATAAGAAATAAACAGCTAACTAATCCATAAAGAAGTACAAATGGCCTTGGTGCAACTCACTTGTGTGAGACAGCCATTACATTGGGAGTCCTTTGAGCCTTGAGAACCGTTGAGTAGTCCTCTGTAGAGTAATTCAGGCTATCCAGCCACAAGCAGCAAACAGCAAAGAGGTCACCAACAGTCGGCCAGATGACAGGGTCTGACAGTCCCCTGCTCAAGAGATACATATTCCAGTTGAATAGTGAAGCAGGGCTTGAAGGGACCTCAACTCACAGCAGCACAGTCCAGATCAGATAGATATCCTACAGGTAGTGTGGCTTGTAAATCGAGGCATAGGACAAACAAGGCAGCTGGCTAGTCTGAAGATCCAAGAGCAAGAGAAAAACGCAAGACTTGCCAAGCCATTTATATCTCCTCCCTTCAATTGATCTCACATGTGTTCATTGGACATGTTGTCACAACAAATCTACCTATCTTCTCTGGCCATGTTGGCACAGCAAACCTACCTTTCACATTTGGTATACATGCACAATGGAATACTGTGGATCACTAGAAAACAATGATGAATCTACAAAGTATAAACTTTTGATAAAGCAGGTATGGCCTAGAGCAGTGGTCCTCAACCTTTCTAAAGCCATGATCCTTTAATACAGTTCTTCAAGTTGTGGTGATCCCCAACCATACAATTATTTTCATTGCTACTACTTAACTGTAGTTTTGCTAGTGTTATGAATCACAATATGCAGGATGTGTTTTCATTGTTACAAATGGGACATATTTAAATATAAATAAAGCATAGCGGTTCATCAAAAAACAATATGTAATTATAGATTGTGAAATATGTATGTGTTTTCTAATGGTCTTAGGCAAGTCCTGTGAAAGGGTTGTTGGATCCACAAAGGGTTGCAGGTTGCAATGCACAGGCTGAGAACCGTTGGCCTAGAGGGTTATGTATTGTACTGCTAACAGCAAGGTCAGTAGTTGGAAACCACCAGAAGCTGTGAGAGAGAAAGTTGAGAATTTCTATTTCTGTCAACACCTGTCTTCTCAGAAACTCACCAGGGCAGTTGCCTCTGTCCTATTTGGTTGTCATGACTCAGACTCGATTTGATAGAAGTGGATAGCTTGCACTGTAAAAGCTGACAAAAGTGCTTCCTTTCTTTTCTGCTAGTTGCTTTCTGGCAATTTAATAAACTTGTCTCACCACAGAAGCCTCTCTCCTTCTCATCTCAAATTCATCATGAACCTGATCTTTTATTTCATAGGAACGGGATTCTGATTTACTGTGTTAGTTCCATGATTGAGCTTGGCTTCACAGTGAAAGATTCACAAGCATGGTGGCTTAAATGATATTAAAGTTTAATGATTTTTCAATCAAGAGAAGTCCCCGAAGGATAATAAGGCAAGTGCTTGTTTTAAGGTGAGCCATCAAGTTCCTAACAAGCTGGACCTCCGTGAGATGGGTTGACACAGTGACTGCAACAATGGCCTCAAACATAGCAACAATTAAAACATGGTGCTCGCTTCCACCACCCTCCTTCCCCATCTTTACGGCTGCTATGTGTTGCATCTGGCTCAACCACACCAAACTAGGACAAAAACCAAACGAACAAAATGCCATTTGATATTATTGAGAAGACTCTGAAAGAGGGCAGAAACTAAAGATTATCCAACCCTAAAAGATCCCCATATTGGGCTATAACTGTATTTATGTCACCTCCTTTCTGGTGTGAGTATTTTTCCATCCATAAACTGTGACATGTAAAGCTAAACTAGAAAGTGAAGTCTCATTGTTTGAGATATCAATGGAACTATCAAATATTTGTAGTATCTGACAATGAAGAGAACTTGTCAATCTGAAGGAAATACAGAAGAGAGGAACTCTAAAATATGCATTACAATGTTTAGCAGATATTTGCCTGGAATTGTGCATGCTTACAGATGAGACAAGGTGCTAGTCAAGAACAACTGGAAAAATGTAATAACTGAAAAAAATGTGATACCTGAGCAGATATTTCATTTATCTATCACAACAGGGGAAATTAAGTTAGGAAGAAATTCAGCCAAGTCAAGGTTCAGCAGTATGCCATTCTGTTGTACATAGAGTCACTATGAATTAAAACACACTCTAAGGAACTTAATAATAACAAGTCATAGGGGTTAGCAGACCCTATAAATTCTCACTGAAATCTTAGAAAAGTCATCTCATAAGAATAAAAATGTTGCTTCAGCACTAAGGCAAACACTAAGGCAAACATATACAATAATACAGATTCACATGTACGTAATGCATATGTACTTTCATAAGTAAATAATGATCAGGCAGAAATATAATTGCCTGTTAGAAAAAAATATGAAAACATTTAAGTAGCCTTTAGAGTCTCTGCAATTCAGTAATATTATATCATTTACAATTTTAAATATATATAAAATACAGTGATTATTCAACTTAAAAATTATGATACATTTCAGTAGAACAATCAGTCAATGAAAATGGACTCCCCAAAGGTCAAAGTTTTAGATTCAGAAGACAAAGCCTTTCAAATCATTCAAGGGCAAAATGTTAATACACAAACAATTGGAGACTTTCATTATAAAAGTAAATAGCATATGAGGAAGTTAGATAACTTTTGAAAGAGGAAAGTATGTAATTTGATATGACAAATATATTGAATGGGTTAAACATGAGATAAATTAGAACAGAAATTTTATGTTTGTAGACATTACCCAACATGAATAACACAAAAAGGAAAGAGTAAATGAGTGAGAAGGCAGCTGGCAGAAGAACTGGTGAGGCTCTATTAGGCTATATCAAGTTCTGTAGCATGCAAGCACTTGCATGCTACAAGGAAAGTTGAAAAAGAATGAGGCACAATCATTTAAAAATAAAATACCAGTTCCAAATTGCTCAAAATTAGAAACAACAAAAGACATAATTTCAAAGAGGCACAGTAAACCTGAAGCATAGCAAAGCAAAGAAACCAAAAAGACACACAACAAAGCTAATTTTATGCAATGATTGAAAACCAAGAAAATAAAACATTTACATAAATCAGTCAGTAAAAGGACACATTACCTCTGAAAAACAATGATAAAATTGATAACTGAGTTCTTTGCTGAAATAACTGAGGTTCAAGTTCATGAAATTGCATTTTGAACGTGTTGAAAAGAAAAGTTCTCATCCAAGAATTATATCCTCAGTAAAATAGCTTCCTAAAATAAGAGTAAATTGAAGATAGTCTCTGGAAAGCAATATGTAAGAAATTTTATGCTCAGCTGAACACACTACAATAACAGAAAGATTAAGAAAAATGATGCACACTAAAGATATGAAGTATCAAATGAAAATAAAAATTTATATCTAAAAATAATGACTACATAGAGGTAAATTTTTTGATACATAAACACGTGCTATGATTTTATTCTTTTCTTAATGTTTTATAAAATAGAACCATGTAAGAGTAAAAATTATGAGAAAGACGTTCTTCTGAATTTGTTCATTCTCAAAGCTCCCATAAAGATGACAATAGCAGGCAATGATAGAAGACTTTCATGGCCTGTGAAACAAAACAAAACAAAAATAAATAGAAATAAAAAAAGGAAAATTTCGGATAACCCGAAGAATCTCTAAAATCTAGAATTCTTAAAAAAATATCCACAATTTCAGGAATTTAATTAAGCATTGCGGTTTTGGTTGGCTTCTACTTTGCCATGCACTGTATCTTTATTTAGAGAATGGGTCTCTCCTGAAAACATGTCCAAAGTGCATGGCACAAAGTCTTATCTTCACCACCAAGGAGCATTCTGGCTGTTTCTTCTTTGATAGATTATATTAAATCTTCAATTCTGCTAAGAAGTAAGTGTGTGGTCCTGAGCAAAAATTTCAAATTCTTGGTGCATAACTTTCCTCATTTATAAAATAGGTAGATTGTTGTTGTTGTTGTTTATAGGTACCATCAAGTCATCTCTGACTCGTGATGATCTTATGCAAAACAGAACAGCTACTACTCTGACCGGTGTCACCCTCACAATGGTTCTTATGTTTGAATCCTTTGTTTAAGGCATTGTGTCAATCTGTCTTGTGGAGATGCTACTTTTTCACTACCCTTCTCCTCTCCTAAGCACATTGTACTTCTCCAAGGGTGGATATCTCCTGACAACCTGTCCAAAATACATGATATGAAATCTTACCATCCTTGGCTCTAAGGAGAATTCTGGTTGCATTTCTTCCATGATAGATCTGTTTGTTCTTTTTGGCAGTCTTTGGTATTTTCACCTACACTATAGTGCAAACGCATTGATTTTTCTTCAGTCTTCCTTAGTCAATACCCAACTTTCACATGCATATGAGGTAATGAAGAATACCATGACTTGGGCATTCTTCATGAGTTGCACCTCAGTCCTCAGGGTAAACTCCTTGCTTTTCAAGACTCTGAAGTGGTCTTGTGTAGCAGATTTACCCAGTGTAATGTGTCATTTGAGCTCTTGATTACTGATACCAAGAGCATTGGTTCCACAATCAATCAAACAAGATTAAATTATTTTCTCCATTGATCATGATATTACCTATTGATCCAGTTGGGAGGATTTTGGCATTCTTTGCATAGATTCGTAAACCATACAGAAGTCTGCAATCCTTGATCATCATCACACAAGTCCTCTTTGCTTTCAGCATGCATATTGCATGTTGTTAATGAGCTTTTCTCCAATCCTGATGCCACAGTTTTCTTATATAATCCAGCATCTTTGATGATTTTCTCAGCATACAGATTGAATAAGTATGGTACTATATAATAAGTAACATTCTTTCTGTCAACACTTTAAAGAGGTCTTGTGCAGCAGCTCTACCCAATGTAATATATAAATTAGCTAAATAATATTGAGTTTCTAATTTTATATTCTGAGATGCAATGAATTTCCATTAGAAAAGTTATTTTCTATGGGTGCCACCTGAAGAAAAATAGCTTTCTGAATATTCTTCCTGTTTGTTTCATGTAGCAAGATAATCAGAGATGTTTCTAAGCATGATTCAAAGTAATTAAAAGTATTTCTAATTCATCATAATTACAATAGAACCCCAGTTCACAAAGATCATAGTGATATATTTCAATATAAAGTATATCCATATTTCCACTGAGTGCCCCAAATCAGTATGCTAAGCACATCTGGATAAAGTTTAATGCAGGGATCTCTCATACATATGCCACACTACTATGCCTTTTCTGTGTCTATAAGGAAAACATGAAATTATAAACACAAGGACCCATATTCACTATATTGAAATAATTTAGCTTTGCATGATGGGGGGCATGTAATGATTAAGAAGCAGTGAGCATTGAGTGAAACAAACTTAGTTTTCAATTCCACACTCTCTTCCTGTACCTTCAAGAAATCATTAGTCCAGTTACTGTTTCTGAAGGTTTATCTAGTTTGACTTTCATGTATCTAGCTTGACTTTCATGTATCCAGCTTGACTGTCATGTACATCTAGCTTGACTTTCATGTATCTAGCTTGACTTTCATGTACAGAACATTCTTGAATATACAAATGAACATATGCAAAGGTAGCAAGATTAATGAGCTAAAACAAATAACAATCTTAATTGTAAGGAAAGAAAATATTAAAGAATGAGTGGATTTATTAGTGCCATATTGTACTCTGGATTTATCGTCCTTTCCATGTACCCCTTCTGAGAGGGACTGTCCAATTAACTTGCAGATGAGTTTGGGATCTCTATTGCTTCCATGCTCCTTCACATCAAGTTGGTTGTATGTTTTTGAACTTCTGATACCTCTTCTGTGGACACCCCTGGATCAAACAGGCTTGTGTGCTTCTTCCATGTGGGTTTTGCTTCTTCCCTGCTAGAAAATCACTTATTTAATAAAAAAGCCTTTAAGATACTAGACAATTTATCTTTTCATATCCAGGCACCATCAGCTTTTTTTTGCCACATTTGTGTATGCATCCATTTTGTCTTTGTGTCAGGAAGGTAAGTGTCATACAATGCCACATAATTAGAACAAATTATTTTTGTCCTGAAGCAGGATTCAAGTAGAAGTTTAAAGTTTATCTGTTTCCTTGTTAAATACATATGTGCATATATAGATGCATACATATAGATTATTTTTCCCTCTACCCAAATCATTTTTATCCATTATTATGATTTCTGTCCTCTCAGATAGAATTCAAGTATTCAAATACATCATGCAAAACTACTCACCACTCGGGCTGAGCCCCGGTGGCGTAGTGGTTGTACGCGGGACTGCGGCCCACTGGGATGGAGGTTCAATTCCAGCTCCCAGGAGCAAAGGCTGGGTCTCCTACTCCCACCACCAGGGCAGTGATGCCTAAAAAAAAAAAAAAAAAAACTACTCACCCCTCATGGTCAATTTTAGAAGGTGCTATAATCTCAGGTGCTATAATCTCAAGCAAGTTTTTTTTTTAATAGTTATAAATACATAGAACAGAATCTTCACAAAATCATTGGGGAACTGAGTGTTGGGCATGGAATTTAGGAATATTTTTATAATAAAATTTAATATGAAAAATCAGGTTCAAATGTCAAGTATATATGAGCCCCTAGTAAAAGCACCCAATTATAAAGTATTTGAAAGAACTTGAAAATTTTTCTTCTAGATATAAATTAATCAGGCATTGTAAAATTTTATGTATATTTTACACACCTAATCAATAATATGATTTAGACATTAGTATATGTGTTTCAAGTATAATGTTGATTGTTAGTTATGAAAGTTGATTTTAATCATGTTTATGAGATTCTTTTTAGAGGTGTGTATTTAAAAGAACAACCTATATGATACGAGACATTAGAATACTCACATTGTATATTTTATGATCATGTTATATTTCTAATGATTATGAAAAAATTAAATGCCATGATTACTTATTTCTCATAGGCTTTATTAGAGATTAACAGATTTCTGTGCACTCATGTCTCCCCGCCATGTGTCAGGACCCAGTCTGGTGCAGAGTACCTCTCATCCCAGGAAACAGGGCATGGCTGGAAAGGGGGCCACCACATCACCCATCACACACCGCACATTCGTGGGGAGCCTGGTACTAAGCTATTCATAGAAGATCTGCTTCTAAGTCCAGGTTTCATATATAGCAGAACAGTTCCCTTGCTGCAATCTATTGATTGAAAGTCAGCCCTCGACAATAGGTATACATTTTTTTCAAAAGGAAAAAAAAAGTAAAAGAAATTAGCAGATTATTTTAAAGTGATTTTTCAATAACTTCTTTGCTAAAACACTCATTATGAACTGTAATCTCAAAACAGTGGTCTTTGTTTTATAGTTATAACTTAAGACTTTGGGGCACTACCTATAGGGTGAATTTTCAGACTTTTTTTTCTCTTAATTTTATTGAGGGGTCTTACAGTTCTTATAAAATTCTACACATCAATTGTTTTGAGCATATTTGTACATATGTTACCGCCATCATTTTCTAAACATTTCCTTTTTGGTTGAACCCTTCAGATCAGATTCTCTCTTCCCCCTCCCCCTCCCTCTTCCTTTCCTCCCCTCATGACCCCTTGATAACTCATAACTTATTATTGCTTTCATGTCTTAAACTGATCACACTCTTCTTCCAAATTTTCTGTTGTCCATCCCCCCTGGATGGGGGAGGCAGGCACTTGCTCAGGTTTTTTTTAATGACTCATTTTATTGGGGACTCATACACCTCCTAAACTATCACAATCAATACATACATCAATTGTATGCAGAACACATTTGCACAACTGCCATGATCATTCTTGAAACATCCTCATAGGCCCCCAGTACCATCTCCCCATATTTCCTCTCCTTCTCTACTGCCCCCCTCCCCACATGAACCCTTAACAATTTACAAATGGTCATTGTTTTGTCACCGTGCACTGTCGGATGTGTCCCTTCACCCATAGGAGGTCATATGTAGACCCCATAATAGATTCTCCCTTTCTACTTCACGTTTCCTCCACCCTCCTGGCATCATCACTCTCACCCCTAGTCCTGAAAAGAACATCTGTCTGAAATTACCCTTGTTTCTGACTTCAGTGTACACTTCCTTGTCTAGCTGGATTTGTCAGGTAGAATTGGGATCATGATAGTGGGTGGGAGGAAGCATTTAAGAGCTAGAGGAACACTGCATATTTCACTGTTGTTACACTGTACCTTGACTGGCTCATCTCCTCTCTTCAACCTCTCTGGGGTTATAGACTCTTATAATTCAATAATTTATGAGACAGTGATGGTCAAGGTGTTCTAACTATAAAGTCTCTGCCGATTTTTGCAGGAATGATTCACTTAGATACAATACAAGGGTCAATTTTGGTATTACTAAATTAGGATGAGATTATCTTTTCATGGGAAATCTTTATGCAAGTTGAGAAAAATGTAATTTTTGGTGAATAATTGCTTTCATCAATGGATATGAGTGTGCATCAGGAAGTTACACTGAGATTTTTCCATTTCACTTTTTTTTAATATGATTTTTTCACTCACTGTTCAAAAAGAGTTCATCCTTTTAAAACTTCACCAGTTCTCTCTAGGACTATGAAAAAAATTAAATTATGGGATAGCCCATGTTATCTATAAATTTCTCCAACAAAATCTAACTTCTAGCATTTTTGCCTTGCCTCAACCTTAGCCACTGCCACAGTTCGTAAACATTCCATTGCCTTTTATAGATGTGAGACACAACTGATTAGAAACTCCTGGTGTTTTTTTGTTGTTGTTGTCACTTTTAAACCCAAAATCTAAGCCACCTCCTCAATAAAAAAAGAAGAGTGAGAGAAACTCAAAATAAGTAGTAGAAGAAAAGAAAGTTGAGAGTAGATCTAAAGTAGAGAACAACAATAAAATTGATATAAATGTAATTTGTTGCTTTGAAAATATTGATGAACCAAATAAATCTTTAACAAGATTGGTCAGGAATAGAGGAATATATGCAATTTACCCACATGAATAAATAAGAGCTTATTACAGGTTTTATAAACATTGAAAGGATAATTTTGAGACTATTAAGAGTCATTTTATTCAAATAAAATTTTAATTTTATAATATACCATCAATTGCTAGGTGAATAAATTTCCTGAGATTAGAAATTGCCAAAAGCCAACCGAAAAATAAATTCAAAATGAACGGATTTTTGCCAGAAGAACTGGCACAATGCCATTTAAAATGTTTCAGCAAGCTGAGGAAGTACTAGAAGCACTCACTTATCTATAACAGGAAATTTGGAAGACAGTACTTCACCAACTGACTGGCAGATATCCAAATTTATACGCATTTTAAATAAAGGTGACCTAACTACACAAATCATCGAGCACTATCACTAATATCAAAAAGCAACAAGGGTTGCAGCAGTAAATCGACAGGGAGCTGCCAGATATTAGCGTTCAGTTCTGAGGAGAACAAGGAGCAAGGGTTGCACTGCTGATGTCAGATAGGTCTGGACTGAAAACAAAGAATGCAAGAAAGATGTTTACTTGTGTTTATTCACTATGTAAACTCATCCGAGGATGCGGAAAACAAACTATGGAGAGCTTGAGATGAATGGGAATTCAAGAATACTTCACTGTGTTCATGTGGACATTGTACAAGCAGCAAGGGGCAGTTCTGGAAACAGAAAAGAGGGATTCTGTTTGATTTAGAAGCAGGACAGAGAGGCACCAGACCATATTGTCACCTCAGACCATATTGTTCAACCTCTGTGCTGAACATATCATCAGAATAGCTGGATTGTTTGAAGAAGAATATGACATCAGGATTGGAGGAAGGCTTCTTAATGACTTAGAATATGTAGACACAACCCTGCTTGCTGAAATTGTGGGTCTGGCTCAAGTTATAGTATTTTGAATTGTCTCACATGTGTGTCAAAGTTGGACATTGACTACAGGAAATTGGAGATATTATTCAAATTCATGTTCCTTTAAATTATGGTGCTGGTGAAGAATATTGAAACTACTAAGGACTTGAACAATCTATCTTACAAGAAATACAGCCAAAAGGCTCTTTAGAGTCAATGATGGGGAAACACTGTCTCATGCATTTTGGACATATTTTCAAGAGAGACCCGTCCTCCCTGAAGAAGGACATTATACTTAGTAGAATAAAGATGCAGTGAAAAGATGGACGGCCCTGGAGAAGATGAACTGACACAGTATAGCTGTAACACAAGGCTCAGACATAAGAACAATTGACAGTGTGACATTTGTGTGGGCAGTATATTGCTCCGCTGTCCATGTATTCATTGCTCTGTACAACATATGTACATCTGTTTTGCATATGCTGTAAAACATATGTACAGACTCTTAGAGTCTGAACCAACTCAGTGGCATTATAGAAGAAGTTTTTTGTCAGCTATCTAAATAAAAAATATTACTTAAATTTTTACTACAGAAAATATCTAGGCTCAAGTTATATCATTACCCTATTATATGGAACGGTTCAGTATGAAATTATATAAATCATACAAAAATTCTTAGAAAATAAAGGATGGATGAGGGCTAAGCCCCAGTAGCATAGTGGTTGTGAGCGGGGCTGCGGCCCACAAGGTGGACGTTTCAAATCCAGCAGCAGCTCTCCAGGAGCAAGGTTGCATCTCCCACTCCCACCAGGGAGCAGTGATGCCCCCCCCGCAAAAAAATAAGGGATGGATGTTTTTCAGCTCATTCTCTGAAGCCAGGATATCTCTGTTTAAATCTCTTTATAGATCTATTTATACATAGATTTATATCTGCTCCACATTTATGAACAGTTTTGCTATCAGGAAAAAGAAAAACATATATTCAAAGATATATATAAGAAAGAAAGAAAAAACATATATTCAAGTTGGAATCACAATCTTTTGTGTTTAATCCACAAAAGGCTACTCGAAATAATAAAGAAATTCAGCAAAGTTTCAGGCAGCAAAAACTGAATTGTGATATAAAATATTAGTAAGACAATTAGAACATTAAAATAAAATATCAGACATTTCTAACCCACCTTCATAGGGAAAATATTGGATGCAAAAGAACAAGGAGTGGTCAGTAGAACACATGCTAATGTGTTGCTTGGCTCCCCAATTTGTGCCTGGTATGTGTCTAACTGACAGATGAAGGCAGTGATTTCTGAAATGGGTGATACCACCCATTGAAGGAAACCAAACTATCCAGAGGGTCTGTGAGGCAGCTATCTACACTTTATCCTGGATTATTAGCCAAAGTGTTTAATTGTCAGGGCATGCTGAGTACTATTTTATTTTTCTGAAATGGGGGCAGTAGGCCATGTAAGGTTCTGACTCTATTGTGTCCTTTTAACTCGTGAAATTTGGCTTAGTTCCTGATGACCCAAGTTAGAAAATTGCTCCATAGACAATTCACAAGTAAACTCTTTTGCTGAAGGAGGAGGCTTTTTAGCCTTAGAGATCTGATGCAGCCCTGAGTGGCTGGGATTCCAGAAAGATGAATCATATGGACAGTTCATAGCAAAGCAAAACACAGGGATTTAATTCGAGCTTTTTATTGTTCATTTACCATTAAAGGAGAAAAAATATACTGGCAACTGACACCTCAAATTAGGTGGCTAAAGCTGGAAGGAAATGGAATTCATAATTACCATATTTTTATTCAAATAATACTCATTATACATTTTTGCCACTGCCTTCTTCCTCCATGAAGTGCTTTGTATATGTCCTATACTGAAAATTTTTTAAGCTTATGAAAATACTTTGTGAGGGAGAGTTAATTGGCATAAATGTATAAAATATATGTCATTTTCATAAAATATGGTAAAGTGATAAATAAAATAGCTGCTAGTTTTTATTCTACACATAGAATTATAAGCACAGACTGACACTATAAATATTCTTCAAAAATGATGAAACAAGAACAAAAAATATTGCCAACAAGCCTACACTAAAAATGTCTGTTTACATGTGTGTATATATATATACACATATAATTAATTTTTATGACAAATATTTTCTATGCAAGGGAGTTTTATCCAATAGAGATGTGAGAACTTCTACTTATAAATAGCAAGCCTCACCAAAATATGTTCCTTCCCACATATGTTTCTACGAAGCCTTTCTGCAGGAAGATAATGGGCACCAGAGCAACTCAGCAAGTTATATCTTGAAAGTTCTTTTTCAAAGTGCCTGGCCAACCCAAGGGTTGGAACCTATAGGGAGGTGCTGAGCTGAGGGCGCTCAGCTCCATCCAGGGGCCTTCAGAATCTGACCAGGGAAGGTGTACAAAGAGATCTGAATGCCCAGAGGCAGCCAATGTTGCAGGTGTAGACTTACAAACCCTGAGCCCTGGTGTTCAGTGGTCATGCGGGAGGCTGCGACCGGCCTTGTCAGCCGTTCGTAAACACCAGCAGTCTCACAGAAGAAAGATTCTCCCAAACAGCTGCAGTCTCGGGAACCTACCATGGATCACTCACTATGCATCAATGTTGACTCGCATGTAGAATACTGAGGTTACAGGCAATTAAGGGGAGTCAGCGCAGGGTGGTGTAGTAGATTATGCATTGGGCTCCTAGTTGCAAGGTCAGTGGTTTGAAACCACCAGCCACTCTGTTTTGGAAAGATAAAGGGGTTCTAGTCCTCTCCAGAGTTCCTTGGAAATCCACTAGGCGCAGTTCTTCATTTTCCTTATGGGGTTACTTTGAGCAGGAATCAACTTGATGGCAGTGAGTTATGTTTGGCTTGGTGAGAGCAATGGGTGGGGGGTTAGCTTGATATAGGTGTACTGAATATATACAAACACACACACTCTATTTAACATGGTATTTTTCACAACGTCCAAATCAAATAACACCTTATTTCATAGAACATATGTGGGTACCAAGTGACTGACTTGCACTTATCATCATAAAGTGTCCGATAAGTTACCACAATTGCTCTGTGCAGACCGGAATGCAGTATTTTGAATATATTGCATATTCTTCTCTGACCCAATAGCTTTCATTTTCTGAAGGTCTTTGGACTAACATTTTCTGATTCCAAAGTGAGATTTTTTACTAGCTGTAGCGGTCATGTACTTGTGTGTCAATTTCATGATTGGGAGTCTAGGAGTGGAGTCTAGCCTGTCAATCTGGAGAAAGCCAATGAGTACCTAATGAGGCCTCTGTGTGGGCATGGCTTTCTCCTGAGAATTCTGAAAAGTCTCGCGGTATTTTCCAATTGGAGAAGAGAGACTTGACTGAGTCTCTGAGATGACGAACTACTGACAAGATGAGATGACAGAATGCTGATTGATCCTGATTCTTGGAGAATCGAGGAACTGAAGGAGAAGTCACAGGGGCTTTCCCTGATAGAAGCGACCTCTGGGGCCAGAGAAGCCACACAGAGACCCCTACCAGTGCTGAGATGCTCCACTGCCAATGGATACGACTGATGAACCCTGAACCCTGGAAACGAGGAGCCATAGGGAAACTCCTGTCAGTGCCAGGACTCACGTGCTTCATGAGTCGGAAGGAGACTTTACAAACTGGCATCGGGCATGTGGGCTAATATCAGACTTAAGACTTTGGACTGGACTGGGTTGGGATGCCTTTTCAATGTTCCTTTCCTCTTGTATATAAACCTTTCCCTTATATACATATGTGTGTTTATGAATTTGTTTCTCTAGCCTGCCCAGACTAACACACTAGCATTATACCTTTATGGTCTATTATTATGTTTTTAATCTCCCTTCTTTTTCTCCTCTTCTCTTCTCTCTCTCTCTCTCTCTCTCTCTTTCCCAGATACCCTCAATTTATTTTCAAAAAGGTTCATGTGTTTAGATAAAGTTACCTTTTTTAAAAATAATTTTATTGGGGACTTGTGCATCACTTCTCACAATCTGTACATACATGTTTTGTGCCGAGTACACTATTTCTTTCTTTTAAGCAATTTGAAAAACCGATCGCATGCATCAAAACTTCAATATGTGGAAAACTCACCCAAAGGCTTTCTGATTGAAGACTACCCCTGGCATCCCAGCATAGTTCTTTAGGTGCTTTGGAGGAACCTGCAGGGCTCCCTGCTACCCAGCCTCTAAACTCTGCTGTTGGAGAAGTGACTCCTTACACACACACACACACACACACACACACACACACACATACACGCATGCACACACACACACATTGCTGTTAAGTGCCATCGAGTTGGTTCCTACCCATAATCCCCTACGCCCAACAGATCTCAACACTGCCCATCCTCACTGTAGTTTCAGTGCTTGAGTCCACGTTTGCAGCTTCGGTGGCAGTCCGTCTCCTGGAGGACCTTCCTTTCCTTCACTCACCCCATTCTTTACCAAACAAATATGATGTCCTTCTCCAGAAACTGGTCTCTTCGGAAAGCATGTCCAGAAATATGTCAGGCAAAGTTTCGCAATCCTTGCCTCTTCTTAGGAGCATTCTGACCATACATTTTCCATTTAGAATCTGGTACTTTAATTGTTCTTCTCCAGCACCACCATTCAAATATATCTTTTACTTTCCTTTTTGATTTTCTTTATTCAGTGTCCAAATCCCACATGCATATGAGGCCACTGACTACACCATGGCTGGGGTCAGTTCCTACCTTGTCCTTCGAGGAGCATCCTTGCTCTTCAATATTCTAATTAAGTCTCCTGCAGTAGACCTAGTCATATTTTTGCATGATATTATCTAATATTATTCTTCTGAGAAATATTAGGAATATTAAAAATTAATGAGAGACATGGGGTTCCCAGGAAAATGAAAAGCAGAAAGAGAAATTACTAGTATAGTAACAAAGAATAAATTAGTGGGAATACAATATTCAATGTTCTGGTATTTGATTTATATATAGACTTCACTTTATGGAATGAATCAGGTGGATGAGATCTAATAGAAAGGGAATGGAAGAGCTTGCAATGAAAAGACTTTGTTTGCTTGAGGTAGCCCCCTAACCTATGGCCCTAGGAGAGCAAAACATCTGAATCTCAAAGTCCTTGTCTCCAGACCTGGGGCTAGAGACATTCCACCTTAGTGCACAGTTCAAAAAAGAATTACATGAGACAATACATCTGGGAGTCATTTGTAATAAACTGTTCCAGAGAGCATGATCAACATTTCAGTACAATATAGATATCTCATTCTCATGTTATACACCCAAGACACTTGTAAGCCAGACAAGGGTCGTATCTCATTTTATTTTGATATTGCTTTAAAAAATGAAAGTTAAGTTCAGTAGCATATTTAGAATTAATAAATTCATTAAAAAGAAAATACCCAACACAAAGTGATAATAGAGACGTAAGAACCCTTAGCCCTGACGATAGCCCAGATTTGAATCACACTCTTTCTTTTTTGCCACGCGATTGATCTGCAATATTGAGACATGTCTGAGGTTACTCCTTAACTGGTAGAAATGGCCAACATTCTCTGAGAATGATTTATAAACAAACTGTGGCCTGTTCTGAAACTGGGGCAACTGCTATCTTAGGCTTCATCTGCTTAGTACTTTACGTCTGGTCCTGATGTCTGTGTTCATGCATAAAAGATTGGCTCTGGGCCTTCTGAATGCCAATACATGCGGATGGGCGGCCTCAGGTCCTTAACCACAAATGTGAATGCTGAAAATGATAATTTTTTTTGTGACTAGATACAACTGAAATTGAAAACAGCAGGAAGGTATAAACAAGATAGGTTTACTTTTTCTCTTTTCCCCTTACCTTTAAGAATGAGAGTTTTGAAATGCAAATGAAAAAGCTTAAGGGAATGTTTCAGATTGAAAGGGTAGAAATTGGCTCTCCTAAGTTTTGGAGTGATTCATCTTTGGTAAGATGCACTGGACCCTGTCTTAAAACAAGGCTCAGAGAAATCTAGAGCAATATAAGTGTGCTTTAAAGAAAATAACTTCTCAAAGGTCAGTTGCAGTTTTTAAATATTTTCAAAAGAAGTGATTGAAATATTTTATTATCTTTTAAAAAGTATGAACTTCAATGAATATTTCATTGCAGATTAATAAATAGAATCAATTCTTTTTTTTGGGGGGCGGGCATCATTGCTCTGTGGCGGTGGGAGTAGGAAGCCCAGTCCCACTGCTGGAATTGAACCTCCATCCCAGTGGGCCGCAGTCCCGCGGACAACCACTACGCCACCGGGGCTCAGACCTAGATGTCAATTCTTTGTGTTGAATTCTAATATTGTCTATGCATTCAGCCCAAATATGTGAGAAGGTTACTGAGCAATTTAGAAATTTCCAGATGCAATATGCGTTATCACATACAGGATGCCTCTTACCTTTTCTGCAAAACTAGTAACACTTGCTTTGGTGTTCTCCTTATCCATGCTCTGATAGACTGTTGATTGTTAAGAATTACATGACATGATAATTGTAATAAAAGCAAGTGAAAAAGTTCAATATTTGCTGTCAATTTTTTTTTCAAATTTGAAATACTTCTTCAGCCTATGATTATTGAATAATTCTTTTTTTGAATAATTCTTTCATGATATGATGCTCAATTAAGAACTTTCCTTTGAACTTAGAAAAATATCATTATGTAGTACTTTGTCTCTGTGGCTCTAACTTCAAAAGTTAAGTCTGTTACAAAAAGATAAAGGTCAAAATGAGTGTCAGGTTCTGTCAATGTAACATTTCAATGTATTGCAATTGGCCCTCAGTCAAATACCTGGTTTTTATTAACTTGAAATTACAAAAATAGATAAATAAAATAAGAATGGTACCATAAACATGTAAGATTTAAGTCCCATCTAGTTTGCCTTAAGCATTTACCTTTGAGGTCATCCAGGGGCTAATGTCAGGAAATCCCTTCCTAAAGGCCTACACAACGTGCTTTCATTTGATGCAATTTTGAAGCTATTTTGTCAACAGTTCCTGATGATAAATTGCATTGCTTTTAAACCAATTTAAAAAAACAATTTTCCACCATTTGCCTTTCCCATTTGTTTTAACTGACAAATGAATAATTTTGATTTTTTGAATTATATTATTGAAATTTCTGTGTATTGTAAGTTGGTGTTTGACTATACTGGTTATTTCCTTTTCTGAGGTTGAGATCAGTCATCATTTTAATATCACCTGACACTAGCAACGTTCTTTTTGGATTAAATTTACAGTACAGGTTTGGTTCCCATAAAGTCATATATAATTGCAGAAATTCTTAAATGCTTTCTCTATGACTCAAATTAGTGAATCAGATCACCACTGGAGAAAATCTGTTTCAAAATTGTATGTAAGGAATGATTCCCTTCATTTATATTGTGCTTTTCATTCAATGAGACATCATTTCTTTGCTTTCCTCATATTGAGAACATATTTTAAAAGTATTAGAAACCCATGTTTTCAGTCTTTCTTTAGGCATGTTTTCAAATAACTATATAGGATAAAATTCTAGAATGGTATATTACCTGGCATGTTAAAAAGTGAACGTTTTCACGTTTCAAATGACCTTGTATGTTAGTAAACACTTTAAGTCCACCTTGGTTTCACTTTGTGTCCACTTAGACCATTATTTAAATCCAAGGGTTCAAGAACCAGGGGATTGCAGGGTGGGGAGGGAGGTTAAGACTGTGAACCTTCTCTTGCATTTTAAAATTTTATTTTGTTATTTAAAGAAACACATTCTATATCATTGTAGAGCGCAGTCCGTTCCATAAATGAAATCAGTAAAAATATCCCATTAAGCCTCTTAAAAATATACTTCTCTGTGACTTTATTTTCTCTCCCTCCTTTTGCCCACCTCTATTATTTCCTATCCTGCCCCTCTGCCTGCCCTGCCCTATCCCTGGCTTCCTCGACATCTTCAAAGTCTTACTTTTCATGGTGGAGACAACTTTTCTTTTTCTTTGTTTTTCTTCATAATAGTGGTGTCATTAAATATTTATCTCCATAAGATTGACTGACTTTGCTAAGCATGGAGTTCTATAGTCTTGTCCATGCCTGGCAAGGTTTGAGAGTACTCGTTGCTATTGTTTTGCCTGATGTATAATCTCCCATTGCATGCATGTATCAGTGTTTGTTTATGCATTCCTCTATAATCAGAGTGTTGGGTCAATTCCTTGTTTTGCTATAATGGAAATTACTGCAATTAACTAGGTGTCTGTGTTGTGTTCACTACTTTTAAATTATGTACCCCAGGATACTGGAATTCTTGAATTAGAGAAGCCCTGAAACATAATCTAGCAGGGGGGATTACAAAGCCAATGCCAGGCAAGGCAGGGATATTTTTCGTTTGAAGTGCCTGGGTGTAAGAAAATTGAGTGTAAAGGAAGGGCTTATTGGAGCTCATGACTGGAGAGCACTCTTGAAATTAAACAAAACACACAGCATCTTTAATCCATCAGTTACCAATATGACATTACAGAATCAAATTAAATCCTGGCAATCGTTGTAGATAGTAATTGAAGTACAGAGGGGAGATCTAAATTACACCCTAAGGTCACACTATTTTTAGTGCCATAATCCAGGTAAGTCTCCTGATCAACATCGGTGTATGTGTAACTGAGTAAGAGAAGGGAAGGTTATTGACATATACATGTACTTATTGTATACTCATTCTTGTGGCATGACATGGGTGCTGAAGAAGATGAATTATCTCCTGGTTTAAAATATGAAAGTGATTAAAGCAGAATGTATTGAATTGCTTTATAAAGTAGCCCTCAAGATCTAGTGAGATTTCTTCTTTGCTGAATGGAGCATAGTCTTAATTTTCTTACTTGTAAATGCAGGCATACTATTGCCCTATTTTCCATTGGAATGGGACACCAAACTCACTGCCATCAAGTCAATTCTGACTTCACGGCAGCACTGTAGGAAAAGGTGGAAGTGTCCCTGGTGAGTCTATGAGACTGGAACTGTGAATGGGGCCAGAAAGCCTTATCTTCTCTCATACAGCAGCTGGTGCCTTGAATTGCTCACCTAGCAGTTAGCAGCCTGATGCTAAAACACTAGGCCACCAATGTTCCTGCCATTGGAATGAAAGTGGTGATTATTAAAGAATAAAAAGATTGCAAAGCCTTTTTAGAGAAAATGAGCCATCAGTCCAGTATAAATTAGATGTGGTTTATTGTAAAAGGTAACATTTAGAATTTCTGACATATATAGAAGTTCACAGAATTGTATAAAATATACACTGCAAAAATAGTTTCTATGTTTCATTTATTTTAGTGAAGATATTAACTAAAGCTGCCTGAGTCATTTGCTTTAACCTAAGTCAGGCCTTTAAGATTGAGCTAAAAATCTAAACTGCTTGGAAAATAGTGTTTAAATATACGGTTATTTTGTTAATGTTACCTTCCATGTGCATACTTACATAAGGTGATCATCTGGGACACTGTTTTCTTTAGAAAACCTCCAATTTTCTGTATCGTTCCAATTCTAGTATATGTGCCGCCGAAGCAAACACAAAACCTCCAATTTTCTATTTAGTAAAACAAACCACTTAAAGAGAATGCCTCAACTATTAAAATTTTACAAAGGTTAAAAATAAAATGAAAAAAGAGCTGTGATCACCTGGCAATAAACTACATTGAACATTCACTTTGATGAAACTTGATGAACCTAAAAAACTAGCTACCTTACCTCAGTTTGCTCTTAAAATCACCCGAGACTAAGAAGAGAGACGAAGTTGTGTTTTAATTACATTAAAGAAATGACAAGTCAGGAAACACAATCAATCCCAGGATGTTCAGATCTGCTTTCATAGTTTAAATGAAGGAAGGTCATGTTCTCAAATAACAGTGTCTTTCACATGTTGACATAGGTCCTGAATCTTCAAAGATCGAATTCCAAAGCTATGTAGAGAATGCCGGGGATAAAGGTAAAAGAAAAAGTGTTCTGGGCTAACTTCTCTTCCTTACGTAAAGTTGATTTGTCGAAATCTACGCCTTCGCCATGTAAAATGAAGTGTCCTGCTGATCTTAGCGGACTGCAGAGTGATGAGGTGCTAGCACATCCTCTCATTATTATGGCAAATTGTGAGCAACACATTGCTATTTTATTTCTCCTGACATGACCAGTTGGCTAGTGCTGACACCACTTGTGACTGCTGCTTCATACCCACTTGTCTGAAGCGCAACATGAGTTTAGGAGGGACCGTGGTTTCAGCTCAAAATTCTTATTGCTTCTTTTCTCAAAGTCATATTTAGCATTTGTTTTCTGAGGAGGAGTTTCTCTCTTAAGTCATGCTGAATCAACATGCATATGGTGTTTTTTGTTTTGTGTTTCTTGAATAAAACTGGGTCTAAGGATAAGACATTTGGATTCAGGGTCCAATTCTGCCACTTAAACAGTATCCGGATTGTCACAAACAAAGGTTTTTGAAAGGTATTTCTCTCAGCCTTAGGTTCTTCTGCTAAGGAAGAAGAATGCCTATTCTTTAGAATTACTGTCACAATTCTGTCATGAGATAGGCTTAAACCAATTAGCACAATGTTAGCAGTAAGGTGCTCAATGTGTACCAGTTCATATTTAGATGACAATATTTCTTATTCTCTTATTTCTAAATGGTCATAGAAGGTGGAAAACAGAGGCACACTGAAAATTAATATTTAATGTCAACCAACAGGAAATGATTTTTTATCCAATAGTTTTATGCTGGTGAAAAAATGTTAAGCCTATATTGTCCTATTTGACTAAATTACTTTAGTTGTATAATGTATTTCAGATTGTCCACCACCATAAGGCCAAAGCCTCTTAAGCTAACTTTACAAGCCAGTACTGTCTCACAATTTCAGAACTGAAATAAGGCTTCGTAAGCCCAAATGAAATTATATTATGGGCAAGAATAAAAATGGTACTCAATTTTCTAACCTGCCTACATTTTGCTATTTACTCTTGCGTTGCTAGTAAAACAGGGTTGATGAAACATAATAAAACTAGTAGGCAAATATACAACTCTCGGCATTTATTTTACCTCTCAGCAAACTACATTTATACGATATTAGATGTATCAATTAAAATATAAAACACATAATACTGTACACACTTGTGTACATTAGCTAAGTAATTCAGATTGGTTAACAGTCCTATTTCACATATTGGTGCTTCAGCATTTTGCCACAATTCTAAATCAAACATTGCTCTGATAGTCACATATGTATTGAAATGTGTTGTTTTGGGTTCTTTTTAATTAAAATTAATTTTTTCCTTTTGTTTGACCAGAGTTTGATCCAGATATAATTTTTCTCAGACCTAACTTCAAGAGTTAGATTTGAATCGAAATGATATAATCCAAGCTCATAGGAAGGAATAGTCTTGAGAGGTTGAATTGTGAAATTCGGATTTTCAAAAGGCTGTGAAAGACAGTAGGAGTCCCAAATACATTAGAAAAATCTATACAGGGAATAAGCCTGTGGTGACTCCCCTCTCACCATAAGTAAGGAGTGAGAATAACCTGGTTCTCAGACAGAGTATTGGACAGACAATTGTAGTAGATTGAAATAATAAATCTGGCCCTTAAGTTTAAAAGCTTGTCACTTGATCATCCTTTGGATCCACTTTGACTTTGATTTGTTTTTTTAATATTTCCTTTCTCTCTCTCTCTCTCTCTCTCTCTCTCTCTCTCTCTCTCTCTCTGATATTTGGTGTTTCAGAGTGAGGTTTATCTCCGCTGTATTCTCCTATTGCACATAACATTCTTGACCCTCTATTTAATAAATTTCGGTGTTTGGGTATATGAAACCCAGGTTGGGTGAATTTAATTTATAGAGACAATAACTAGAATAAGGGTTGGGAGGAGGTGTGGAGGTGCAAAGAGAGGAAGGGTATCATAGGGAGTCGATATCAAGGACTACAAGAAGGAAGGTAACATTTGAAAATGATTGTGGTAGTGATTGTACAGCCCTGCTTGATATGACTGAACTAGTGAATGTTAGGATAGCTTGATTATGCCATAACAAAATGACATGGACTTAAAAGATAATAGAATTTCTGCATTAAAAATTAGAAATTGAGTTTCACAAAATAATAAATGAATCACATAAATGGGCAAGATTTAGTTTGGCTTTAGAAACTACAAGGCGGGTTGAGCCCCGGTGGCGTAGTGGTTGTGCGGGGGACTGCGGCCCACTGGCATGGAGGTTCAATTCCAGCAGTGGGGCTGGGCCTCCTACTCCCACCACCGGAGAGCAGTGATGCCCACCAAAAAAAAAAAAAAAAGAAACTACAAGGCATATGTAGTACTCATTCTTATATCAATGAGATGAAATAGATAAGCATATAATTAGAGTGTACATATCTGGAAGGATGCTTGTATGTAAATAAATGCTTTAAAATCAGAATGTTTGCAAAGATATTCCGTCTTTGCTTATCTGTAGCAATCATATTTAATGTTCTTCTTGCTCCACTGGCGAACATCCAAAGCTACAAAGGAATTTAACTTCCTCTGTTGATTGAAGTGACTGTGACATCATCAGTTCCAACCTGGGACACCGGCAAGGTCTGTGATCAGCTGTTTCCACAGGAGGATGAGGGTGCTTTGAGTAATTATGCCATTGCACAAGAAGTTTTAAAACTTATCGTGTACTTGTACTTTTTTTATTTAATGAAATCGAAGCTCTGAAAGGGGCTATGGAATATTCTAGGTAGTAGCATTTCTATTTCACAAGAAAATCTAAGTCACAGGACAGCGTAAAAAGTCATGTTTTATGATTCAGAGTGGTGTTTTTCCCTTTTCACTTTGTATGCTGTCACCAAAAGGCACATGGGACTGAAAGTATATTTTTTAAAATCTATTTATTTGCTGAGGATTCTGGTCTTATAGAACTCCCCATACCTGAGTAAAAATAACACTATCTGCTCTCAACAAGAAGGAAAATTGGTGATATTTGCAACTATGGCCCGGGATGGCACCATAATGAATACAGAGAAAGGAACAGAGAGAAACACACAGTGCATAAAGAAGAGACAGCAGCAGCAAAAAATAGCATCCCAAATTTTTTGTTCATTAATCTGAAAATATTCTTTCTTGGTTCACAACCATCATGTAGTAGACATTTTCTATAAAGCATTGATTATAGTGGCTGATATTGAAGAATTCGCATCTCTCACCTTCTTGTGGAATTTGATTGATTTTGAAATTTAAAGATGAAGTCATTAACTTCTATCTCACTGAATTCTTAATGAAGACAATATATATACATATATGCATATATATATATTCTTGATTTTCAAATCCTAATCAATTCAGAGTCCACATGTTGAAATATTTAAGAATGAAACATGGATTTTACACAGGCCGTGTTTCAATGAACATATAGACTATGTCATAAATAAAGAACACTTAGAAAGAAGCTATATAAAGCAGTAGTCTAAAATTTCATCTCTCAGCTAGCAGTAAGTCAATGAAGGGTTGGCTCCCATATGTTGAAAATGGAAAAACTGTTTATAAACTTTATCTACCCTTGAAATGTCAATCATTCTGAGCAACTGAAGCAGTCTATTTCCCAGGTATCTGGGCTTGAAAAATATCTCTAGCCCATTTATGGTTCAATAGCCACCATTTGGTCTGGTTCCTGCTACACTGCCTAACTCTTGTGCAGAGATTTCTGAAAACTTTACTCAACTAACTTTTTATTTTCAAGATAATACACTTCAAGCACTAATTAAATACATTAGACACAATAGTCAATCTCAGTATTTCATAGAGATGCCATATGATAGTACCAAAAATTGATGATGAGGATGAAAAAGAGGAGAGTGGTAATTTCAGTATCATTCTTCATGTCAGTCTATGAAAAAAGATCTCATTTGCCTGATTTTCTAATAATCTCAAATACAGAAAAGTGCTACATTATTATTGCTCACTAGTCAACAAAAGAGTTAAAAATCTTGTTTTCTGGGCAATTTTGATGAAATGTATAATAAAGGGAAAATAATCAGCTAATTTTTTCTGTATAGGTTTCAACTTATATGTGTGAAATAAGAATAACAAATCCTGAGTGAAAATCACCTTGAAAACTGGCATATAAAAATTAAGTCGAATTGCACTGGTTTGGTGTAGGTGTTGCCAAAGTTATTATAAATAAATAATTCCAAGATTATATGGGAATGCATTTGCTTCCACAGGTCATTGTTCTCTATATAGTCATTAAAATGCACCCCCTTATATTTTTAAGTAACATCTTTATTGTAAATTAGATGGGAATTACATTTCAGATGCCACCCTCATCACACTAAATTTCCATGTAGGGCAACATTTCTTTCAATTCAGGATTTTTGTTAAATCAGTTGACATTTATATTTGAGAAGATTACTCAATTTATTTTGCATAGTGTGGCTGTAAAAATAAATTCTTCATGTGATAAGTAGAACAGTAAATGCAGTTTAGAAGAAAAAAAATCAAGGAAATGAAATATATGTCAGTTTCTAAGCTACACTGTTATTTCATTTAAAGATGTCCATATTTATTAGATTTATCATTCAATTCTTCTAAGAATTGTATTAATTAAAGAAACAAATAATATGCCCATGTCTGAAATAATTTCTCACATTTAAATAGCAAAACATAAAGGAAAACTATTTTGTATCATCCTAATTAGTAACTCGTTATTTTTCTGAGCTATGAATTAAAATTTCATCTGATAGATACTTTAGTACAAAATAATTCAGATCAGCTTCATATTTTTAAAGAGAAATATATCAGGACTCTCAACTTTCAACCTGGAGAACCATTTCTGGCCCGGCTCAGGTTTTCTCTTTTTTTCTTAGATGCGTCTTCAACATTCCTATTAGCTTGTAGAAGGGGCATTACAGCAGGTATTTTCTTTTCTTTAAAAGTTAAAAGTGATGGTTCTATGCTTCATAAATCAAACGACTTCGTGTCTTTATATTTTTAGGAATTTGATTGCTTCTTTTCCTGTAGTAAGGTCATTTATTCAAGCAAAATATGTGAAGCTAGTCTTCGGTAAGACTTATCAAGATTTCCCTTACATACAGACTTTCCATTGGACACTAAATGAAGTCAGGTCTGGTCCTTACTGAGGAAGACTTTTTTGACATTTATTTTTAATAAGATGTTTCCAAACAAAATTCTGTTTTATACTTCTCAGATCTAGGTTCTAAGTGACAGATGTGCCACCAAGTACTTCCATATGCTGCCTCACTGAACCTTTCCAGAGACTATATGTACAGCCAATGTGGATGGCCTCTATTGATGCAGAAGCTAATGCATGAAGAATAATCATGCAGATCATGTAAGAATGTAAGCAAACTCCCCAAGGTGAAACAGCACATCTTTAGAAAAATTGCAATTTTGATCTGAATTTGTTTGATTCTGAACTCTATACTTATACAGCACAGCATTAGAGATGTAGTCGTTCTTTAATGGATGACGCAGCATTATGTAATCAGAGACACTTTTGAAATAAATAATTTGATATTTGTGGGAAATCTAAACATGAAATGATGGGTGTTACTTAACAAAGAAGTAGAATACTTTAACGTATCTTGCCAAAAGAATTTTGTATTTCAGTGAAGAAGTATATATCTTCCAGTAAACCATTATTAGAGATTATTATTTTTTTTTTGGTATATTCCCCAAACAAGTGGACACATAATGAAAGTTAATTCTTTGAGCTGATTGCCGGTATAGAGTCAATCCATACCAATTTAATCAAGCTAGAAAACTGCTCCTTAGGAGGTTACATTGAACTCTGGCTCATACAGCTCCAAAGATTCCTTAAGGTACTATACAGCAATAAAAATAGATTATTGAAAGTTATAAAGAGTTTTTGGGTATCACCTCACTCAGTGACTCATTCTAGCTTCTCTCTTTGTTTCAGTCAAATTCCTCTTCAATTCTTCATACTGTTGTCAGCCAAAATTCCTAATATACATTTTACTGCCCTTGCTTTACCTCCTTTGATTGATTCTGATTGATTTCAATATAAAACTGATGGTGCCGAGCCCCGGTGGCTTAGTGGTTGTGTGTGGGACTGCGGCCCACTGGGTTGGAGGTTCAAATCCAGCAGCAGCTCTCCAGGTGCAAGGCTGGACTTCATACTCCTACCACCAGAGGGCAATGATGACCCCCAAACAAACAAGCAAACAAAATTGATATGCACTTAAACATTTTGGTTCCTGCAATTTCTTAGTTCTTATTACTCCATTTGTACAATCATACATGACACTCAGACCTAAATTTAATTTTGAGTTCTATGTTCTCTGTGATTATCTTTTGGCCTGAAATAATCTTGTGTGTTATGGCATCTTTAAGATCCATTTCAGGAATCATCTCCTCTTGAAAGTTCTTCAAATATAAATGTAAATTTCATGGTCTGAGCATTTCCTCTGAGCTTCATTAACATTTTGGGCATATTTCTAATGTGTCTTACACAATTTTGTTATTGTTGTTTTACTTTTTGGGCTCATCTAGAATATTCTGAGATTCCTAAGTGCAGGGGCACAGTTCTATCATTGATTAAACCATAGACTATAGCTTCAACTCCAATATTTCTCAAAATTTTCTAGATATTAAACATCTAGTACCCATAAGTACAGACTTCATTGAATTTAGACATACTTTAAAGTAACTCTGGCCATTTCATCTTTTATCTACCTTATATCATTTTAATATATACTATTGGCTCAATAAATATTTAATAACTATAATAAATGTTTTCACAGTAGACTTTTTAAAAAGATAAGTGAAAGAGATATATACTTATATATAGTTAAGCCCTTAAATTATTTTTCAACAGTTTTTTTAACTACTTCTACATTTACAAGGTAGTTTAACAGTATGAACAGCAGCATGATTCTCTGTTATGGTAAAAATAAGCATACCCATCAGAAGAATAACATAATCAAATGAGTTTTACTTGTAGCGTTTATTAATTCTCTTTTCTTCTTACTGGAAGTCATTCAATTTTAATTTAAAGCCACAGCTACTCATTTTCAAGGTGTCTACTCCACCTAAAGCATTACATGAGAAGCTACTGTAAGTGACTTTCCTATAAAATGAAGTATTTAATAATGAAATTGAAGGATTCCCTGTTCTATTAGCATGCTATATTTGGGGATACTTAAAATTTTTTAGTGGTTCATGTCTAATCTATTCATTTCTTCAGCATGACAGCAGCAGACAAGTTTTTAAGGACTTCCTGAGTATAAAATCAGGACCCAAATCTCTAGCTATATAATTTCATCAGCAGGAAGTGCCTTTTTTTGCAGGTCTTACTTCTGGTTTGATAAAACCACTGATTCTGCTGCTGTTGATAAACTCCCTACATTAAAGTCTTCAGCCTTCAACAATTTTCAATTCCAAGCAAAACCTAACAATTTTATTTTCTGTGTGTTTCTCATTTACCCAGAGTAATATGCTGTCCTTTCCCACAGCATATCAGGGTAGCTCAGCTCACGATGGTGAGAAACGTTTCCTAGGTTCATTTTCCAGAACACTAGCCTCTTCACATTGACTGGATTGAATCCTCTTTCCCCTAACGAATAATGAAGGTGCCTTCACATTTCCATCCAGAGTGGTAAGAAAAACTTAAGACAGATGGCTAACTTAGAGTTGGACTATTTTCTAGTTTATGAATTTTCAGGAAGAAAACTATTCTATAGAACTCTCCTAGGACTTTGAACCAAAAAGGCTCAAAAACAAGAAAGAGAAGGGCCCTAAACTTGTGTTGCTCATGTTTTCTGGTGAGGGGAGATTTAGATGAAAGACTCAGGACTTGATAAAAGAATCATTGATGTGTGTTGTACCAAACTTTCCCACTAGAGGAATAGCTGTGGTTAAACTGCTTTCTGCAAAGAAAAACGTATGTCAATCATTGGTTTTCCAGAACGTGTTGTCTGTAGACAATGCAAATGGCTTTGTTGTAAGTAGGCAGAAGGTTAACTGTTATCAGAGGACTAGGACTAGGCTAAAGGGCATATTTTTAGTTTTCCAAACCATTTTATTGGGAGTTAATGCAGATATATCACTCCATAGTTCAATCACATCAAGTAGGGATTGTACAATTGCTATCACAATCAGTTTCAAAACATTCTCTCCCTTCTTGAACTCCTTGACATCAGCTCCTTTTTATGGACCCCTATTAACTGAACTCTTACCCCCTCCCTGAAACCTATATTCTACTTGACATCCCTTATTCTGTAGGGTCATCAATCCTAAATTTCCTATACTGAAAAACAGAGAACAAAAATCCAAGATAGTTACCCCAATAACATAACACATCTAAGAAAGGGGGACTTTTTTTTTTTTTTTTTGGCTATCTCTGGAATAAGCCACACCTGTCCTGAGACCTTCAGAGAAAGCAAGTGCCAGAGATAATGATATTCTAGGCCAGGAGGCCACCTTTCATATACATACAATACTCTGGAGGAGAAAAACCATTTGTGCACATCTGCTCCCCACAGGGCAATTCCATTCTGTTACCTAGGGTCTTTATGAGTCAGAACTGACCTGGGCACAACCAACTGTAATTTTTTTTGCATAGTCTTTTCTGCAGCATATTGATGTACAAAGTACAATCTTGTTTGCAAATGTGTGAAGTCAGTAATCCCTTTCTTTTCTTTGGGTCGGTGTTTGCTTTAATTGAAACATGTGGAAAGATAAGCATTTGGGGGACTTGGAGTGGGAACTCTCATGGTCAGAGATACTCTATATCACATGCAGATGATCCTGAACTCTAGACTTTACAAAGAATTTTGCAATGAGTTCAAGTGTACGTGCAACATAGTGACACAGCAGTCGCCCCTGCCTCCTACTGGAATGAAGGAATGAAGATGGTGGGAGAGGGCATTTTGAGCCACATGCTCACAATATTTCTTAATTCCAAGTTACATCCTTCAATCACCAGAGACATGTTAGTGCTCAATATTACTTCATATTGGAAAGAGTTGATCAGCATAGTGATTTGGTTGGAAACTTGTAACAGATGCATATTTCAATAGTCTTGTGAAAGTATTTTTTAATCATTTTATTGGGCGCTCGTACATCACTTTTCATCATACATAGTTCAATACATAGTTACATATACTGTGTCAAACACCCCCACTTGCCTGTCCTTGTCAACATTCTCCCAACATCTTCCTTTGTGAAAGTATTTTGAACAAAAGGACTCATCATATTAAGGTTCTTCGAGTGGAGACTGAGGGAGATTGGAATCAGCCATTGATTTGGTCACATTGTCAATTGTGACCGACTTTTGTGTTCTTCAGCCTGTTGACTAGCGCTGCAATGGACCTGGCCTTTCCACACATATAAGTCACATCAGCCAGAGGCAGACAAATGAACAACAGCCTTCTTGCTGCTGCAGACCATGACCACCCCCCCCAACTCCTTTCACGATTCCTCGATATGTGCTCAAACCTTTTTGATCTAGGTTTAGAAAGAGCGCCCTAATAAATCACACAATAAAATGTTGCTCTATCAATGTGGAAGAAAAAATCTTAAAAATAAAACTATATTAAAGTAATTAGTAAAAGCTAACCAATAAACATTCGTGTTTTAGTTTTACAAAGCAATGTTAGATTATGTGAGGGCATTCCTGGCAGGACCTGTAGATCTGGGGAGAGTGGTGAAAAGTACAGGATACTGCTGCATCTCCCAGAGTGGTCTTAAAGCTGCTGGGTATCCCACATTTTGATGACTCCTGGAAAAAACTCCAGCTGATGTAAATAAGACCCCAGGCCAGCTCATCTGAAAACCCTCCACTTCGACCTCTGAAACCCAGCCTGTCAGAATGCTTCTAGCTTTACCATGGTATGACTAAGATCCTGTGATGCAACTGGACGGTAAGATCCTGTAATATAATTGGATGGCAGTGTCCTGCAATGCAATTGGATGGTTGATCCTGCAATGTCATCGTATGAAATACGATTGTCTTGTAAGACAATTGGCCAGGCTGGCTCAGCCAGCCAATCTTCATTGACATAGCCCACAGTGTGGGCCTATTGTTTTTCATGTTGCAAACCTATGATCTTATAAGGATGTATTTGGAACCAAAGAAGTATGTGAAAGAAGTTATTTGATTCATCAAGGAAGCATACATAAGTCTTGCAAAAGCTGTAAAAAAGTTAGATGTGCACCGTCGACCTTAGTCTCTGAAGTCTGTGTTGGGGACTCTATCTTTCTCACCTCCCTGCATACCAGACCTGTTGCTACAACTCTAAAATTAAAATTTTTCTGTGTGAAATCTGGCAGGAGAAACAAACACAAAAGCCAAACAACTATAAAACAGTGTGGATTCAAACAGCTTTGCATATTCATTGTTAATAGTTTATGACCTCCTGAATTTCTCTCTTATTGGTATTTGTTAGTAAATATTTATAATATGTTCTGTGAAATAGGACATTATATGATTTGGATATTTTATGGGCACGGCATTTTATACATGCAGCTGCTGTACAATTTTTGATTAAATCCCTGTAAAGCTTATTATAGTAAAACCTTAAAATCCTGAGAACTATATCCACTGGATTCCAGAGGCTGGCCATGCAGGGTATGGTGGCT
The DNA here is from genome assembly GCA_004026705.1 of Nesogale talazaci. Lineage (NCBI taxonomy): Eukaryota > Metazoa > Chordata > Mammalia > Afrosoricida > Tenrecidae > Nesogale > Nesogale talazaci. Next base: position 31,734 of record PVJH01000300.1, on the reverse strand, counting down.
AGGCCCTACGGGCACTGCACTAGTAAGTGGCTCAGAACTTTGTACACCTTTGGAAGCAGGGTTATGTGAGGAAGTTGTCTTGAGGTTAGAGATGAGAACAGGTAATCTTGGGGACCGTACCAGAGGGATGGTGTGGGTGTTGAGAGTGCAGTAGATACTGCCTTGGGTGGAACTGAAAGACTGTAAGACTATTGGGTCAGTGACTGAAACCCAGAGGAGAGAAGGAGGAAGCAAAAGAAGAGAAGCTGTGGTCATGATGGACCTTTCCCTCCTGCTGCTTGATCACTCAGGGAATTTGGCATCTTTAGAGCTGGAATAATAAATAAAGGAGCATTATTTTCCTCAAAAAGAAAATACAAAACCCATGGGTCACAGAAGTACATCGAAATTTTTTAATGGAAACCTAATTTGCTATGCAAACTCACCAAAATTCAGTATAACATATTAAGTAAAAAAGAATTATGTGAGGGTAGACATTGCTGGGTAGACATAAAAATGCATATGTGTGTTTATTTAATTTATTAAAAAGGACTTTTAATCGCTTGTTTAAATAAACAATGATAAATAGCATCCCTCATTTATTTCTTCAGAAGAAAGCCTTTAAGTTAATTGTAAAGAGACATCTCTTTCTGCTTATTTATTGTGTAAATAATAAAGGAAAAATGAAGAACTTTAAAACATTATTTCATTAGTCCTATACATCATTTATATTCATATTTTTGTATTTCTTTATGACTATTTGCCAATATGTATAATTCACTACTGTGATTTTTGCAGGTAATGTTGTGCTCTTCCTCTGAAATGTTTTCCCATCACCTACTCTCCAGAAATTTGTCTTTGTAGTGCCAGCTAAAACCCATCTCTGTTTAAAGCCCTCATCTGATAAGTAAGATAAACTCTTCTTCTTTTTCCGAACTCCTGCGAGTCTTGAAACATTAACTGAATAGATTATTTCTCCATAACTTACCACAAAACACCCTGCATTGTTTTTATTTGCTTACCTGTCTTCCATCACTATTAACTAGGTAGACAAATAAAGAGGAGAAGCAGATATTTTCAGAGTGTATATTCCCCTAGATAAAATTGAATTATGATTTTATGTACTTGCTTATTTTTTATTCTTGATGACAGAATGGAGAAGCCAATGCACAGGGTATAATGAAAAAGATTAATATACAGAGTATAATAGTATATTGATATTTAAGGTTATAGAACAAATGTAGATTAAGTTGTCATTTTAAGGAATATTGTTAAATTTCTTGAAAAATATGCTTTCCAAAATCTGCCAATCTTACTTAACGACAGATAGTATTGAAATCAGCTGTAAATGATAGCAAACTGTGCTCAATTGCAAACTGATGGTATTTATTTGTTGCATGCAAAAAAAAAAAAGCCATCACAATCCCCAGCCAACCAAAAAACAGAAATGCAAGCTCAAATTAAGACTATCCCTGAAATAGTACTGCCTCATGCTATTCTAGACCTACAGGAGATAGTGATGAATTGGCTCATTAAGATTGATTTTTTTATGGACAATTAATAAATAGTGACACAAACTCATCATCCCAGTACTAAAAATATCAAACCTGGGGTGGGGGAGAGATGTTATTTTCTGAAGAATACTCCTATAGTGTTTGTGGTAGAGGGGAGAAGAAAGCTAAAATATGGTGGGTCCTCATCACTATGTTGTTTCTGAAAAATTCTAGTTGAGACATGAATAAGCTAAATATGTGTATCTTTGGCAATGCTAACTTTGAAAGCATAAGGACAGAGTTAAATTCTCCGTTTCTCTTTTACAGAAAAAGAAATGAGTGTAAAGCACCAGTGAGATGTATAAAAGATTACTTGATATTGGACTACTGTTTAAGGAAGCTATTGAATTATTTCTTTATAAAAATTATTTTAAAGCATATATTTCTATGGTAGTTTAAGTAATTGTTTGGTAAAGATGAAAGATGGAGATGATGACTTTTCTATGTCTTTTCTAGCCAGATTATTTTAGTAGCAAATAGTCACATAAAATCATTTCATTTACACATTCATAACAGCATTAGTGCCCACTCCTCTGTCTATGGATTATTGTGCTATAAAAACCAGCCTGAAATGGCAATCTCCTAGAATTATTTGTAACAAAAGGAGGAAGTCTTAAATTCTATATGGTAGTGCATGCAAATAAAAATGATATAGTTTCCTTGTGTAAGGTCTAGGCAAAACAAATAATTCATAACAAATATATTGAAATATATAGACTAAAAGTACCAGAAGTCTTAGTAGGTCCATCAAAGGCATTTACAATTCATCAAAATGAAAATCATAATTTGACTTTCAGACAGAGCGGTTGCCCTTGCATTTTTTCAAGTTCAGTTATTGTTGAGCTTACTCCAGTTATCTCCTTTTGCCAAGTACAGACAGCAAAATTTAAAGCCACAGCATATAGGAAAATAGATTTGAAGCTTAGTCAGGGCCACTTTGGATATTTCCAGAAAAATAAATAAATACAGGCTTTATTTTTGTTGGTGGGGAGGGGGGATTCATGCATAAAAAATAAGTAAATGCGTTTTCATGACTATAATGGGTTGGCATAGAAAATCTTTCGGATTTCAGAAGTTAGGGAAAGATGTAAGTGTGGCCCTGGCCTTTTACCTACCACCCATTCTTTTTAAAAAAGGAAAGAGAAAATAAAAAAGGAATGACAGTTTTCTTAAGAGCAAAAAGGGATGAGCATCAGAAAAATCAATGTAAGCATGCTATTTTCTCTTCGGGGTCAGTTTGAGGCTAGAGTGACAGTTTGACAAAGTTAACTGGAAATAAAGTTGACTCTGTCCAGTTCGGACCGTCTTAGCACATTTGTCTACACTACTTTGGATTTCACTTAAGATTTTTGAGAAAGAACAGAAGAGCAGACAAACAACCACTGAACACCTTCCCAATTTTTGGATAAAATTTCACTTAATGCAATTGTGGCGCCAGTGCTACAGATAGGATGGTACGGTTCAAAATATGTTTATATAATGTGGCTGCATGCCTCTGAGATCTTTTAAATTCCTCCTTGAGAGCTTCAGTCACTCCATGTTCATTCATCCAAAACCCTTTATATTCTCAAATATCTCAATACATTTCATAATAAAAAGTCAAGCATTTCTGAAAGAAAGCATTGAATAGAAGGAGAAAAATAAAATAAAATAAAATAGATGACTATATTTCAAATCTCTCCCTGCCCCTATTGTTAAAGATGACCTTGGAGAGACTTTTATTTAACACAGTAGTTGTGATTTTTCTAGTATACAGCTTTCAGTCTTATTCTATTGCACGAAACTAAAATTTACCCAGTGCTTTGAAAAGATACTTTTTTCCACCGTTAGTAAAGTACATTCGCTTCATTTGTATTTTGCTACTGAAGAAATCAAAATGCATGGTTGTCAGCTTATTTAATTTATCCACAATTGGGTAGAACAAGAATGCAGTTCATGACTATTTCAGAGTCAATGCTCTTGGCACTACATAATGCTACATCTTGTTTACGAGAAGTCAAACATGGCCTGGAGTTATAAGTATGGACCGTTCATGTCATCTAGCTGCTCAACAAGAAATGCAAAATGAGTTGTATTCTTCTTAGGTATTGGTTGCATCCTGGAAATTATTCAGTTGATAACAATGAACAGTTTTAGATGAATGGATGAGTATCACAGAGTGAAGATTGAAGCTAATTAATGAGGAATTCTGGGAAGTCGCGTTCTTCCTTTCCTGTTGGATGGTTAGACATTAAACCTTGGGGTTGTCAAGTGAGCAACACCTTTGCATCAGTATTAAATTCACACACACAAAATTAATTACAAGAGTGCTGTCTCAAACCCAGTTTGTCAATTCTCTCAACAGGAAATTCTCACTTAGGAAAAGCCAAGTACCGCTGTCTCAAAATATCCTTGTTTTTATAAATCTGCTCTCATTTTTTTCTTCTTCTTCTTAAAGAAAGGTGATGATGCAGAAGCTTTTGTGGGGTGGGTGGGAAGGAAGTTGCAAAGAGACAGATGCAACTTTCTAAAAGATTAAAGTTAAGTACTCCAAGTCAGACTGTGAAATAATTCTCATCAGGCTATCATCAATGCAAATTTTAAGATTTGACTTTTCTGTTCAGTGCTAAATTTATGCTCATATGAACACTATTGTCAAAAAATCGTGAGTCTGTTGTCCTTTTGGTTTTGTTTTGAGAAGATGTTCAGAAGACAATACCCACCTCTCAACTGAGTAGAAAAATGTAATGACTGCATTACTTCACTCTGATTCAGCTAATTTTCTTCTTCTTCTTCATTTTTGGCATCAATGCCCTCTGGTGGTCATGGGAGCTACCCAGCCTTGCTCTTGGAGAGTCACTGCTAGAGTTGAACTGCCGAGCCTGGGGCCGCAGTTCCACACTCAACCACTATGCCACCTGGGCTCAGCCTCATCTAATTTTCATTTGTAACTTTCAACAATAAATCCACTTAATTTCTCCTTTTAACTTAGTAAATCCATGGAATAGTGTTTGTGATCACCCTTAATTTAGGAGTTTTAATCATCTAAGGAAGATTACTGGTGGCATCAATTATCACGTCTTATGTCCCCATGATTTTCTGGTAACAATACTTACCTGGAATCATGTGATGATTCCATAAAGTTTGAATATTTTGAAGTGTGCCTAGCCCAGTATTTCTGTTTTGGCATTCTCATTTACTTATGATTTAAAATTTCTGAATAAAAAGGGTATGCCTTTGTATTTCACTTTCATGATCACATTTCTAGTACTGACCACACATTTAGGAAGCTGGTCTGGGATGTGTTGGTAAGGTAACTTGTTTGAAGATTTCAATGCATTGGTAAGTTAAATGGACAATGCATATTGGCATATGATGATGAAATACATGTCTATTAATATTTGGAACTGACTTTTGATCGCATTATTTTGGCCTATTTCTAGTATTTTGAAGAACACTAGTATTGAGCCTGTGCATCACACAGAGCTTTCAATGACATTGCCCCCTCCCCACCCCCTACCCCTCCCAAAAAATCTAGATAAATTCTGGAAACAGTTCTTATTTAAATCTATGGTATCAACTATGTTGATATTTTTAGATAGATTAGTAAATTTATATTACAATTAACAAGCTAGATGTGAAATAAATTAAATTAATTAAAACATAATTAAAACCTACCAAACACTTAATTTAGCTTGTTATTGTTAATTGGGTAAAGGTTTACAGAACATGTTAATTTTCTTTCTAGTCAACAATTCATCCACATTTTGTTTTATGCCATTGATGGCAGTCTCATGCTGCAGCATTAATCACCTGACTTCTATCTTGTGTTTCCTGTTACTCTTCCTCTTGTTCCTAATCGTTCCTCTCTTCTAAACTTTGCCCTTTAATTTATGTTGATAGTTTTAAGAAGCTTTACCTTCCTATTCTTATTTTTAACCTCAGAAACGTGTTTATTGTTTAGCTCTAACCTGAGTCATAGAAGTAAGTTCAGAATGAGTAAAGACCATCACCTTGGGGGTTTCATTGGTCTCTATTTGGGTAGCCTTTTTTCTTTTAACTTATTTTTTCTAGTTTTGAAGTTTATTCCACATTTTTGTCTGCCCTATCCAAGACCTTTCACTATTTTTTTCTGTCACTTAATTGTACTGTAGTTGTTTGTTGCTCTGGTTCTGGAAGCTATGTCACCAGAATTTCAAGTACCACCTAGATCACGCATGGTAAAGACATTTCAGCAGAGCTTCTAGACTAAAAGCTTCTAGACTAAATGAAGAATAGGCTCTTCACTTCTGAGGAAGTCACCACAGAAGCCTTAGCAATAGCTGCAGCACATTTTCAGATATATTGTCAGAAGATAAGTCCCACAGATTGGAAGACACTCAAACTATGACTGGAAAAGATCCACCACTTTGGTGAAAAGAGTATATAAATTTTTTTATACTGAATTCAATAACTGGTTCCCATTCATAAGTGATGTTTCACAACCTGACCATAGATCTTTATTATTTTCTTTGGAAAATGAAGAATATAAGAACTATTGCAAAAATTCGTTATCATAATATAGATAGTAATAGTATAATACCTGAAAAATGGTGTTTATCAATGTGTCAATCCATCCTGTTGACCATCTTCCTTTTTGCTGATTATCTACCAAATGTATTGTGCTTCTCCAAGAACTGTTTTTTCTTGGTATCATGTCCACAGTTTCACTATTCTCACTCTCCTGGATTATTCTGACTACATTTTTTTGGGGGGGGTATCACTACACCCTGGTGGAAGTAGGAGGCCCAGCCTTGCTCCTGGAGAGCTGCTGCTGGATTTGAACCACCAACCCAGTGGACCACAGTTCTGCACACAACCACTATGCCACCGGGGCTTGGCTCCTCTGACTATATTTCTTTTGAGACTGATATGTTTATTTCTCTGGCAGCCTGGGGTACTATCAGCATTCTTCTCCAACACTATAAATCAAAGGCATCTCTTCTTCTCTACACTTCCATAATCATGGTTCAGCTTTCAAATGCATATGAGGCAATTGAAAATTCCATGACTTGGGGCAAGTGAACCTTAATTCTCAGAGTGTTTTTTTTTTTCCTCTTTAACACTTTCCTCTGCAACAAAAAGTTTTGTGTAGCAGAGTTTCCTCTAGCACAAGATGCCATTTGATTCTGTCCATGCTTCCATTAGCATTGCTTATGGTTGCAGGTAAAATGAAATGATTGACAGCTTCATTTTTTTCTGTGTCTATCATGATGTCATTTATTGGCCTATTAATGGACTTTTTCTTTCTTTATATTGAGTCGCAATCCATATCGCAGGCTGTAGTCTTCATCTTCATCAATAAGTGCTCCAAGTCCTCTTCACTTTCAGCAATGAAAGTTGAATTATTTGTATATTTTAGGTGGTTAAAGGTCCTTTCTAAACATCTGGTGCCACTTTCTTCTTCAGACAGTTATTTTTTATTATTTTCTCACTCTACAGATTGAATCAGTATTGTGAAAGCATACAACCTCAAGGCACACCTTTTACTCTTTGAATAATTGCCTCTTGTATACAGAATCCCCATGATCATAGTTAATTATTTTGGAATTTCCAATGTTTGCAATAGTTTCTACAGTTTGCTAATATCCACACAGTCCAAAGCTTTCATATATTCAATAAAACTCAAGTAGCATCTTTCTAGTATTCCTTACTTTCAGCCAAACTTCCCCTGGCACCAACAGGGATATCCCTCATTCCAAGACCTCTTCTGAATCTGGCTTGAAATTCTGGCAACTTCTTGTCAAAGGTACATCTGCAGTCATTTTTGAATTATCCTCTGAGAAATTTTACTTGTATGTGCTAGTAATTATGTTACTTGATCATTTCCTCATTCTATTGGGTTACCTTCCTTTGGAATGGGTACAAATATGAATGTATTATAGTGTTGGCCAAGTAATTTTCTTGAAAATTTCTTGGCAAAGACTAGTGAGTGCTTCCTGTTCTGTATCAGCTTGCTGAAATATTTTCATTTGGCATTCCATCAATTCCTGAAGACTTATTTTATAGCCAGTGTCTTTAATGCTTCTTGAAATTCTATCTCTGCCATTCATTTGTAGTCACATTCTATCTCTTAAAATGATTGGTCATTGACTAATTCTTTTCGATAAAGGTGATTCTATATATTCCATTTATCTCAATGTTACAACTCAAAACTTGATTTTGTCTTCAGTTTTTAGAGCTTATAAAGTGCTAGTGTGTTCCTCCCTTTTGATTAGCTAATTCCAGATTTTTCCTATTGCATTATAATATTTTACTTCATTTCACTGAGTTGCCTTTTAAATTTGATGTTCAGTTCGAAATTTGATGTTCAGTTCTTACTTCATCATTTCTTCTATTCACTTTAGCTTCTTAACATTTAAGAGGAACATTTAGAATCTCTTGAGAAATTTTACTTTATTATTTTCTTTCTGATCTCTTAAAGGAACTTTTGCTTTCTTCTCAGGAGTCCAGGTAGCATAGTGGATTCTGTATTAGGTTGCTAACTGCAAGCTGTTTAAAACCACTAACCATCCTTGGAAGAAAGATAAGACTTTCTACTCCTGTAAAAGAAAAGTCATAGTCTCAGGAAACCCACAGAGGCTGTTCTACAATTTCCCACAGGGTCACTATGAGTCAGAATCCCCTTGATGGCAGCCAGTCTTTCATTTTCTTCACACGCACTGTTTTTGATGTCATCACATCTGGTCTTTTGTCATTATTTTCCAAAGTGTCAATGCTGTTCTTGAGCTCATCTCTAAACTAAAGCAAAATCTATTTCAGGTTGTATTTTGGCTCTTGTGCACTCGTTTGAGTCTCCTTCAACTTTGGTCTCGACATATCTGAGCAATTGAGCTGTTTCAGTCAGCCCCTGGCCTTGTTTTGACTGGTGCTATTCAGCAGCAGCACTGTCTCATCCCTTAACTGTAGTCTGCTTGATACCTACATGCTCATTCCAGTGAATTCCATATGTATCATTGCCATCTTTGTTATTGAAAATGTCACTTGCAACGAATAAGTCATTGGCTTGGTTGAGAGAAAGCATCAGCATAGTTTTTGTGTCTGCCTGTATTTCCATTGAACATGATGGCATTCTGCGTTTTATTTTCTGGAAATATCGCCTGACCACATCACATAATTGCATATTTTATTTCTCTTTTCATTAAGACTTGTTCAGCATGAAGCTATACGAGGAAGCTACCTAGGGATAAGACAAGATTTCAGCAAGGTAATTGTTCTGAAGTTTGGTTGGAAAAGAGAATGATAAAAACTTAAGCAAGTCTATGTAATTATTTCTTTAATATTGTCTATCAACTATGACATGTTTTATGATTAGATGAGTATAATGGTGTGATAAATGGCAGCTCCAGATGAGCGACTAATTAACAATGAGCATCATATCTCAGTCACAATACTTGCCGTCTTGCTCAGATTCACCTTCCATAGTATGGCAGACCCAGGGCACCATCAATAGTTTATGTTCTCTTTAATTTATGTTTTCTGAACAAAAATGAAATAATGTGCAGTCTTTTGTGTATCTTCTCATTCAACTGATGGTTTTAGATATCTTTTACTTGTGTTAAAATTGAAAACATATTATTTGCCAGTTGGACCATCTTTAAGTGTATAATTCAGCTATGTATCCAACATTTTCATCTATTTCCAAAACTATTCCAATGCTCCAAACAAAAAAGTTTTGTCCACTAAGGAACAACTCGCTATTTCTCCCTTTGTCATATGCAACTCTGTATTTAAGATTTTAGGAAAGGGCAAAACTCAAACTTCAAGAATGGTGGTATAGTTTGCATTTTAAAACATCTTCTAGAAATGCATAGGTATTCTAGTTTCACTGTTATCAATTCCTATAGTTGTGCGTGTGTGTGTGTTTATGGTATCATTCTAGTGTATATAAGGTAATATTTGTTGTGACTTATATATTGAGTATTTTTTGCTTATTTTCCATGTTGATCTTTTCTTCATTGAAATACTTACTTAAAATTTTATCCCACTCTTCCTGTAGCAGCCTGAGGTGACCTGCCAAAATGGTTCACTACTCACTTGACCCAGAAAACCCTACAAAATCCTGCAAATCAAGAGGGTTGAACTCCTCATCCACTTCAAGAACACCGTGAAACTGCCCAAGCCATCAAAGACAGGCATATCTGGAAAGCCACCAAATACTTGAAAGACATCATTTTGCAGAAGCAATATGTGCCCTTCCAGCATGACAATGGTGGCATTGGTAAACCCCCAGGATGAGCCACCGGACTAATAGTTCTCATGGATCAATCCATTCAGAAGGTCCCACTGCCACATTGAAATGATCTTTACTGAAAAGGAAAAAAATTATTCCTAAACCAGAAGAAAGGTTTCCCAAGAGAAACCAAAGAAGCAAAAACTCATGGCTCTGGAATATATTAAGCTTGAAACAATAAAAGTTAAACAAAATTTTAACCTTTTTAAAAATTTGGTCACTTGATTCCTTATCACAAGGCTTCTTTATCATAGATAATATATCTTTTAAAAATCATTTTATTGGGGGCTCATGCATCACTTTTTAAAAAAATTTAAATAATTTTATTGGGGGCTCTTACAGCTATTATAACATTCAACACATCATCTGTATCAAGCACATTTGCACACATGTTGCCACATTCATTTCCAAACATTTTCACTTAAGTCCTTGGTAAAAGCTCCTCTTAAAAAAAAAACATACATCGCTTTTTACAAAACATAAATACACATACTTTGCCAATCACTTTCACATGCCTGCTGTCGTTATCATTCTCCAAATAGCCGCTTTTCTACATAAGCCCTTGATATCAACATTCCACCCTTTCCCCTCCATCCTTGCTCTTCCTCCCACCCTTAATACTTTATAAATTATTATTGTTCGATTGTATCTTACACTGCTCAATGCATTCCTTCTCCTACTCTTCCACTTTCCGTCCTCCAGATTGGAGGTGATATGTAGATCCTTGTAGCTGGCTCCCTCCCTCTACCCCACCTTCTCTCCACCCATCCGGTAACTCCCATCTCAACACTGGCCCTGAAAGGTGCATCTGTCCTGGGTTCCCCATATTTGCAGTTCTCATCTCTACCAGTGTACCTTCTCCAGTTCCAGCAGGATTTTTTTTCCAATGATTTCATTGGGGACTCTTACAGCTTTTATAACATTCAATACATCATTTGTATCAAGCATGTTTGTACACATATTGCAATAGTCATTTGCAAATATTTTCCACTTGAGCCCTTGGTATAAGCTCCTCCTTCCCCCTCCCCTCTTTTTTAATGAATCATTTTATTGGGGTCTCATACAACTCCCATCATGATCCATGCGTACCTCAGTTGTATATAGGTCACACTTGCACACTTGTTGCCATCATTGCTCTCAAAACCTCCTCCCTCCACTTAGGCCCCCAGTATCAGCTCCTTATATTTCCCTTCCTTCCCCACCCATGAACCCTTAATAATTTACAAATTGTTATTATTTTTCATACTGTACACTGTTCAATGTGTCCCTTCACACACTTCCCTGTTGCCCATGCCCCAGAGAGGAGGCTTCATGTAGACCTATAAAATTGATTTTCCCTTTCTAGCCCAACATCCCTTCAGTACCCTGGTATCACCACTCCTACTACTAATCCTGAGGGATCATCTATCCTAAATTCCCCATGTTTCCAACTCCACTGTACATCCCCTGGTCTAGCTGGATTTGTGTGATAGAATTGGGACCATGATAGTGGGAGGGAGGAAGCATTTGAGAACTAGAGGAAAGTTGCATATTTCATTGTTACTACAATGTAACTTAACTGGCTCATTTCCTCCCTGTCACCTCTCTGTAAGAGGATGTCACTTCACCTATTGATGGGCTTTTGGTCCCCAATCTGTTCCCCCATCATTAATAATGATATAATTTTAATTCTTTGATGCCTGACACCGAATCTCTTTAACACCTAATGGTCACACAGGCTGGTTTGCTTCTTCCATGTGGACTTTGTTGTTTCTGAGCTGAATAGCCGCTTGTTTACTCAAGCCTTTAAGACCCCAGACGCTTTATCTTTTGGTAGCTGGACACCATCAGCTTTCTTCACCACATTAACTTATGCACATATTTGTCATCAGCGATCACATCGGGAAAGTGAGCGTGCAATTTTATGGTTTTTAATTCTTGAAGTCTGAATCTAATCCCTTGGACACATCGTGATCCCACAAGCTGGTGGGCTTCTTCCATGTGGACCTTGTTGTTTCTGAGTTAGATGGTTGCTTGTTTACTCTCAAGCCTTTCAGACCCCAGACACTACATCCTTTGTTAGACAGGCAACATCAGCTTTCTTTACCACCTTCGCTTATGCACACATTTGTCTTGAGTGATCATGTTGAGAAAGTGAGCATCTTAGAATACCAATTTAATAGAACAAAATGTTCTTGCACTGAAGAAGTATTTGAGTGAAGGTCCAATGCCCATCTGCTGTCCTATTACTAACCCTCTAAGTAGGCACCTTGATCTCTTATAAATATATGCACCTATGTACCTACCTGTATTTGAACCTCTATAAATGACGATTATTCCTCAGTTCCTTCCTCTGTTTCCATTTACTTTCCTCTTGTCCCACTATCATGCTCAGCCTCCATTTGTGTCTCAGTATTTTCTCTCTGTTACTCTAGTCTTAATCAATCCCTATTGGACTGGACTTCTCTCACCCACCTTGTCACTGATTTTGAATCAATTGTTGGTCCAGCAGGATTTGTAAGGTAGAGTTGGGACCGTGATAATTGGGAGGAGGAAGCCTTCAGGAACTAGAGGAAAGTTGTATGCTTCATTTCGACATCACTGCAGCTTGACTGGCCTGCCTCCTCCCTGGGAATCCCCTGTAAGAGGGTGACCAATTGCTCACAATTGGACCAGAGCTCTCCTCATTCGTAGTGATGTGATTCTTGTTCTTTGATGCTTGATAGCTGCTCCCTTGCACCCCTCTTGATCCCAAAGGCTGGTGTGCTTTTTCATGCTGGCTTTGCTGCTTCTGCTCTAGATGGCCACTTGTTCACCTTCAAACCTTTAAGATCTTAGATACGTTACAGCTTGGTGGCTGGGTGTAATCAGCTTCCTCCTCTCTGTCTACCTCTGCACCCTTGTGTCTTCAGTGATCATGTCAGGAGGGCGGGCGCATAATGATAAGATTTTTGTTCTTTGATGCCTGATACCTGGCTATTTCCACACCTCATGGTCGCACAGGTTGGTGTGTTTCTTCTGTGGTAGGCTTTGTTGTTCCTGCACTATATGACTGTCTGGTCATCCTCAAGTCTTTAAGACCACAGACACTATATCTTTTGATAGCCGGGTACCATCAGCTATCTTCACCACTCTTGCTCATGTCCCCACATGTCCTCAGTGATCGTCTCAGGAAGATTGCACACAGTGATGCATATTTTTCCTGTTTTATGTCTGAGACCTGATCCTTTCAACACTGGCTGGTGTGCTTCTTCTGTGTGGACTTAGACTTGGATACTTCTCAGCCAGATGGCTGTTTGTTTCTCTTCAGGCTTTGAGACCTCAGACTTCTTTGATAGTTGGGTGCCATCAGTTTTCTTCACCACATTTGTGCATGCACCTATTTGATTTCAGTGATTCAGTGGTTCAGTGGACCAATGAACACCATGGAGTACCAGATTAATAAAGCAAAGTGTTCTTGCATTGAGGGGCCCAAGGTCCAGCTGTTTCCTTAGTACTATATCTGTAAATATATGTACCTGGATGTATTCCCTCCTTATCATAGATAATTATATGCATATTGTACATGCCTGTATCTAGACTTCTGGAAGTGCTCTTTGCCTTCTAGTCCCTTCCTCTATTTCCTTCTGCATTCCTCCAGTCCCACTATCATGCTCAGCCTTCATTTGAGCTTCAATACTTCCTCTCTGTTACGTTACCCTTGCTTGGCTCTGCCAGGCTTCCTACACCCTCCTCACCACTGATTGCGGACTGATAATATATCTTTATTAGATATATGATTTGAAGCATTTCCTCCCAATGTGCATGCTGTCTTATCATTGTAAAAGGTATTTTAAAATGCAAGATAAATCACTGTTGTAGTGATGATTTATTGATATTTCATGTGTCATGTCTTCAGTGAGGTATCTAAGAAATTGTTTCCCCCAAAAAAGTTTTAAAGTTTGTCATCTGTGTTATATTTCAGAAGTTTTCACCATTTATACTGAAGTCTATGAATCATTTTGAATTAACTTCATATTTCATTTGAAGTTAGGGTTTAAATTAATATTTTATATGTAGCATTCAATTGTCTCAGTATTCCCTTAAAAACTGTCATTTCCACACTGAATTGTTTTGGCACCTTTATTGAAAACCAATTAGCGTAAACATAAGGATTGATTTCTGGATTCTCAATTTTATTGTTTCTTTTTATATGTTTAATCATAAGCTAGTGTCACATTATTTCAATAGACATATCAATTTTTGGAATAAACAGGTGTATCTTCCAGCTTCAGTCATTTAAAAAATTCTTACTTTTACTTTTGTATTGTTCTTTATTAGTATTTAAACTCTAATTAGTTTTATATATTCATATTGAAATATGGGCCCTTACTCAACTTATTTAGTAGCTGTACTAAATATACATATATATACATATAGATATAGACATACATTTTGAAAAATCACTTTATTGGGAGCTCATACAACTCTTATCACAATTCATACATAAATCCATTGTGTGTCAAGTACATTTGTACCTCAGTTGCCTTCATCATTCTGAAAACATTTGCTTTCTATTTAAGCCCTTGGCATCAACTTCTCATTTTCTCACTCCCTGCTCCCATCTCCTGCCTGAACCCTTGATAATTTAGAAATTATCATTACTTTGTCATATTGTCCACTGTCTGATGTCTCCCTTTACCCACTTCCCCATTGTCCATACCCTAGGGAAGAGGTTATACCTGGATATTTATAATTGATTCCCCCTTTCTACCCCATCTTTCCTCCACTTTCAGTATCACCACTCACACCACTGGTCTTCAAGTGATTGTCTATCTTAGATTCCCTATGTTTCCAGATCCTCTCTGTACCAGTGTACATCCTCTGGTCTAGCTGGATTTGTAAGGTAGAATTGGGATCATGATAGTGAGGAGGAGAAAGCATTGAAGAACTAGAGGGAAGTTTTATGTTTCATTATTGCTACACTGCACCCTAAATGGTTGGTCTCCTCCCTGAGAACCTTCTGTAAGGGGCAGTCCATTACATACAGATGGGCTTTAGGCCCCCAAACTGTACTCTGCCTCATTTACAAAAATAGAATTTTTATATCTTTGATTCCTGATTCCTGATCCCTTTGACACCTCCTGGTCACAAAGGCTGGTGTGCTCTTCCATGTGGGCTTTGTTGCTTTTGAGTTGGCCACTTGTCTGCCTTTAAACCTTTAAGACCTCAGATAGCTGGGCACCATTAGCTTTCTTCACCACACTTGCTTATGCTCACATTTGTCTTCAGCGATTATGTCAGGAAGGTGAGCACCATGGAATGCTGATTTAATAGAACAAAATGTTTTTGCATTAAGAAAGTACTTGAGTGGAGGTTCAATGTCCATCTGCTGCCTTAATACTGAGCTTTTAGATATTTTAGATGTATTTGTGAATAAGAGAGTTTATTTCTTTCCTTTCATTTTAGTTTCCTTTAACAATATCATTTGCTCTTCTCTTCTGTTAACTTTCTGTTGCTTGCCTGTCTCCCTTATTTCATTTCTCCCTCCTCTTATTCACCCTTTTTCTAATTTTATTGTATTAATTAAATTCCAGTCCAGCGTGAAATAGATGTAAAAATAACTTATATTCTTCCTTTGTTCTGAATCTTAACAATAAGACATAAAGTTTTCATGACTAGATATGATAATGGTTATAATAATTCTCTTATGAGATAAAAAGTATTCCTTTTAGTCTTAATATACTTGAGAATATATATATATATATATATATATATATATATAAATTTGCCAAGTGATTTTTTTGTGTTTGTGAATTTTGTCTTTTTTATCCTCAATTTCATAAGCTCAGGCTAACTGGTTTTTGAATACTAAGCCATCCTTTCCTTCAGGAATCAATTCCATTTAACCACAAACATAGTGTTATGTATGTTTATATATGTGTGTATGTTTCTGATGTCAGTTTACTTATATACATTTTATGTCTATATTCACGAAAGTTAATTTTCTCTAATAATCTTTACTTTCATATTATTTATCTGCCTTTGGTATCAGCAATCATTTACCTTTTAGGAAAAATTGGCACATTGTTCTTCATGTGTTTTCTGAATAAATTTTCTGAAGCTTGGATTTTTTTCCTTTGGTTTTGTAGAATTTACTTGTGAAGCCACTTGAGTCTTTCTGGAAAGTTTTCATTATGAACTGAATGTTTTACTTCTCTTAAATCAATTTAGAGTTTTATTTCTTCTTGAATGACATTTGATGTCTAGAACTTTATACATTTTACTAAATTGCCAAATTTGTTCCTCAGTTTTCACACATTTTAATTTATGTAAATTCAATTATGCTATTTTCTCCTTGTTCCTCTTTATTGATCATTTTTACCTGCTTTCTCTCTTCCTTGCTCTTCTTTTGCTTTCATTCTTTCCCGTATATTTTTGTTGTTCAATTTAGCTGAATGTGTGTCAATTCTGTCGTTCTTTCAAACTAACAAACCAAAGTTTCTATCAATTTTTTCTTTTTATTTCATTAATTTCTATGTTAATCTTTGTTATTTCCCTTTTCCACTTTCTTTGTGTAGATATCTAACATGCTCTCCAGTCTTCCACGTGTATGCGGGTGTCATCATACATGTTTGTAGACCTCCACCACACCGCATATATGTGGGAAATTGCCAAGACTTTTTGTATTTTTTTACATCCAGATTTAACTCTTAATTTCTTGTTGTTATTAATCCACACAACTCATACTTTCAGCGTGCAATTGTTGACTTTAGACTTACTAAGATAGCATTTCCTCAATCCTTTGCCACTAAAGTCAGTGCTATTTGTGACAATGTAAGCCATCTGCTCCACAGAAGGGCAGTTCTTGTCAACACCAAAGCTACAGCTTTTCATAAATTGGCTCGGGTCTGACCATTGATAGACTCAAAGTGATTAAATTGTAGGAGGTAATAGGATTAGTTTGATCAATTTCGGCTAATTCTACCAGAGGTTCAGAAATTTTTCTTGAAATAGCACTTCTTATTTTTTATGACTTTGGTCAGCTCCAAGAGGATATTAAAAAGTTCTTTTGAACAAAATTCCCACTTTCATCATTGAGTTAAATACAGGAAATATGCCTGGTTTCCTATTCTAGTTGTCAAGATTTGCTATTTTATGCAGTTAGGTTTGAGAACCGTGTGTTATGTAACAGTAGGCAGCAATGAAACTGCCTGATATGTTTTAAGGACAAGGGGAATATTTAGTGGAATTATTTTAAGATTTCTGTACTCAATGTACAAAATAGTATTCCAAATTTATCGTCTCCAAAACTTACCCAAATACAGAAACTATTTACCAAGAAGTACTTCTTAATTCTGGCATTCTAAAGAACTTCCTTTCTTTTTTTCCTTCCAATAGAAATAACACTTTTTATTATATCATGTACTTGTATCACAATATTTATTTGGTATATATATACACACATATATATAATTTAGAGCGCTCTCACTTTTGCAATCTCTTTTTCTGTCAAATATTTTATTTTATTATTTTTTTTTGTGGGCATCACTGCCTCTGGTGGTTGTGGGCGCTACCCAGTACCACTCCTGAGAGCCGCCGCTGGATTTGAACCACTAAGCCCGCGGGCTGCAGTCCCGCACTCAACCACTTAAGCCACCGGGGCTCAGCCTTCAAATATTTTATTGACACATCTTACTCACTCCAATATATCCCTTCCCTCTCTATACAATTCTGTTGCTTCAATCCAACAAGTGGGGTGGGGCAATCCATTAATCAATGCTATCAACTCCCCTCTTTCCCACACCCTTCACTTTCCATAGTCTCAGGGAACTTTTACTCCTTTCAGTGTCTGAGAGATCATCTATCTTGACAACCATGTACCTAGTGCTCTTAAATGAGTAAATGAACTTACAAAATTCTAGCATTACCAATGAGATGTTTCACATGTGGATTGTAATAGTAAGGGGAGGAAATCTTAAAGAACCACATGATAGTTATATGGTTCATCATTGTTGCATCACAAGCTAGATTTATCCTTCATTATGTGAGACCTTACTGTCGAATTGTCTTGTTGATGGACTTTGGATCTCTGCTACATCCTGTTTCCTTTACTTCAACTTAGATGAGCGTTTTTTTCATTTATAATATCTCTTCCCACCAACACCTTATGATCACACTGACTCGTATACTTCTTCCCTGGGGGTTTTATTGCTTGCCTGATAGATGCCCATTTGTTTAACTCCAACCTTTTAATACCCCAGATTCTATAGCTTTTGTTATACAGGCAGCATCAGCTTTATTCATCACCTTTGGTCTTCAGCAATTGTGTCAGGGAAGTGGGCTTCTTACAGTGCCATATTATTAGAACAAACCATTCTTGTACAGAGGTATGAGTTAAGTAGAGTCCCCAAATTTATCTGTTTCCTTATTGCATTTACATATATATATGCATACATAAACAAATATTCATTTGCTCATATATGTACATGTATACTTTTTGTGTTAGTCTGGGTAGACTAGAGAAACAAATCCATAGAGGTTTATATGTGTATAAGAGTTTCATATAAAAAGTAATTGTACATTAAGAAACTAGCGCAGCCCAGTGCAGAGCAAGTCCGTAAGTCTGATGTTAGTCCATATGTCCAATACTGAGCTATACTCTTCAGAATCTCAAACACTTGTAATGCAAGATCACTGGTCAATGGGAGGGAAGTCTTGTGATTCCAGTGGCATTGTAAGCATCTCAGCTCTGGCAGGTGCCTCCACGAGGCTTCCCCAGATCCAGAAGTCTGGTTCTATAACTCTCTCTCCATGTGTCCTCTCCACAGGTGTCTTGCAGGGAGTGAACAGAGAGAGTGTCTTCCATCTCCAAAAAGAAATACCAGAGTTCTCCACATCTTCAGGCAACTACCATGCCCACACAGAAGCCCCATTGGCTATAATATGAGTGACAGCTAGACTCCACCCCTTCATCCTGAATCCTCAAATTGACACTAAATTATGTAACTAACACACACACACACACATTGGATTTTTATTTTGTGTTTTTCCCTCCAACACCGCTATTATGCTTGCCTGTCATTCACCTCTAGTAATTCCTCCCAAATACAAATAAATTGATCAAACTCACTGAGAAAAACTATACCCTTATCATGGTCTATGTCAGTCTGGGTAGACTAGAGGAACACATTTCATAGACACACAGATTGATATAAGGAAAGGATTTATATACAAAAGGAATGTCACACTGAAAAGGCATCCCAGCCCAGTCCAGTTCAAAGTCATAACTCCGATATTAACCCATACACCCAAAATCAGTCTATAAAGTCTCCCTCTGACTCACAAAGTCACAGGTCAGTGGGTGCAGAGTCCTGGCGGCGCTGGCAGGGGTCCTCCATATGGCTCCTCGCTTCTAGGGCTCAAGGTTCATCAACAGCAAAAGTAACTCATCTCTGGCAGAGGTCTCCATGTGGCTGCCCCAGCTTCAGAGGTTTGGCTCCATCAGGACAAAGCTGTGTGGTCTCTCTGCCGGCTCCCCCAGCTTCTCAGATGCTGCCATCTTTTCTTGTCCGTGATTAATTGTCTCTGAGACTAACTCCCAACAACTGGGGAGATAGCTTCTCGTTTTCACAAGGGAAATACTGCAAGATTTTCCAGAATTCTCAGGAGAAAGCCATGCCCACATAGAGGCTTCACTGGCTACTCAATGGCTCTCTTCAGATTAACAGGCTAGACTCCACCCCTACATTTCAATCATAAAATTAACATAAGCACATGACTGCCACACGGTCCATTTTAGAACTCTTACTATTCCCCTGTACCTGATACCTGTTATTGTTGGCTCTCCTCTCACCTCCTCTCCCACTTCCTTCTCCCCTCCCATGTCCCAAGGAACTGTTAGTTTGACCACTGTCTCCATCAGACTGCCCATCTTGCTTTTCTTTTATAGATCAATAACAAAGATAATAATAAGATAAAATAATTTTAGAAAGCCAAACAACAAACTAACAAAAATCACCAACATACAAATAGCCAACAGGGATCAAGACATAGAGCTCCATTCTTATCTAAAAGGTGAGTTTCCCATAAGTCCCAACCAAACCCCTGCCATTTACACTTTAGACTTTCAGTGTGGGCCCCCTTGTGAGTACTTCCAAACGGTTCTCGTTAGGTGTCACATGCTGCCCTCTGAGTAAAAAGTCCACACTCAGGGTTCCATGGGAATGTTGTATCTTTGCTTTCATTGTTAGTCTGTTGCACTCTCTACTGGATTTGTCCACATGTGGATGAGCCAGACCAGTCATTTTCCCCAAACTGTATCTTCAGGGATGTCCTCTGTAGAGCTGTTATCTAGGGATTGGTCATCATGTCTCAGGCTGAGGCAGGCCCCACAGGCATCTCTGGGAAGGAGCTGATCTGATCAGGAACATTGCCCTTGTGAATTGGCATGCTGGAATGATGTCACTCCACTCTCCCTTTCTTGTGGAGACACACACAATATTTACTTCTTGGTTTGGTTAGTGTCCTGACCCTCCACTGCCTTAGTTTTTCTTCCTTCACTCTTCTGTGGGCCTTAAAGGTATATGAGGTGGGATGGAAGGAATGGGAAGGATGCTTTTAGTCTCAGGTACTGTATGCATCTGTTGATGATGTATACATTTGGGGGTTTGGTTTGGCTCTTTTCATAACATCTGGTAATCAGCCCAAGAATTGTGTGCTGTATGCATTTTCCCTTTTGTCCATTCTGCTGTTTGAATTTCTCTCAGTGGATTCATGTTTACGTGGCCTTTGGTGCTTGGCTAAGTTCACTCAGCATAATATCCTCCAAACTCTTTCCATGAGAGAAGTTAATTAATTCATTGTTTTGCCACTAATTTTTAGGGATGTGTAGCATTTCATTCTGTATATAATGGGGTACTCCCCAAAACCAAGCTTTCAAAGCTATATATTTGAGGGTTCGGTTATTTTTTTTTAACAAAAGAACCTTATCACCTTCAAACTATTCTTATTACACTTAACGTATTTGTCATATCTGCAATTCCATTCTTGGAAACACTTTCAAACTTATCTGTTTAGTTGGCGGACAGCACCTCCCTCTTTTTTTTCCTTCTTCACCTCTTCTAAGCCATCAATTTGCTGTTCTTTCATGTCTCTCTCCATTTGAAGATACGAAAAAAGTTCCATGGAGCAAGGTCAGGTGCATGGGGCAACAGAGGCACACTTTTTTTTTTTGCGCCAAAATTGGCACCTGAGGCGGCTGTATGAGCAGAGGCATTTTCATGGCGGTGAAATCAGTCCCCTATCTGCCACAAATGAGATGCTTTTGTTGTGCACTGTTATGCACTCTTTTTAGACCTTCGAAATAGAAAGTTTGATGAACAGTCTGACCTGGTGGAACAAACTCCAAATTCACTACATGTCATCATTTTGGTCTGTCCAAGAAATTGAGGAATATCCAGAATGATGCTTGTCATCAATCAACATGTCACCTTTTTTTTGAACTGAGAAAAACACTCGTACACTTGAGCTTATCCCATAGTGCTGTCCTTGTTAGCTGTATTCAGTATCACAGAAGCTGGTATGGCATTTTTTTTTCTGAACAGGAAACAGAATTTTCCAGGTACACACTGTTATCTTTAATTAGTCATCACACACAAACACACACAAAAGTTTTGAGTGAAGCTGCTTTCATGAAAAAATTCACAGTGACCAGAGAAAATCTTTCCAGGGGATGCCACTGTGTGCCCTTGTTCAGATAGGTTACTGAATCCTTGCCTGATGGGAAAAATGGGGATGATGAAAGCTCCACTCAGCCAGGTGCAATTCTGGTTTTTCTGTGTGTGCTTTTTATTACCCCCTCATGTGTACCGCCATTTTTTAATTCATTCATCTACTAATGAAAATTTAGCCTCTTTCCTTTTTTTTTTTGACAATTGTGAACTGTGCAGCAACAAATATTGGGGAGCAGATGACTGGTTGTGGTTTATTTCTTTTTCCTTCTAGGTATATGCCCAATACTGGGATTGCTGGGTCATTGATAACTCGGTTTCCATCTAATATTTAGGTACCATCAAATTGTTTTCTACAATGATGGCTGTACATATCTACAAGACCACCAACAATAAATGACAGTTCCCTCCAACATTTTTTTTTTGAACTGGGTTATCTTTGTGTGTATGAGGTGGCGTGGAACATCCTCTCATGTTTATTGGCCATTCGGATTTCTTCCTTTGTGATTTGTATATTCAGGCCTTTTGCCCACTTCCTCAGTGGGCTATTCATTTTTTTCTTGTTGTAATTTTGCAGAATTTTGTAGATTTTAATAATAAGCCCTTTGTCTGATATGTCATTACTAAATACCTTGTCCTCACCTATAAGTTCCCTTGTTAGGATCTCGATGAAGTCTTTTTGTGTGCATAGGTGTTGAACTAAAGAACTTTCTTATCCAGATGTAGCAGATATATGCCCCAAGCTAAGGAAAATGCTAACCCAATAATTAAATTCTCTAAACTGATAAAAGCCCTCTAATATTTAATTAAGTAATTCATTATCACAGACATTAGCAT
Organism: Nesogale talazaci; assembly: GCA_004026705.1. Lineage (NCBI taxonomy): Eukaryota > Metazoa > Chordata > Mammalia > Afrosoricida > Tenrecidae > Nesogale > Nesogale talazaci. The sequence continues at coordinate 9,424 of PVJH01000300.1, read as the reverse complement.
TTAGCTGCTGAATAGAAGGTTGGTGGTTTGAATCTACCAGGTGTTCTGTAGGAGAAAGATATGGAAATTTGCTTCCAGTTATTACAAGCTTGGAAATGCCGTGTGTCAATTCTATTATTACAAGGTGCTTGAATCAGAATTGACTTGACAGTTGTGGATTAATGGTATTATTTAATTGATGTGAGTTAAACGACTTAATCTTTCATTCTGTGTTTTTTGTTCACAAAACAAAATGGCCATTCACTTTTATTTCCGAGCACACTAAATTTCCTACTTTGTTTTAAAATTTAAACCACTAACTTTTATAATTGAAAGATGTTCCAATAGATATCATATATCTCACTTTGGAAAGTTGGATGTAATATGGAAATTTCACTTTATTAACTCTCTAGTAACTGCCACATTTAAAGAAGAGTGTGAGTTGAAATTGTGAAAGTTCAGCGTTCTTTCCAATTCTTTACGTATTTTCAAGTTTGCCGTTAATGAGACATGTCCACCATTGGTTTTAGCTTTCAAAATAATAAGACTTCACTGACTATTAATCCCAACTGAATTACTTTGTGACCAACTCTCAGAGTGCAATGACGATATTAGAACGCCAATGTTAGAGCACTAAATTTGCTTGAAAATTTTAATGCATCTTCAAAATTCAGCCAATTTATGCTGTGTAAATTCTAAAATGTGTAAAATGCAATTTTGAGATCCAGTACCTTACATATTTAACACCTTTTGTCTGTTTGTCCACCAGCCACCATCATTAAAAATTGACTTTGAAGTGTTGTTGGTATTGTTGTTAAGTGCCCTATGTACAACAGAATGAAACTAACCACTTCTGTGTTCTATATTGGGGGTAGACAAAAGGATACCTTTAATATAGTTTCTCTTGTTAAGGTGATTCACAACCATAAAATTATTTTTGATGCTACTTCACAACTGTAATTTTGCTACTGTGATGAATTGGGCAATCCCTGTGAAAGGGTCATTTGACCCCCAAAGAGGTCACCACCCACAGGTTGAGAACCCCTGGGAGAGTTAAATATATTTTGCCTGATAACATTCAGTGCATATACGTTGATGAACCAATGTATGTTGTACTAAAATTTATATGAAAGTGTCTACTTGTCCCCACAATGATTACAATGATAGGTGTTGGATTTATGCATATAGATAAACTTATTATTGAATTGATTCTAACTTATAGCCACCCTATTGGACAGAGTAGACTGATACACAGAGTTTCTGAGGCTGGAAATCTTTACAGAAGTCGATGGCTACATCTTTCTTACAGAGCGTCTGATGGAGTCAAATCCCAACCTTTCAATGAACATCCTTGCTCATAACCATCACATCACCAGAGCTCTCTAATAAAGACACAATCACATGTAGTCATCATGCCATAAAATATTGTTTGTACTTAGTAATATCAGGAGACAAGACAAAGCAAAACCCTCCATCAATTTGAAGGGCTTAGGAAAAATGGTTCCTGGGCTACAACCTGATATATCAGTATTTAATCACATTTTTTCTGGTCATTTGAATTCAGTATAATATATGTGTGCATATCTCTATATGTGTGTGTATGTATATGTGTGTGTATTTAGGTTGCTAAATGAAGACTGATTCTTTACATATTTTGGAAGCACATTGGTTATTGAGTGTAAAATGTGCTCAAGATGCCAAGTGCTACTCCATAAATGCTGATGTTTATTCATGTTTATGTAAGTCAGAGCATAACATCAAAAGAGTCAATTATTACTTGAAACTAGATGTTGCTTTCTTGATCATCCCCTAAATTGAATTGCTTGTTGAATGGATAATAGACACTGCAACTAAGATGAAAGAATCAGATTTCTATGGGGGCAGTAATTCAATTGCTACTTCTAAACTATCCCAGAGCACCAAAAAGCCCATCTAGCAAAACTGATAAAATTATGAATATGCATTTAGGATTTTCACATATGACAATATTTAATTGTGTCAGCTATTGATGGGGGTGAATAGCTACAATAAAGTATGAGATTATAGCCTCACTAACAGTGATATCTGCAAAAGATCTGCAATGGAAAATTCCTCATTACTACTGTATCTTCATAACTGAACATATTTCATCAACAAAATAAAGTGATCTTTAGTAAAGGAAGTATAGTCTATTGTAGAGACAAGATTAGGATCCTAATCTCTTACTTAGCTTTCTTGTTTGATCTTTGGGAACACGATGGTCAGAGTATGCAAAAGATAAATTAAAAAGTTTTTCTTAATGATTTTGATCCATTTTCAAGCTATGATCTGCACCAGCTTCTGATGTCCCTTAAGAACCATTGTGGGAACACACCAACAGAATCAGAACTTGAATGTGTTCTAAATGAGAGATGTGGAACTTCATATAAAAATAATTGCTTTAAGGTAGTTTCACGCTCATGATATAAAAGATGCAAACTTCATTTTTCTGATAATTCTTTGAGTTTGGGGTTCTGAATTGCAATTGTGCTGATGATGATAAGAAACAAATTATTCTATTTAACATTTTGGATTGCTTTTTTGCCTCTAAAATGTTTTATTTAAAAATAGTCATTGAAGCTTGACATACAGAAAAAAGGCACAGATATAGATTGTTGAATTTTTATAGTGAAAAATGTTTCCATGTGATCTGTTCCTGTAAATAGGACTAGAAAAAGGGTTTTGCAAGGGCTCCTCTTCATCTCATCCAATTACTATGAGACTCAGAGAGATTACTTTCTGGCCTCTTAAATTTTGAATTAATAATTGAATTCTCTCTATCAATTATGAATCATATGGTGTATAGTTTGGCCTCATTTTTAAGATCTCTGCTGTGACATCAATCCACGTTATACATAAATATGGTTTTAATCATTCACAAACAAGTCATACTCTATCTACACATTAGAAAAATGAACACTGAGTTATTGCTAGCTGGAGGTATTATTAACAATGCCATTGTAAAATATTTTACATGTACTTTGAAATATGTATAACTCTCTTTTCTGGGAAGTTACTTAGGATTGAAGTCGTTGAGATCTAAGGTAGGTGAATACTCTTCTTCAGTGGAATCTGACACATAGTAGGCTGTCTTACTTTCTGAATGGCTGAAAAGTATCTCTTATCTTGACTCAAAGGAGCTGAACACAGATATAAAGTGAAAACTAGTTGATTATTTTTGCAGAATGTTTTAAAGTTTCTTCTTGAAACTTGTTCCAAACTGAGGCATATAGAATTATTTCCATCATATATACTATTGTGAGAATTGGTTGCTTTTCCTATGTCACGGTGTATCTTCTCATATAGTGGATAGTGGAAACCTCTGCAGCTGATACTTAAAATTTTTTTAAAATAATTTTACTGGGGTTCTTACAGTCACTATAACATTTATTGCATCATCTGTATCAAGTACATTTGCACACATGTTGCCACATTCATTTCCAAACATTTTCCACTTGAGTCCTTGGTATAAGCGCGTCTTAAAAAAAATAAAACTCCTTTTCCCCCTCCCCTCCTTTTTTAAAAAAATGAATCATTTTATTGGGTACTCACACACCTCCCTTCACAATCCATACATACATCAATTGTATGCAGATCTCATTTGCATACTTGTTGCCATCATCACTCTCAAAACATCCTCCTTCCACTTAGGCCCCCAGTTCCACCTCCCCATATTTCCCTTCCTTCTTCCACCTTTGTAAATTTAATAATTTACAAATTGCTATTTCATATCGTACACTGTCCAATGTATCCCTTCACTCAATTCCCTGCTGGCCATATCCCAGAGAGGAGGTTATATATAGATCCCTGAAATTAGTTCCCCTTTCTACTCTATGATCCCTCCACCCTCCCAGTATCACCACTTCCATAACTCATCCTGAAGTTATATCTATCCTAAATTCCCCATGTTTTTGACTCCAGTGTACATCCCTGTTCTATTCGGACTTGTCTGGTAGAACCGGGAGCATGATGGTGTGAGGAAACATTTGAGAACTAGAGCGAAGATGCATATTTTGTTGTTACTACACTGTTCTTTAACTGGCTCATTTCCTCCCTGCAACCCCTCTGTAAGAGGATGTCGCTTTGGGTGACCAAGCTGTACTCCCCCTTTTTTTATATAAAAAATCATTTTATTGGGGGTTCTACATCATTTCTCATAATACATAAATGTATATATTGTGTTACGCTTCTGCACACTCCTGTAGCTGTCATCGGTCTCTGAACCTCCACCTTTCCATCTGAGCCTCTGACCTCAGCCTGCCATCCCTTCCCCTCCAGCCTTGCTCCCCACTCCCCCACCAACTCTTAACACTCCATAAATTATTGTTTTGTTCTAACTTACACTGCTTGATATCTCCCTTTGCCCTGTCCCCCAGTGTCTGTCTCTCTGGTAGGGGGTTATAGGTAGATCCCTGAAGTTGGTTCTCCTCTCCTCCGCATTTTCCCTCCACCCATCCTGCAGCTACATTCCCACTTCTGGTCCCACAGGGTTCATCCATCCTGGGTTCCCCGCCTTTCCATTTCTCATCTCCACAGTAGTGTAGAACTGGGACTGTGACAGTTGAAGGGAGGAAGCCTTCAGGAACTAGAGGAAAGTTGTATGCTTCATTGCCACCTCACTAAACCTCACTAGCCTGTCTCTTCCTCAAGACTCCCCTGTGTGATAGTGTCCAATTACCCACAGGTGACTCCCCCCTATTTATAATGATATAATTTTTGTTCTTTGATGCCTGACACTAGATCCCTTCAACACCTTGTGGTCACACAGGCTGATGTGCTTCTTCCATGTGGGCTTTGTTGCTTCTGAGCTGGATGGCCGCTTGTTTACTCAAGCCTTTAATACCCCAGATGCTGTATCTTCTCATAGTCGGGCACCATCAGCTTTCTTCACCACATTTGCTTATGCACACATTTGTCATCAGTGATCATATCAAGAAAGTGAGCATGCACCATTCTGGCTTTTAGTTCTTAAACCCTGATAACTGATCCCTTTGAAAACTCATGGTCCACACGCTGGTGTGCTTCATCTATGTGGACTTTGTTGCTTCTGAGCAGGATGGCTGCTTGTTTATTCAAGCCTTTAAGACCCCAACTTTTTTAATTTTTGCAAGGAAGGTTAAAAATTAACTCAATGAATATCAAAGGATGTCTAACTGGACAAGAGGATTTTTTTACTTGGGGACAGAAATCAAGGATGAACTATACTTTGGAGTGCCCAGTTTTGTCACAATGCATGGAAGAAATCATGATCTAGCTGTAGTTAAACAATGAACAAAAATAGTCTCCTATTTCTTTTTTAAATGGTCTCATATCTCATATGAGAAAAAGGTCTATATTTACATGACAAAAGTGAAAGGCTAAGGGTAAATTTCTTCCAACAAATATATAAACATGTGGTTAAGTCCTGAACTGCATCAGAAAAGGATACAAAGAAAATGGAGTTTCAGTATACTGGTGTTTCCAAAATGGAGATTAAATTCTGCTGGATGATGCTTTTTAAAAAAAAATACCTAAATTTGGTTCAATCTAAAACCTGCCTATTCAAATGCAAATGAATTTGCTAGATTATGTAAAGTTTATAATCACCTGGAAGGACATCAAAACATATCAATAAATGAGACCACATTTTCTGCAAGAGGGATATAACACAAGCAGGATCTCTTTACAAACTCCATGTCTGTAAGATACACCCTGCATAATTTATTATACTATTTATGGACTGCAAGGCTCTGATGCACAACTTCAAGAAATGAATAATTTATCAATCTTTGAAAGATATTCTGGAGAATTTCTAAAGGCAGAGAGTAGAACTTGCTGTGTGCTAGACATAATTTTTCAACAACAGTACTTTAAAATTAAATGATCATTGAGGAAAATATAGACATGAGGTTTTAAAAGTTTACACTGTAATGGAATGAGCCCCTTCTCTATTTGGCAAAATTGATTTATATTGTCTATAAAATATCCACAGCACTTAAATTTTCATAGCAGATGGACATATATACTAGCTTGTTAATGATTTTCAATTAAAGTGACTGAATTTTTTAAAATTTATATTCCTTACTCGCTCTTCCTTAGGCATCTGCTGTTGCAACTTTTCTTTACTTTTCTTCTTTTTTTTTCTTCCACATCACTGTCCTGGTGGGAGTAGGAACCCCAGTCTTGCTCCTGGAGAGCTGCTGCTGGATTGGCCCACCAACCCTGTGGGCCGTAGTTCCGCACACAACCACTGTGCTATCGGGGCTCAGCTTGCAATCTTTCTTATCCTATTTTTTCTTTCAAATCATTTTATTAGGGTCTACGCCAGACATCATAGCATTCCATGGATCAATCATACCAAGAAGTGTTGCACAATCACTACCACATACAGTTTCAAAACATTTTCTTTCTTCTTGTACTGCTTGATATCAACTCCCCAATACAGCCCCCCTCCACTGCAGTACACAACCCCGCAGTGCCCCCTCCCTGAGTCCCTTATTCTAGTTACTGTCTCTATTGATTCACCTATCCTGGGTTTCATATACATAAAAACACAGGAAAGCATGTAACAGGGCCTCAAGAAAGCTACTAACAATGACAAGACACAAGAGGTTAAACTTCATTATGGAAAAAAAATATTAAAAACCAGACCAATAAAAGTGTATAAAAAGGGAGATCAAGTGACAACATTTTAACCGTTCAAGTCAGATTGGTGATTGTAATCTACTTTAGTCGTCTCTGCAACATTCTCTTCTGATCACTAGGTTGCTTCCACCCCTCACTATAGTTACAGTGAAATCACCAGAGGCTTAGTCTCTGTATAGACGCTGAAAATGTGTTCTGAGAATCTACCACCACCCATAACATTTTGCTCACAATTTAAGCTCTGATACTGTTCCATTCTTTGAGTTTGGATTACTAGTATATAATTTACAATTTTAGGTCACAGATGTAGGTGTGCTTCTTCCTTGTGGGCTTAACTGACATCTCAGTTGTATGTCTGCTTCTTTAAAACAATTCTTTAAGCCTCCTTTACTATTCTTTCTGATAGTCAGGCACCATCTATTTCTTCACCACACTTTGTTATAATACTCGAATCTTCCATATTTTCTTCCTAAAGGTAGCAAGTAGGACATAGCTGAAAGAACTACTTATTTTTAAATCAGAGCTATGATTAAGTGTGGATCCAAAATTCTTTCATGATTTTTTGTTTTCTATCGTCCTCTGATTCATCTTAGAGGCATCTTTGCTATTTTATGGTAGAGAACCATTTCCCTGGTACTTAAGGAACTTCTGCTTAAAGTGTCATTGATTTAGCCCATGGTAAGTTTTATAATACTATTGAGAAAGGGAGATTGAAAAAGTATAGGCTAACTATAAATTACAACACAGAGATTACTGATTTGTACAGAATAAATCTTTATGTGACTAGAAATGACACAAACAGTGGGAGCTGGTTGTCAGACAAAAATTACAAAAATATTCACTGAAATGTCACACAACTGGTTTGCCAGAATAGCCTATATCTTAATACAGCAAGTAAGGCATTGAGGTAGTGAGAAATGTTAGACTGCGTACCAACAGTTCAATACTCTTGATATAGATTTATTCTCCCCCTTCACACACCACATCTTTTCCTCTGTGTCTTCAGATTACAAGCGTTTTTGAGAAGGAATCTAGTTCATCTAGTGGAATTTCCATATCGCATCCCTCTTGCATGGAGTTTGGAATGTGTTGTGCACCATGAAGATTCAGGCTTCAATCTCTCAATATTTTATGGCATATGACCTGGATCCTCAAGGGCTACACAGAAACTCGGACCTATTTGGCTTATTAGGTACATATTACTAAGTCTATTTCTCCCCTTATGATCCTTCACAGTATTATTCATCATCCCCATTCCCCTCTTGCTAGGAATTGGGTTTCCTCATTTTCCTACTAACAGACACGCACTTGTATTCTTCATCCTGACTTGATTTTCCCATCAGTAACCATCATTCCTCTGAGAGGAATGTCTCCTGGTCTGGGGAGACCTTGTCACTCCTCTGTATGAAAGCCACTAAATCGTCATCCTTCCCTCCTTTTCTCTGAGGACTCAACTCCTAGCTGAGGTGAAGACCCATCCACCAACATGGTCTTCATGATACACACATAGAGAGGATATGGACTACTAAACCACCTGGACAACCTGGCCAGCAAACTAGAGGCCCCGCAAGTTGGAAAGTCTTTTCCAAGTCTGGTGTTCATCTCTATAGCAGTGTACTCATATAATGTTTGTCCTTTTGTGATTGGCTTACTTCACTCATCATAATGACTTCCAGATTCTGCCATGTCATGAGGTTTTTTGTGGTTTCACTGCTTTTTTAGGGATGCATAGTATTCCATTGTGTATATATATACCAACATTTTAAAAATCCATTCTTCTACTGGCAAATTGAGCTATGTCCAACACCTTGCAATTGTGAACTGTGAACATTGGATAACATGTGTGTGTTTGTGATCTTATTTCTTTGGAGTACATGCCCAGAAGTGATACTACTGAGTCATATTGTTTCTCAATTGTCACAATTTTAGGGCTTACCATATCACTTTCCCCAGTGGTTCTACATTTAATAATCCCACCATCAGAGTATAAGAGTTGCAATCTCACTTTCCCTAGTGGTTCTACATTTAATAATCCCACCATCAGAGTATAAGAGTTGCAATCTCTCCACCTTCTCTTCAGAATTTGTTGTTTCTTGATTATTCTTTATATTGGGCTATGGTTGTGTGTCTTAGAATGTCTCTGGTTGTTTTGATTTGCATTTCCTGAATGGCTAGTGAACAGGCCCATTTTTTCATGTGTGTGCAAACCCTTCAAGTGTCATCCTTTGTGAATTATCTACTCACATTCATGGAGGTTATTACTATTTTTTCTTGTTGTAGGCTTGTAGTGATCTGTACCCATTAATAATAAGTCCTCTGTCCATAATGTCATTGCTAAATATCATTTCTCAACCTTGAGCTCTCATGTTACCCTTTTAATGAACTCTTTTGACATATACACATTTTAATTTTTCTTTTTTCCTTTTCTATGAAGAAAAGGATTTGGACTAGGAGTGAATTAAATTTGTAGGTTGCTTTAGGTAGTATTGACATTATCACAATATTTAGTATTCCTATCCATGTACATGGAATAACCTTCCATTTGTGTAAGTCTCTTTTGATTTCTTGTATTGATGTTCTGTAGTTTTATTTGTACAGGTCTTTTGCTTTTTTGGTAAGATTTTGTGTTAGTCCGGGTAGGCTAGAGGAACAAATTTCATAGACACGCATATAGGTATAAGGAAAAGGTTTATATACAAGAGGAACAGGACATTGAGCCCAGTCCAGTTCAAAGTCATAAGTCCGATATTAACCCATATGCCCCAAATCAGTCTATAAAGTGTCCTTCCGACTCAAGAAGTAA